>CM072819.1:100631303-101173665 GCA_036937905.1 Salvia rosmarinus
CGGTAAGGTCCTTCCCATGTGGCTTCCAGCTTGCCGAGCTTATGGCTTTTACCGATTTCATTATTTCGAGCACGAGGTCGCCCACTTAACCTGCTTCTGACTCGACATCACTGGATGTAATACCGAGCTACTTGTTGCTTGTACCGAGCTTCCTTGATGTATGCGAGGTCTCTTTCTCTCGCGCATCTAGATCGCCAGAGATTTTCCATTTGCTTCATGGAGAAGTGAATAGTGCAGGGCTCGGTGATCTGATTTCGCAGGATCACCGCTTGCCCATACACCGCATCGTAGGCGCTTTCCCGCTCGTCGTCCGAGGTGTTGTTCGGTATGACCATAAGACTTATGTAAATTCTCCACCCAAAGACCCTTAGTTTGGCCAAGACGGGTTTTGAGACCCTTCACGATCGTCTTCACAGGACCCTACGACCATTTGTTTGAGTATGGGCCACCGAGGTGAATTTTGTCGATCCAAGTTTCTCGACACCGCCTCAATATCTTATCGAACCGCGTCCCATTATCCAAAAGAAGGATTTGAGGATGCCGAATCGACACACTATGTTCTTCCGCACGGTTGAGGGCGCTTGCTTGTGATCTTCGCCAAGGGCTCGCCCCACCCACTTCGCAAGTAGTCAATCGCGACAATCGTGAATTGGAGTCGCCTTGCTTTACGTAGCGGCCTACGATGTCGATCCCCATTGCATAAATGGCCAAGGGCTTTCAGACGGAGGCGAGGTCGGTCTCATGTAGCCTTGGCACGCTCCTGAATTGACACTTCGACACCCTTTCACGAGGTTAAGCCGAGTCTTCAACATTGTCGCCAATAGTATCCCCATCGCATTTACTTTTTCGACAAGGTTCGGTCCGATGTGACTTCCAGACGATCCTTCGCACTTCCCGTAGTACGTAATCGCCTTTGTTCGCCCAAGCACCTTAGGAGAGGCTGGAGGTATGATTTTCTCGAGGAAATACCTTGTTCAAGTATATATCGCAATGATTTGCCAAGATCCTCCTAGCCTCGAGCTTGTCCCCGCGCAGTCACTTTCTCCGTATAATCTCGAACGGGAGTCATCCACCTGCTCTTCATCCGAGACCACGCTGACCTCGGCCTTCATCAGATCATCTATGCTTCGTGTGGATTTCATCGGTGGGGCTTGTTGACCACGAGGCCAATTTGCTTAAGATGTCACCGCCATTTTGCTCCCTCGATGCGAATTATCCGAAGTGGGAAAGTTTGTTGTGCTTTTGGCTTTCTAGAGGTATTTCTTCATCCCATCGCCTTTGCCTCGCACTTCCCAACATGCGGCTTACGATGACTGAGAGTCACTATGAACTTTACCGCGTCAGACTCAAGACTTTGAGCCAAAGCGAGGTCCCGCGATCAAGGCCTCGTGACTCCACTTCATTGTTTCTATTTTGAAGATAAAGGCGCGAGGTGATCTCGCCATCCGGTCCGAGGAGTAAGATACCAGCTCCGCCATCTGCTTTTCCCAAGCTCTCCAACGAGACTGCCAAAGAATCCTCCGTGTTTTCTCCACCGGTTCGGCTTCGCCTTTGTCTCGACACGGACTGGGGCTTTGGCTCAAACAAGTGAGCTCTGCAAGAAAGTCTGCCAAGGCTCGATTTTGATGGCTCGACGGGGCGTAAAGATACGCCATGTTCGCTCAGCTCAATCGCCCACTCTGCAATTCTCCCGATCTTCCGCTTCGCCAACACTGCCAAGTGGACGGTCATGGAGGACTCAGTATAAGATGTGCATGGAAGATGGACGCAGCCTCAGAAGATTTACTAATTCTAGGGAGAGCCCAAAGGTCGATACTCGCTTCGGGCCTTTAATGCTCGGCCGATGAAATATACCGAGTCGACGTCCTTCCTCTCGCACTGTGATCTGACTTATGGTTTCGTCCGAGGCGACGAGGTATAGGGAAAGGACCTCCTTCTTCTGAACGATAGAGTGGGAGTTTGAGGTAGTTCTTGAGATCTTCAAAGGTGGACTTGTGTGTATCATTCCGTGAGAATTCGAGTTTTTTCGAGTACCTCAAGCATAGCCGCTGTCCGCTGCCTTGAAAGAAAGCGGCTTAGTGCGACTATGCAGCCCGCCAACAGTGTACGCCGTGAATGGTCTTCGCATCTTCATTTCCTAATGGTTTGAACTTTGACGGGTTGGCTTTAACCCTTCTTGTGAAACACAAGACCCTAAGAATTTTCCTGACCGAACCGCGAACGTGCACTCCGGGATCTCAGCTTGAGGTCGACTTTTCAAGCAAGCCGAGGACCATCCGTAGGTCGCCACACACGCGGCTTCCTCCTTGCTGACCACGATGTCGCTGACGATTGTCACGACCCCAACCCTAAAACGGCTGGAGATGAACAATCAAGGAACAAGACTAGGTTTATGAAAAGCTTATACGGCGACGCATACTATATGCAAAATAACATAGTATACCAAAGAAAGCTAAACCAATGTAACCAAAGGAAATATAACGACCAAGGACTTTAACAGCTTAATATCATCCGCTCATAGAAACATTGTTTAAACTGCAATGAAGTCATGTGAATACACGATGACGACGCGGTACCCAAGGTTTCTAACTTAACATACATAAACTTATCAAAAGTAGTCCCGACTTCTCAACACCCTTCATCAACATCGTCATCACCAACCCGCACATTTAAAAACAAACATGCAGGCGTAGTACAAGAATGTACTCAATGGACTCATGCCAAATACATTTTATCAGATTTAAATTACATCGCCACATCATAGAAGACATATGGTTTTATTTGAAATGCCTTATGCTTACCAAAATATTTCATCGCTCATAAACATTTGTCACAAGATTTTACTTGCATGTACGATCCATATCCTTATCCTTTCTTCATCATTATCATTAACGCCAGAGAAGCGAGGCCTCCCCACGCCGCCGCGACCGCCGTGAATTGTCCTTACACCACAATCACCATTAGGTGTACACGCCAATCTTAGCTGTATAAGCCTTCCGACATAAGATCCGATATCGATTTTCATTCATAAGTTGGGAGCTACCCAACACATTCACACTATTGCGCCAAGGATAGATACATACATAAAACATAAATATTTTCGTGTAATCTTAAACATTTTAACATCATTTCGATATAAGTATCATAAAATTATTCACTCAAAGATTTTATCACTTAAAAGTATAGTAAAGCCCACCGACTATTTGATCGCCTTTATCTCGATTATTCTTCAACGTCCGCCGTCACACAAGATCCACACCTTTACGCAAAAACGATGTTTAGTACGCCGCTCACGCCGGACTTTTAAAGTTCAAAGATAAACTTCGATATTCTATATCGATCTAAATCAATTCTTTAACGATTCAATACCCGCCATCCGCTGTGATTTAACTAACATTCTCGCTCGATAAAACGAGATATGTTACATAATTACCATTTTAACCTTTAGGTAAACGGTTTAACGCTTTCACACGCCGATCTAATGATTTTAATTATGAAATCTTTTCTTACCAACTAGATTTTCTTACCTTATTAGTAATGCTTTACGCCAGACAGAGTATTTATCGAACGATTTCGACGCTGATTTCAAAAGTCAATAATTTTTACTTTTCTTATCAAATTCTTTAATAAATCATATTTTTATATCTAATTTCTACATAAATCGATTTTCAATCGTTTTCTTTTTATAAACTCTTAATTCTTAATATGTTTAAAAATAAATTTTAAACATATAATGCATTATTATCTTCTTGATATTTAAGGATTTAAAATCCCTAATATTCTTATTGAAGCTCACGGTCATTGAGCTTTTTAATTCCAAACATCTTTCAAAAATTCTTCTAAATTCATATAGTGTACTATATTATCATAGTATCACTAATATGTATTAACATTAACTACAGAAAATTTGGGGCATCAACTTTTTATTTATTATAGGTCACGGCTTTTTAAAGAAAAAATGTCCAATAATTTTCAAAAATTCTAATTAATATACACAAGGCCTCAACATTAATCCATAACATATTTATAACATATAGTCCATCATATTTAATTTCTACATCAATAAATCAAGGTTCATGGTCTCGGTTCTTAGCACACATGCACCAAACATTTTCATAAAATTCTAACAAAATTACACCATGCTTATACATTATAGTATAACAACATTACATCATAGTTTTCATCAAAAAATTTAATCATCATCATATCGACCTCAAGCTCTCGGCCTTTTGAAAATTTGAACAATTAATTTCCAAAAATTCTAGTAAAATCATAGAGTACATAATTTAGGTCCTAGATCAACAATATGCCATCAGACGCCTTTAAATAAAATTATACATCAACATAGAAATTTTTATAATTTCGTAATTTTCAAAATATAGCATAGATTTTTTAAAATTCCTAATAAATTGCTATGAACTCTTATAACACCATATATCAATAATTCATGCCCAATTAAATTCTAAGAATTTTCGATCATCACATAAATTTCATAACATTTTCAAATTAATTTTTAAACATGATCTATGCTTCTATTCATCATGCTACACATTATTGATGCATATCTTACCATATGTTAGTAAAATTTTGAGATCAAACACACGTGCATAACATTTGAAATCAAAACACATACCTAACCATAGGTCAAACTTAATACGCATTAGCAAAATTTTACAATCAACAACATCAAGAACACATGCACAACCAAAATCTTACAAACAAAAACATCAAGAACACATGCATGACCATAGCAAACCTTCAACACATTTTTTTTCAAAACTTAATGAACAATCGCCTTGTTCGATTCTCACCTTTGTAATGGTTTCTGATCTATGGAAAATGTTTATAGCTAAGTTTCATGGGTGAAGAAGAGAATTTTCATGCTTTTTCAAAGGGAAGGCTCGACTTTTTTTTAATTTTGGAGAGGAAATATTTTTGAAAGAGAAGCATGGTGTTGGTGTTTTGTGTTCAAGACTGAGTGAGCGTGAAATGAGAGAAGAATGAAAATCCTACCCTTTATGCCTCTCACTCTCGCCACTCACAATTATACATACAAGGAAGAGTTTTATTTTAACTAATATTGTATAACTTTTGGGATAAGCATCATGAAGGATTTTACACAATATCTCAAACTATACTTAAATTTTTTCCCACTAATTGAGGCAGGGTGTCAATACCTCACATAACCATAATGGAAGACACAATAATTATGTATATCACTTAGTAAATACATGCATTAGTGGTAAAGTCAACAAGTATTATTTTTATATATATACAAGAGCCATCGGCTCTTTATGGTATTAGGAAGAAATTAATTTAATTTCCTTTTAATACAATATATAATTCAATTATACATTGCCAATGTAATTAGATATCATCACATGTAGTTATGTTAATTTTCTCACCTTATTGCTTCCAAACCACACAGCCTTTTTCATTATTCAATAGGTCCATATTTTATTTTCATGACATTGATAGATATATATATCATACATATGGTTTAGATGATAAATTATATCATAGGAAAAATTATTGGTATTATTTCATGTGAGAAAACCCTAATTTTTGAATTAGGTTTTTCGAAAATTAGCAAATTGATCACTATTGAATCCTTAATGTTCTAGTATTGTTTTAATGCTAAATAATACTTAGTTACATATAATAATCATAGGAAATTAATTACTATAATTCCTTGATCATTAAACTCATTTTTCCATTCATCTCAAACATTAACGTTGAAACGCCTCAAACGTTAACTATCGAATCACCTCAAAATGATCGTAGTAATATCGTAATTACCCCGCTAAACTATTCCATTAATATTGGAATTTTCATCCTAAGTTCCGTTGTTTAGAAAATTTTACGAATTAAAATTATCGTAAGAGTATTAAATTCTTCTGGATATTACATTCTACCCCTTAAAAGAAATTTCATTCCAAATTTGTATACCTTAGAAAATAATCCGGGTATTGTTCTTCATAGCATACTCAAGCTCCCACGTGGCCTCTTCTTCTCCATGATGTGTTCACGACTTTAACTAGCGGAATGGACTTGTTTCAATTGCGAACTTTACTGCCAAAATCGCCGAGGTTTTCTTCATAGCTCATATCCGATTGAGGATCACGCCGCCTGATGGATCACGTGTTTCGGATCGCACGATTTTCTTAGTTGTGACACGTGAAAACATTGTACATTCCCGCACTCGCCAAGAGCTAACCTATAGGCCATCGGGCCTATTCTTTCTAGATCTCATAAGGTCCTATAAAACGGGTTTCAGCTTACCTTTACCCAACTGATAATCCCTTTTGACGGAGAAACTTTAAGAAATACTTTATCTCCACTTTCAAAATATAGCTCAGATCTCACCAGACGGCAAGATAAGACTTTTGTTCATCTCGAGCTTCTTTTTATTCTTCGCTTAATTTGTTCTGGACGATTTTGATCATTTCACTTATTGCTTCGTGCCCTATGATCTTCCTTTCACCCACTTCATCCCAAGAAAGCGGTGATCTACATTTCTTTCCATACAAAGCTCATACGGGCCATATTAATCGCCGCTGGTAACTATTGTTGTAGGCAAACTCAATAAGGGTAATACATCTTCCCACTTTATACCTCGATCCAACACTATCGCCTCAAAGATATCTTCTAGTGTCTCGAATCGCTCTTTCCGATTGTCCATCGGGCCGCGTGAAATGTCAGGTCAAATTCAACTTCGTGCTAATTCTTTTGCAAGCTAACCCGTAATCTCGAGGTGAACTTGGAGTCTCTATCGATGTAATAGATTTTGTACTCCATGTAGTCGATAATTTCTTTTACGATAATCGCTAACTTATCTCGATCCATGAGTAATCAATCGCGTAAATGAGCACATTTTGTAAGTTTATCAATTATTACCCATATAGCGTTGTTTTCCTTTTCGACTTTGGTAAACCCGTAACTAAGTCCATCATTATCTCATCCCATTTCCACTTGGTATTCCTAATGGTCAGAATCTTCCGTAAGAACGCTGGTGTAATGCTTTTACCGCTGACAAACAAGACAACGCTCCACAAAAGAGGTTACGCCTGCTTCACGCCTTCCCACCGTAACTTTTCCCTTAGATCTTGGTACATCTTAGTGTTGCCTCAATGGCGGTATAAGGTGTATCGTGAGCCTCACTCAAGATTTCGCTTCAAGTTCGCCATATCTCGAACACATATTCTTCCTTCAAACAATAAGGCATTGTCCGATGCTTCCCGAAATTCTTTAAATTCTTCACCCTTACCTTTTTCTTATCTTTCTAACTTTTCCTCCATCCTTTTTTCTCTACGATTCTTTTTCTTAAACTGATGTCAAGGCGAGTGAAGGACACAGCCTGGATCGCCCCTCGGTTGTTCGATCAACTCAATTTTCATTCTTTTAAACTCTTCAACAAGTTTTTCTTCCTTCGTAAGGAGACATCCTAGTTTGGTCCGATTTTTACGACTTAGGCATCGCCACTACATCTCGCTTTACCCGAGTGATAGTTAATACCACAACAGTAGTCTTTACCACCTCGAGCCATCTTCTTTGCCTCATGTTTAGATCTCTTTGCTCAAGAAATATTTCAAACTCAGGATCTCAGAAGATCTCACATCTCACCCATAGAGACGATGTCTCTAGATCTTCAATGCACGAACCATCATGCTAATTCTAGGTCATGAGTCAGTAGTTCACCATGTGGTCTCGAGTTGTCGGATGCATATGCTATCACTTTCCTTCTGCATCAAGACACAACCCACCCATTCTTAGAAGCATCAAGATAAACTACATACCCCTTTATCTCGATTCCTAACTCGCTAGCACGTGCACTTGTTAACTTCTCCTTCACCAAAACTCGCCACAATCCTCTCGTCCAATTAAACTTGATTCCTTCCCGAGTAGCTGAGTTATTGGTCTTGCAACTGAGAATCCTCAATGAACCTCCGACAAGAGCCGCCTAGTCCTAGGAAACTTCGATCTCGCTCGGTCCTCGGCGATTTCCATTCTCGCATCGCTTCTACTTTGGTCGATCTACCTTAATTCCATCTCAGACACAATGTGTCCAAGGAACATTACTTCTTCACCAACTCGCACTTGCTAAACTTAGCAAAAGCCTTTCAACCCTAAGGTTTGTAACATCGTTTTAGATGTTCTTTACGGTCCTCCTCATTCTCGAATAGACGAAATATCATCTATGAAGACTAAGACAAATTTGTTCAAGTACGGATGAAACACTGCTCATGAGGTCCATAAATACACCGTGCATTTGTTAATCCGAACGCATAACTATGAATTCAGAGGGCTATATCTGTTCTAATGCGCCTAGATATGTCTTCCCACTGCATTCTCGAGTTGGTGATAACCTCGACTTGAGATCAATCTTTGAAAATACGCTTGTTCTCTTAATTGATCAAACAGATCGTCAATCCTGGCAAAGGGTATTTGTTCTCGAGTGTCATCTTGTTCAAATCTCGATAATCTATACACATCCTTAAAGAACCGCTTTTCTTTTGACGAATAAAACAAAGCGCCTCCCCGCGAAACACTAGGTCCGATAAAACCTAGGTCCAACAATTTTGGATTCGATCTTCAATTTTCCAATTCCTTCCGAGCCATTCTATAGGGTGCCTTCGACATCGAGCCGATCCGGTTCCGTGTCGATGGTGAATTTAATTGTTCATCGTGAGGTAATCTCGTAGATTTTCGTGAAAACATCCGAAATTTCTAACAACTCTATGTTTTCCATTTTCACCTTTGTCTTATCTTCTCCGCTCAAGTAAACAAGATACGCGGGCATCCTTTCTTGTTTATCATTCTTCTGCCTTCAAAGGTCGGTACACAATCGGACTTTCTTACCCATGCTAATTCCGTGGAAATACGTAATCTCTGTCTGTGAAAATGAAATGAAATTTTCCTTCTTGCAAAGAATCGTGAATGATTTTAGCTAACCAATCCATTCCTAAAATTATATCTACGCCACCCATGGGTATCACGCTCAAATTATTCGCCGTAACCTTAAGTGATCCTAAGTTCAACTCTAGGTTCGAGCAAACATGCGAATACCACAATCCCTCCTATAGGTGAAGAGATTCTCATGTCCCGATTTGCCTTTTCGCATCTAAGTTTCAATCTATCAACACATGCTCTTGCTATGAAGGAATGTGAAGCACCAGATTGAATAACAATATAACCGCACGCTGAGAAGAATCCCCATACCGCCAAGTTTCCTTGGTTTTGTCTATTTTGTCTTCGATGTAAAGCATATGCCCCACTGGGTCCGGCCGAGGTTGACGGCACTTGTCCTTGCCGATTCTCGCCGCCGTGGTCTGTTGGGGACGTTGTCGCCGAGGTTGCCGCTGGCCGCTGGGGTTGCGCCATCGCTGCGCTTGTACATACCGCTGAGGTTAGTTGAAACCGCATCGCCGAGCGGCCGAGCATTGCCGGGTTGATTTGCCTTATCGTTGTTTCCAGACGTGTCCTCGGCGCTATCGCATAGTGGCCACTTACTCCGTGATTTAAAACAGCCTCGCTACCCGCCATGCATATTCCTTTGTGCATCTTCTCGCACTTTGGGCAAGGTAAAGCTCTACCGCTCTTGTGGTCCTCTCGTCGAGGGACAAAAGTCGCCTTTTCCATCCCTATCCCGAGATATTACACTTTCGCTAACGCTGCTTGTTACCATATTTTCTAACTTCCCGACATCATACTATAATTCACCTCCCATTTCCTTTTTCCTTTATCTCCGTGATTCTGCTTGAGCTAATGCCGATTTATCGTCTGCATTGTCACTCAATATCCAAAGCTCGCCCAAGAGCCTCGTATATGTCAAATCTCCACGGTCAAGTAGAGACATTCTTATCTCTCGCCTTAAACCCGATCTAAATTTCTCCGACATCTTTAAATATGTGTTCACTTAATCCGAGTATACCTTGACATATCGCAGAAGTGCGGTCATAATCGTTATACCATCTTTTCTTGCTTCAAAACAAAGAATTGAGTTCCTTCCTTTTTCTGTAACTCTTCGGAATATATTTGTCATACATTTCCTCCTCAATTCTTCCAAGTAAACTCATTCAATTGTTCGTGTAAAGTCTTTCTTCCGCCTCCCACCAAAAGTCTGCAGTCCAAGAAGTTGAAAAGCAATGCACGATGTCCTCCCGAGTCAGGCATCGTAGAAAATCGAAAAACTGCTCCATTTTTCTTATCCATTGCTCCGCATCATCCGGAGTTCCTTTACCGCTAAAGACAGGAGGTTCTCCTAAGAAAGAGCTCTTCTACCCTACAATCAAAGCAAGGTTGTGGTATATTTTCCGTTCTCATCGATTCTACCTCTTCCTCTACCTCTTCCTCTTCCTCTACCTCTCATCCCCCGATCAGATCTCTTCTAGCGTATTCTCGCTATACAAGATATTATATTAGCATTATGATAATTTTACAAATTAACATACATAATATCATCACATAGCCCTTTTGTAAAACAACTATATTACAACAATTCATCTTTACTATACACATCTTTGTTACAAAAGCCCTTATTTCGTGGTCATTCATATATATATCATAAAATTTTGCCATAAAAAGGTCGCTTTCAACAAACAAATATCATAAAGGAAATTACATACATACCGGCTTACATACTATTACAAACATCAAGTTTTCCTTTCCACTATTACATAAGCAACCATACTATATACATACCACCCTATTCTATGTCCATAAGACTCGTCCGAGATCTCACTGCCTCTTCTCGGATCTTCTTCTTCTCAATCATCATCTCGCATGTACCGTGGATGGTCCTACCATTAACTCCTATCATGTGTATGTCACGATCGGACCATAGTCCTCACGCATCGGACCGTAATCCGCACGTATCGGATTATAACAAACACTTACCTGACCGTAAGCATCCCGAGTGCGGCCACTCTCATCCTCGCCAGACGACTCGTAGGGCTCACCGAGGTGGGAGCCGCCATCGGCGGTAAGGGTGTAAGTGATGGATGTAGAGGATGTCCAAAAG
Source organism: Salvia rosmarinus (assembly GCA_036937905.1). NCBI lineage: Eukaryota > Viridiplantae > Streptophyta > Magnoliopsida > Lamiales > Lamiaceae > Salvia > Salvia rosmarinus. Next base: position 100,642,324 of record CM072819.1, read on the forward strand.
ATAACGGTGGAAAACAGCGCCTCAAAGGCAAACTGCCAGTGCAGCCCCATCCACTGGGCGTAGTCTCGCCTCATCGAACAGATACCGAGGTATCACCGGATTAACCTATCGTGAACCTCAAGATATAGCCACTCCGCGTGTCGTCACACCATGTATACTCCTCGAGAAGGTAAGGTCCTCCTGGCAGCCCCATAAATGCGTAAAACATAACTCGAATGGTTGATGAACTGTAAATCACCAACTGTGTCATAACCTCCTCAGCGATAGATATAGTCCCCAGACACCTCTCGTATGTAGTCCTCCCAAATACATGGAAGTATGGTCAAAGACGCTTGATACCGCTATAGTCAACACACCATATGCTCGGCATCTCCATAGTCGGAGATAGTATATTAGAATTCCCAAATCCTTCCATAACACATCCAAATTTTCTGTGATAGGCGCACGCTTCTTCTCGGGAGTAGGTTTGGTCCAATCCTCTTCTAGCCATATAACGATTCCTCCATCCGCTATAGACAAAACTAACATAAGTCAAACTAAACATTATCTCGATAACATATAAGATAACTTAAACGTATTTGTTTAGTAACTCAGATAATCGGACAATCTATAAAGCGATAAACAATTCAAACACATCCGATGAATGATAAATGTTATAAGGAAATGTTTTCATGTACAACACATGTCGTAGCTTTCTTATCCCACCGAAAAACTTTAATGTTCCAAGGTTTATGTTATATTATAAGGTCTTTGTACTAGTCTACAACTCAAACTAACCTTCTAGAGACTCTCGTGAATTCTGGAGAAAGAAATAGGTTTCAGTCCTTCATAACAAATGAAGTTCAGTGTTTTAGGGTTCGCAGGTGAAAACCATGCGCAATCGGAGTCCTAACGAAGAGAACGAACTAGAACAAAATTACCGCGCAGTGCAGAAAAATTACGTGCTCGTGACAAGATACGAGGCAATGCCGACACCGAGGTCGTGCATGCCGCTGCCGGCGTCGAAGTCGGTCGTAATCATGGCGCCGACGCTGCTCATTCCACACATTGAGATCATACTCATCCTTCGTGATTCGCCTTCTTCCTCAAGCTCGTAGTTATCATTACTTTCGTTGTTCATGTCATTCTCTTATTCTTACATGGAATAAAATTGCATTTCTACGCTCTTTTACAATATATGATCATGTTTTATATCGACTATGTTCTCCTTAGGATAACATGTCATTTGTCATAGTTGATTTTTGAGATTCATAATTAAAATTTCAAAATGATAACATAATCAATTCATACATGTATATCAATTTGTATTCATCCTTTCAACATTGATCATCTAATTTCAATTCAAACATATACATTCATCCCAAATTTTGATCACTCTATAACTACTTTTGATTTCAAAATCGAGTTTGAAATTTTTCCTATTCATAATTTTCGTTTATTTTCAAAGATAATAAGTTTTGAAAATTTCATTCTCGTAGCATATTTTTCAATCGAACATCATAACATTCCTTTCCCTTTTCCTTCACTAATGATTCCAATCTGTTCATCATTTAAACTTTTCATTTCATGAATCTAAAAGAAAATCATTTACCTCATTCCTATTGAGCTGAATGTGATGGAGGTTGAGTATAGTCACCGATTTCTGAAGTCTAGTGACTCAATCTAGACTCAACTTTGAAAGAAAATTTTGGTTTCAAAGAGCGAACCGCCTCGATACCACTGTTACCTACCCCAACCCTAAAACGGCTGAGATGAACAATCAAAGGAACAAGATTTGTGGTTTATGAAAAGCTTATACGAGGATGCATACTATATGCAAAATAACATAGTATACCAAAGTGAGCTAAACCAACAGAACCAAAGGAAATATAATGACCTGAAGGACTTTAACAGTTAATATCATCTGTTCATAGAAACATTGTTTAAACTGCAGCTGAAGTCATGTGAATACACGTATGACGACGCACCCAAGGTTTCTAACTTAACATACATAAACTTATCAAAAGTAGTCCCACTTCTCAACACCCTTCATCAACACTCACATCAAACTCAACCCGCACATTTAAAACAACATGCGTGTCGAGTACAAGAATGTACTCAATGGACTCATGCCAAATACATTTTATCAGATGAAATTACATCGCCACATCATAGTAAGACATAAGGGTTTTATTTGAAATGTCTTATGCTTACCAAAATATTTCATCGCTCATAAACATTTGCTCGCAAGCATTTTACTGCATGTATGATCCATATCCTTATCCTTTCTTCATATCATTATCATTAACGCCAGAGAAGCGAGGCTCCCCTCACGCCGCGGACCGGGTCGGAATTGTCCTTACAAATTACAACAACCATTAGGTGTACACATCAATCTTAGCTGTATAAGTTCTTCCCAAGATAAGATCCGATATCGATTTCATTCATAAGTTGGGAGCCACCCAACACATTCACACTATTGCAAACCAGGATAGATACATACATAAAACATAAATATTTTCGGTGTAATTGCTTAAACATTTTAACATCATTTCGATATAAGTATCATAAAAATTATTCACTCAAGATTTTATCACTTAAAAGTATAGTAAAGCCCACCGACTATTTGATCGCCTTTATCTCGATTATTCTTCAACGTCCGCCATCGCACAAGATCCACACCTTTACGCAAAAACGATGTTTAGTACGCACGCTCACGCCGAGACTTTAAAGTTCAGCATAAACTTCGATATTCTATATCGATCTAAATATGAATTTTTAACTAATTCAATACGTCGCCATCCGCAGATTTTAACTAACATTTCTCGCTCTTCGATAAAACGAGATATGTTACATAATTACCATTTTAACCTTTAGGTAAACGGTTTAACGCTTTTCACATCGCTTTTCGATCTAATGATTTCAATTATGAAATCTTTTCTTACCAACTAGATTTTCTTACCTTATTAGTACGCTTTACGCAGATAGCGTATTTATCTAACGATTTCAGACGTTGATTTCAAAAGTCAATAATTTTGACTTTTCTTATCAAATTCTTTAATAAATCATATTTTGATAACTAATTTCTACATAAATCGATTTTCAATCGTTTTCTTTTTATAAACTCTTAATTCTTAATATGTTTAAAAATAAATTTTAAACATATAATGCATTATTATCTTCTTGATATTTAAGGATTTAAAATCCTTAATATTCTTATCAAGCTCACGGTTATCGAGCTTTTAATTCCAAACATCTTTCAAAATTTTTCTAAATTATATAGTGTACTATATTATCATAGTATCACTAATATGTATTAACATTAACTATAGAAAATTTGGGGCATCAACTTTTATTTTATATAGTCACGGCTTTTTAAAGAAAAATGTCCAATAATTTTCAAAATTCTAATTAATATACAAGGCCTCAACATTAATCCATAACATATTTATAACATATAGTCCATCATATTTAATTTCTACATCAATAAATCAAGGTTCATGGTCTTGCCTAGCACACATGCACCAAACATTTTCATAAAATTCTATCAAAATTACACCATACTTATACATTATAGTATAACAACATTACATCATAGTTTTCATCAAAAACAATTTAATCATCATCATATCGACCTGAAGCTCTCGGCCTTTTGAAAAATTTGAACAATTAATTTCCAAAATTCTAGTAAAATCATAGAGTACATAATTTAGGTCCTAGATCAACAATATGCCATTGTATGCCTTAAATAAAAATTATACATCAACATAGAAATTTTTATAATTTTGTAATTTTCAAAATATAGCATAGATTTTAAAAATTCCTAATAAATTGCTATGAACTCTTATAACACCATATATCAATAATTCATGCCCAATTAAATTCTAAGAATTTTCGATCATCACATAAATTTCATAACATTTTCAAATTAATTTTAAACATGATCTATGCTTCTATTCATCATGCTACACATTATTGATGCATATCTTACCATATGTTAGTAAAATTTTGAGATCAAACACACATGTATAACATTTTGAAATCAAAAACACATACCTAACCATAGGTCAAACTTAACATGCATTAGCAAAATTTTACAATCAACAACATCAAGAACACATGCACAACCAAAATCTTACAAACAAGAACATCAAGAACACATGCATGACCATAGAAACCTTCGAACACATTTTTTTTCAAACTTAATGAACAATCGCCTTGTTCGATTCTCACCTTTGTAATGGTTTTGATCTATGGAAAATGTTTATAGCTAAGCTTTAAGTAATGGGAAGAGAATTTTCAAGCTTTTTCAAAGGGAAGGCCTCGACTTTTTCTTAATTTTGAGAGGAAATGGCTTTGAAAGAGAAAGCAGGTGTTGATGTTTTGTGTTCAAGACTTGAGTGAGTGTGAAATGAGAGAAGAATGAAAATCCTACCCCTTTATGCCTCTCTCACTCTCGGCCACTCACAATTATACATACAAGGAAGAGTTTTTATTTTAACTAATATTGTATAACTTTGTGGGATAAGCATCATGAAGGATTTTACACAATATCTCTTGAAACTATACTTAAATTTTTTTCCCACTAATTGAGGTGTGTGGTGTCAATACCTCACATAACCATAATGGAAGACACAATAATTATGTATATCACTTAGTAAATACATGCATTAGTGGTAAAGTCAACAAGTATTATTTTGCATATATATACAAGAGCCATCGGCTCTTTATGGTATTAGGGAAGAAATTAATTTAATTTCCCTTTTTAATACAATATATAATTCAATTATACATTGCCAATGTAATTAGATATCATCACATAGAGTTATGTTAATTTTTCTCACCTTATTGCTTCCAAACTACACGGCTTTTTCATTATTCAATAGGTCCATATTTTATTTTCATGTCATTGATAGATATATATATCATACATATGGTTTAGATGATAAATTATATCATAGGAAAAATTATTGGTATTATTTCATGTGAGAAAACCCTAATTTCGAATTAGGTTTTTCGAAAATTAGCAAATTGATCACTATTGAATCCTTAATGTTCTAGCATTGTTTTAATGCTAAATAATACTCTAGTTACATATAATAATCATAGGAAATTAATTACTATAATTCCTTGATCATTAAACTCATTTTTCCATTCATCTCTAAACATTAACGTTTGAAACGTCTCAAAACGTTAACTATCGAATCACCTCAAAATGATCGTAGTAATATCGAATTACCTCGCTAAACTATTCCATTAATATTGGAATTTTCATCCTAAGTCTGTTTAGAAAATTTTACTAATTAAAATTATCGTAGTAGCATTAAATTCTTCGATATTACACGATACCTCCACATTCCTACCATGTAGGGTCGAAATATTTTGTCTACCATTCTTTGATAGGTAGCCCCCGCATTCTTAAGTCCGAATGGCATCTTCCTATATGCGAAGACCAAGTCTCAGAATGAAGGTCGCCTTGGCCGCCTTCGCCATCCATCAAGCACTTGGTGATACCTTTATACAAGTCCAAGAAATCAAGACTTCAGATCCCACCAATGCGCCGACCTTCTTATCGATGTTGGGAAGGGATAGCAATCCTTTGGGCAATGTTTGTTGAGGTCGCAGTCAATGCACATTCGCCATCCCCTCCTCCTTTCTTCACCATCACCGGTCACTATCCAGTCGGATATTCGACTTCAACAATATGCGAGCTTTAACAATCGATTTACCTCGCCATGGATTTACTTGGTCCGCTCGCCGCAAAATTGCTGCTTCCGCCGAATCGGTTTTGTGCTCGATCGATGTTAAGCCAGCTGGTGATGATACTTGGGAGACCCCGTCATGTCGAGGGGCGACTACAAACACGCTCGAATTCCCCTGTGAGTCGATAACTGCCCCTTAATCCAGTGCCTCCAAAGCCAATCTGACGACTGGAGTGGCTCGCCTTGTATAGCGTGACCTCCTCCACCGGCCGCCAGGTAGGCGGCGTCTCTTTACTCCAACCCCGGTTTCTTTAATTGCTATGCCCGTGGTGCCGGGTCGAGCCCACGCACTGTGATAGGCGACCAGAAGCATTCTTCGCCCGCTGATCTCCTGATCACGCCATCCCCTCATGGGATCTTCATCGTTAGGTGGTATGTTGAGCATACCGCCTTACGCTGCTCATCAATCTCGCCTCAAGATGATGTTATACGTGAGTAGCTTCACTACAAAGAAGTGTACCACCTCAGCGGAGCTGGCTTGAGCTTCCCACCGCGACTGTGTAGCTCGATTATCCTTCCGGCGTGTCTCTTCCTCGAACGAAGCTCGGAGCTGCAGCCGTGCTCGCGAGGCGCACCTCCTCTACTCCTAACTTATCAAAGCATTCCTTGAAAAGGATGCTTACCGACGCCGCCATCGCCGATGTATACGCCGCTTCACCAACTTGTTCGCGACCACCGCCTCGATTACCACCGATCCTCGGGGCACCATCGCAGTACGGGTCGCCTTCTGAGAAGGTGATCGCCGTCCTTCCGAGCCTCTTGTCGGCCGGTTCACGGTGATGTGGACTTCGCTTTGCCATGAGGACTTCGGATCATGTGAGCCCCTGTATTAGTGAGATGACTGCCATATTGCGTTCGCCGCCTTCTTCGCTTGTATCGCGCTTGCTTTCTTTGGGGCGCACTTCTCTTTTCTCTTGCTCCTCTTCTTTCGCCCCGCTGGGAGCTTTACATCGCCGCCCGACGGCCCCGCCTCGGTACTTCCTTAAGGTTCCATCCCGAATCAACATCTCAATTTCTCCCATTAGTCCCCTCGCAATCCTCGGTTTCGCGTCTGTAATCCTCATGGAACGAGCGATTTATCCTCGAATCGGCGCTGCCCCTCCCGTTATTGGTCGAGGCTTCAACATGTTTGTGTGAGTGCGAGATCTCGCCTCGTTTCGCCAACTGGTGTATTGAGATCGCCCGAGGTGTCACGCCGGTCCGAGCCTCGACTCTATGGGCGACGATTCTTCCAAGGCGCCTGCGGCCTCGCCTCGGCCTCCTCGCCCTTCGCCTCTTCTCCTTTTCGTAGGGCTCGCTTTCTCCGCCGCCTCTTCCGTCACCCGTCCGCTGGCGAAACGGTCACCATGCGCCATAGATCCGCTGCAGACGGGTTCGATTGACGATCTCTTTATATAAGGCCCCGTGCAGATGCCGCTCGAAGGCTTAGATGATTAGGAGATCGCTCACATCTCGCGACCTTCGTGCTCCTTATTGAACCCGATCATAAAGTCGCTGATGGACCTGCTTCGTCTTGCCAGCGGGTAAGACGTGTCAAGTCATCTTCGACTCTACTCTTCGGAAGAACCTTCATGGAAGGCCTTCATCGATCGCTGTAGAACCAATGCTCCCGAGGTAGATCGTCGAACCACCGCGGGCGTTGTCGACTAGTAACTCCGGAAGAGCTTGCACATATGAATTGTGTCGAGGCGCTGGTTGATCATATTGTACCGAACATGGTATAAGTTCAAGGGTCCCTTAGTCCGTCAGGGGTGATGCTCGCACCCGTATTTGTCCGAGAGCGTGTCGAGTATTTCGCTTGAGAACGGGTGACTATCCTCCTGCATCTGCCTAAACCGCCTCCGAGAAAGGGCGGGTTCGCCGACCGGACTCGCTCGATAGCGAGGTCGACTCGCGCGATCGCGACGCCCTTTCCCGCAACAGCCATCCCTTCCGCGGCCGGTTTGGGCCCCGACTTGTGCGGAGGTGTGAGCGCCCCGACTGACGCTGGGATCTACTCATCGTGGTACCGCGCTAGACGAGGTTGCGGCGTCCTTTCTTCGGGTTCGCCGACCTTGTGCTCATCGAGGTATCGATAAGCCTCCTTATTTTTCTCCAGAACCCTTCGCGGCAAGGCCAAGGTTTATTCATGGAGTCGAGGTTCTCCTTGGTGGCTATTGGTCGCCTTCACTTTGGTATTCTTCGCCTTGCAGATGGGTCGGGTCATTGGATTTGTATACCGAAGCGCTTTCGAGCTTGATACAATGTTTCGCTACCACTATTACAATCTCCTATCCGATTCAATACTTGATTGCATATATCCGTGTCCCCTTATCTCATATATAAGTTAGATCACAAAGGTGTAGAAGATCAAAGTTCCGTATGATTGGTCAAGCTTAATGAGATATAAAAGTTTCACAACCGAGACGACTTAAGGACGAGTTGTCGGTTTAGTCGCAAGATAGATAAGAAGTGACTGACTTAGTTGCTTGTCTATGCCGGCACGCTCTCCGACGATCAAGGATCACAAAGAGATGTGTTCTTCTTCTCGATCCGTGAAGAACCAAGATCTCGGTGACTTACGATGATCTAAACCCCGATAAGGTATTAGTGAAATGCAGTTGTCGACCATCACTTCGACTTGTTATGAATGAGGGTTAGGTTTCAACCCAAGATTCTCCGCATCTCTGGGTGGTGGCAAAGGTTTCAGATGTCACGCTAGTTATCTCAGACGAGTCACCGTGATCCGCTTAGGATGATGACGCCCCTTAAGGAGAGCTCAAAGGTTTATTGTACTAAACCCCGCAGTTGAGTTAGCCAAGCACAATAATAAGGTCGAGTGGTACTACTTAAGGAAATGAAGTTATTAATCGCTTTAAGCAAATGATTGCTAGAAATGATTAATGGACGCTCGATATCTTAAATACGGGATTCAGAATGTCTAAGTGCAAGCCCGACTCAACTTCGTAATAGGGTAAGTCAACATTCTTTCTCTAGTGGAATGATCGAATGTTTATAAATTAATTTATGTTCGGCTGAACATAAGATAATTAATTTATTTGAGGCCCATCTTTATTCCTCGTGATTTGATCCTGGCTGGCCCATCCAGCCCATTGCTACCGGAAGAAATCGCGCCCCTACCGCCTCAAAGGAAAGATTTTATTCTTTATCCCACAAGGATATTATTATATTTATGGTATATGCATAGATCCTTTCCATATAAGATTATGGAAATAATCCTGAGAGTATGGAAATAATCCTAAGATTATGGTATTTTTCCATATAGATTATGGTAATTCTTCCATATAGGATTATGGTAATGTCCATAGGATTATGGTAATTTCCATACGGGATTAAGGTAGGCATTATAAATATAAGGTATGAGATAAAGTCTGACTAATGCTTATATTGAGAAGCACAATTCGCGCCACCCATGCAGAGGCTCTCAAAATTCGCCAGGGTCGAGGGTGATTGTAGTATTCTCCATAGATCGCCCTCACCGACGCTGAGATTGGGCAACCGGATACAGTACCCGTAGGTCAGCACGAGTCCGATCCGCTCGATCCGCTCATCTCGCTCCATCGACCTCTTCGTATCCAAAGGTAAACACGTGAAAACCCCTACGTGTCGTATTTAATTATATAGACGCATGCTAGGTTTATAATCAATGTATGGTGAATTAAACACCCAAGATGGATCCTCGGCCAGGGTTAACATACGCTTCCTACAACCTTCGATCCTTAGACTATAGAATAAACCACCTTCGCCTCTCTAGATAGCCAATAAATGTACTTTGCGCCGATCTAGCCCAACTTGTCGCCTTTTCTTGTTCAAAGACGCCAGGCCGGATCGCCCATATCCTTACGCTGTTTAAATCGGGTCATGCTTCAAACCACAACTCGAAAAGGGTCTTTTCGAATCGACTCGACAGACTAGACGTAGCAAGTACGTCACCGCCCTCATGCATACCCCTTAACGAAATAGGCAATGTAGCATAACTCATCATAGATCTAACCATTTCCAAAAGAAAGTCCTATTTCTTCGCCTCTCGACACCATTTTGCTTTGTCATGTGCCTTATGAAGGCGCCGGATGAACCCACACTCACTAGATAGTCCATAAACTGTTATCGAGTATTCGCCACCGCGATCGTAACGCTTGTGACTTGATACTTTACCCAGCTTCGCCTCCACTCCGCCTTAAACTCTTGAATTTCTCAAAGCATTCGTGACTTATGTGTAAGGTGTATACGATCCGCACTCTCGAGTAATCACAATGAAAGTGACAAAATACTGCATTCTCCACGAGCTTGTGACATCGTCCATTACAAAGTCGGAATGGACTAACTCAACATTTCGCGGCTCTATAACCCTTCGCTTTGCCGGCCTCACGACATCTTACTTATACAGATTCATAGATCGGGAATGGAGTAACCGTGAGATTACCCAACGCCCATTCTTAGCCGCCTTCGATCCTATTTAGATTGACGTGACCTAATCTAAGATGCCGCAGAAAAAGTAATATCCTATGAAGAAAACTTTCTTTAGTATTTATTGAAGACGTGCAATATAGTTATGTGTATTATGTTTTGCGTAAATAGATAAAGCTTAATTATATAAAGTGCCAACACGTATAACTTCGCCATTTCTTATGATAGAAACAATCACTATCAAAAATAACAGTAATATCCATGAGTAAATAATTTCAAACAGAACAAGGTTCCGCCTCGAAAATCCAAGACATATAAAACGCCTTCAAAACTAAAACTGTTGTCCCAAAACATAAAGAAATATTCCAATCGGCATGCCTCGACCGCCGGGCTGCTAATGGAGATCGTTATCTCGCCATCAAACCTCCTTGTCCGCAGAAACCTCGCAGCGAATAAACATGATCATTATACCAGATTCACTACCCAAGAATGGGTAGAAGTCGCTAAACATGTTTCACATTAAAGCAAATGGCGCACTGAGCCTCGAGCTGGGGCACTTAGCCTTCCAATGCCCGGGCCTCACCGCACTCAAGCACTTGCCCTTCTCCTTTTCGCTTTTTAAACCACCTGCAGCCCTCAGACATTCTACTCTTTTCTTTAAATTTTAAGATCCTCGAATTCCACTTTCCCTTTCATCTTCGAGCAAGCAAAGGTTTTCTGGAGGTGCTTGCTAAAGATCAGGCACTCTTTGCTCATTTTATGCTCTTCCGCTACATTAGATCCTCGCAATGAATCTAGAGTATAACTTTATCATAAAGGATCGCCTATAACGGAAGTCATCAAAAGATTCTCAAAGTGTTGAGGATCATATCGATTCGACCACGCCATCAATATATCCTCCAACCAACCTCGAGCTCTCCCAAGAGATTTATCATTGGCTTACATATGGTCATGCACCGAATCGCTTCCTTCATCGAACTCGACATTATAGATTTTGTCAAATGCGACAGTTTATTCTCATCCACTCTCATACGATTTCACAAGACTTAGCCATATCGTGGTGATCTTCCATCTCTCGATGTCGAGTTGTGGGACTCGCACATGGTGACCAGAAGGCATTTTGCTTTCTATTTGATTTGTTCCATTTCTCGTGCTCCTCGCGCTCTCCTTATCGCAGACGAATCGCCCAGAGGTCGGGACGGTATAGAGAGTACAAATAAATTTTCTTCTCGCAGGAGAACATACTCAATGTTTCGCTTCCACTGATAAAATTCGACCGGATAACGGATTTTAGCGAAAGCATATTGATAATCCATGTAAGAGACATATCCTAAACGATAATGTAAAACACATAAGCATACGATCGATATAATTGTAACAATAATATTGAACTTTGATAAAACAATATTAATCAAACCCCAATCGCCCAAGAAATTCCACACGAAGCCACGCGCGTGACGCTATACATGAACCCCCACTGTACTCAAAATTTACTCTTTAGTCGCTTAATTTCAACCATGTCAACTTATCCTATGACAAATGAAATTAATGATCGACCTTACTGCACCACATCACTATCGCAAGCAATGGACTTCATGGAAGTGTACTGAAGTGATGTTCAACATCGACCACAATTTTAATAAATAAGATGAATTTTAGAATTGGTATACCACCTGACCATACCGCCCAATTCAAATTCTTTTGTTATCTCATTTATATCTATCTCAGAGAACTTATGAAATCGCACACTGAAGCCACGCCTGTGGATCGCTACACATGAAACTCCCACTTCAATAGATTTAAAATGTTTTATTTAGAAATCTCATCTAACAAACTTATGATAAACAAAGCAAGCAAGCCAATGCTGTGGACGCCACTCAGCAATGCCTCACTTTGTTTAGAGATCAAAAGTGGAGGTCTCGACATTTTAATTTGAAAATTAATTTGTCGGTTGCTTCACTAGTCTTTTTATTCAAAAGGTTTGTCCATGCATCACGTAATCTCAGCATGCTTTTCTATAGAACTCAACATGTAAAACATGCTCGCAGTAATTCTAAAATATGCTTGATAAACGCGATAAACCTAGCATGCTTACTATGCGCATCCACCACGTGAAACACTTAAAGGTTTGTCAACGTAATTTTAAACATACATAGCATGCTACTGCATAATTTAAACATCCACGACATGCATATGAACGATAAAAATAAAATAAAACGCTCATCGCGCCCAATCGTGAAACCCAAGCATATTTAAATCTAATCTATTACATAGATTTACAGCATGTAATTTTAAACCAAACGGGCTCGCGGTACGCACGGACCGGATTCAACACCGGGCCTCGTGGCACGGGCACGGACCGAAATTCGAAAACGGGTCCCGCCGGGTTGGCAACTCAGGCTGGCCGCGCTAGGCAAAGCCCGCCAAGGCCCAGCCACATACCGCCCGCTGCCTTCGCTGGGTGCCTCGCGGTCGCTAAGGCGCACTGCGACCATCGAAAGCACGCTGCGGCGCTGACTTCCCCGAGCGCCGAACGCCCGCCGAGACGCCGTCGCCAGCCGTCCGAAGCCGCGACATGAAGTCTTCTCGCGCGGCCGGTCGCCGCGCCAACGCGCGCCTGCCGCCCCGCCAGCTCGCCGCCGCCGCTGCCGCCCCTCGCGACGCCGCTCGCCGCTGCGGGCGCCAGGGTCTCGTGCGCTAACGCACGCCCGCCGCCCGCCCCTCGCGACGCTTTCACGACCGCCAAAGCTTGCTCGCGATACCGCCTGTGGACCGCCGAGCTACTGCTTTTCCCCGTCGCTGTTTCTTCGCTCTTTCGCCTTCGTTCTTCTCTTTACGCATAAGATTTACATAATAAAATCTAATCTAACCACGGATTTTCTCGTGGTGTAAAACAAAACCAACAAAACAAACGAGCCACGATGAACGACAATCCACAATTATAAAAAGACGTAATAATCAAACGCGATTAATCCAACAGCCAAGATTCGATCCGTGCTCGATACCAATTGTAGGAAAAACGATGTTAACCCTCGCCGAGGATCCATCTTGGGTGTTTAATTCACCATACATTGATTATAAACCTAGCATGCCTATATAATTAAAACGCAACACGCTGGGGTTTTCACGTGTTTACTCGATCCGCCGAGGTGGTTCGAACGGATGAACGGATCGAACGGCCGAGACTCGTGCTTCGACCTTCCGGATCAGATCCCGTTGCCCAATCTCCAACGCCGAGTGAGGACGATCTATGGAGAATGCTACTAAAATCACCCAATGCTCTCTCACAATTAAAACTCTCGAAAATTTTCCTCTCACAACCACAGACGACCGAAAATTGTCTTGTTAATCTGAGCATTATCTCATACCTATATTTATAATGCACTACCTTAATCCTATATGGAATATTACCATAATCCTATATGGAATATTACCAATAATATATGGAATATTACCATAATCTTGTGATTATTTCCATACACTTCAGATTATTTATATCCTCAAGATTATTACCATAATCTTATATGGAAAGGATCTATGCATATACCATAAATATAATAATATCCTTGTGGGATAAAGAGAATAAAATCTTGCCATTGAGAGCTGTGCGGCGCTCGATTTCCACAGTTACTACACAGGCTGATGGGCCACCTGTGGATCAAATGCAAGGAATAAAGATGGCCTCAAATAAATTAATTATCTTATGTTCACCCGTAACATAAATTAATTTATAAACATTCGATCATGCCACTAGAGAAAGAATGTTGACTTACCCTTTATTACCGAGTTGAGTCGGGCTTGCACTTAGACATTACGAATCCTCGTATTTAAGATATCGAACGTCCATTAATCATTTCTAGCAATCATCGCTTAAACGACATTAATATCCTTATTTCCTAAGTAGTACCACTCAACCTTATTATTGTACTTGAGCTAACTCAACTGCGCAGGGTTTAGTACAATAAACCTTTGAGCTCCTGATGACGCCATCATCCTTAACGGATACGGTAATCGACATGAGATAACTAGCGACATACAAGCACCGCCACCACCCAAGATGCGAGAATATCGTTAGGTTAGAACATATAACCCTCACCCATAACAAGTCAAAGTGATGGTCAAGAACTCGACTCACCTAATACCTTATCGAGGTTTAGATCATCGTAAGTCACCGAGATCTCGTTCTTCACGACGGTCGAAAGAAGAACACATCTCATCGTGATCCTTCATACGCCGTAGACGCATCAGATAGACAAGCAACTAAGTCAAGTCACTTATCTATATGCAAACCCTAAACCGACAACTCGCCCTTAAGTCGCCTCACCATGAAACTTTTTATATCTCATTAAGCGACCAATCATACGGACTTCGTGATCTTCTACACCTCGTATGATCTAACTTATATAATAGATAAGGGACACAGATATATGCAATCAAGTATTCAAACCGATAGAGATTGTAATAGTGGTAACGAGAAACATTGTATACAAGCTCAACCAAACTGCGCAAGATATTAAATCCAACAACACCATTGCTTTTTCCTCCTGGGATCGGTGGATCAAGTACGAGAACGAGGTCAACATCTCCTTCGCCTTCTCGAGGTATTGTTTCATCGGTCCTCCTTGGCCTCAGATTTGCTAACACCGGTTCACGATGACACAGGAATCGCCAAGATTGGATCTCATCCACCTCGCCTTTCTAGCGGGCTGAGTCCCAGATTAGGGCCTCATACTCCACCTCGTTGTTGGTGGTCGGAAGGTAAACCGAGTGCGAGGGTGACTTCGCTTATCACGGGCCGAGAAGGATGCCCGCCGCCTCACCGCCTCGCCTGCGATGCCCGCTCCACGACATCCGCCAGCAACCATCCGGTGGTGTTAGAGTGCTTCCTCCTCTGTGATGCGGGGCTGAGTTACCTCGCCGCGAGCCTACCTCGGTGGTTGGCCTCAACCAGAGTTTCATGGTGAGCTTGCCCTTTTATGGCGGTCTGGGTGAGTATGAATGTCGTGCTCACGAGCTCCGAAGGCTCCACTTAGCTATACGTCCGGACGACTCAGTTTCAACAAGACTTGTCTCAAGGGCAAGCCGCTTAGCACCGGACTGGAGTGAGCTTGGAAGTAGGGTCGAGGCGCCGTTTATGCTCACTGGGGCTGGCCACTTTTTCAAGGCCGAGTACCTTGTCTCGGTCCTTTGAGAGCTCGGCCGATAAAATAGATGGGAGTTGTCGCCCCACCTCATCCTGCATCAAGATCACATTGATGGCCTCGTCCGAGCGGCCAAATATAGTGAGAGAGATTCACCTTACTGGGACTCGACAGGGTCGGCAGTCGGCGAGGTACTCCTTCATGCGAGAAAGCGGCCCGGTGTTCCTCCCGCCAGCGAAGTCCCGAGCCCTCCTCAGATTTTGAAGAATGGGAGCCGCCTGCTCGAGAGAGAAATCATTTGAGTGGCTAGGCACCCGTGAGTTTGTGGATCTCACGGATGGTCCTCGCACCTGCATGTCGAGCATCGCCCACCTTGGTGGATTGGCCTTCAGCCTCCCGAGAAACCCAAAGATCCCAAGAACTTGCAGGTCTTCACCATAAATGTACATTTACGGGGTTGAGTTTGAGGTTGGCCGACCCGAGGAGTTGGAGGATGGTGCTTAGGGTCGGCCGTCAGCCTCCGCTTTCCTCGACTTTTTGACTACTATGTCGCCGACGAGACCTCGACGATCTCCCGATGTGGTCTTTGAATGTTGCATCCACCATCCTCCGGTAAGCAGCTCCGGCGTTTTGAGGTCAAGGGCATCTTCCAGACGCAAAGACGCCGGTGATGAACGCGGTCTTTAGCGCGCCCTCCGGCTCATCGATTTGGTGGTACCCTCAGATAGATCCGTAGTCGAACATCCGTGGCCCACCAATGCCCACCTTCTTGTCGATATCGTGGAGCGGGTAGCAATCTTTGGGCAAGGCTTGTCGAGGTCGGTATAATCGACGACACGCGCCACCCTCCGCAAGCTTCGGACCACTAATGGATTAGCCATCCGTGTCGGGTATTTGACCGAACAAGATCTTGGCCTTGGTTGAGTCACCTCGTCCTTATGACCGGCCTCCGCCATGCGAATATCCTTTTCTTCTGCCGGACCGCTTGGTAGCCGGGTCGATGTCGAGGCGCGAGTTATGAGCTCGGGTGACACTCGGTCATATCGGCGGGGACCAAGCAAACACGTCCCCTATATTCTCTCGAGTCGATGACGGCGTCTTCCGGACGTCACCGGGCCCTGGTGCCGACTGACGACCTCGAGGATCGTCGTCAGATAGTTGGAGCCCTCGGTCAGTCATCCCAGGGCGTCGGCCTCGAGGGCTCGGTAATTGCTATGCCGGGCGAGGCCGCATCTTGAGTTGAGAGTCGTGGCATTCTTTGCCGCCGCTTGGTCTCCCCGGATGTTTGAGCACTCCCACGGGTGGGAATCTTGACGGTGGTGGTAGACCAAGCAGACGGCCTTGGTGGCGTCTACCCAATCTCTCCCGAGGACGATGTTGTGCGGAGAGGGAGCTCGGACCGGGAAGAATCGGACGGCCTTGGTGACCACTGGAGCCCGCCTACCGTGACCGGAAGGTAATGACCCCTGCTGGATCGCCTCTTGTGAAGCTCTGAATCGAAGCGGCGCGGAGTACACGAATGCCTCCGACCTCAAGCTTGTCTGAGATAGCTCGGAAGATGATCTTGACGGAGGCTCAAATGTCGATATAGACCCGGTGGGCGTTTTGTTGCCCACCGCACTGTATCGTGATGGCGTCCCGATGCGGCATGATCTTGGGCACGGGTCCTCCTTGGAGAACGTTATGTTCTCACCATCCCGAGTCGCTTGTTCTTGGCTCTTGGCCGGCCTCCGCTGCCGTTCTTGAGACGACCTCCGTCCCGAGGGCAGTCGGTAACAACATAGACCTGCTCCATAGCGTTGGGACCTTCGTCCTCGCCGTCTTGAGGTTGGAGTCGCTTGGGGGTCGGCCCACCCAGCTGTCGCCACCTCCGTTCCTTCGGACTCGCTTCTTCGGACCAGCTCGTCCGAGGTATTTCTCGAGGCCCTCCTTAACGAGCCTGGCCGATCCGTGAGCCTGTGTTTGCAATCCTCGGCATCGTGACCATACCCTTGGTGATAGTCACGATACTGCCTGTGGACCTCTTCGATCCCCTTTCATAGGGGCGGGTTTCGGAAGAGCTCGGTGGAGCCTCGAATATTTCCCGCCTTGATTTGAGTAGGGGGCTCTGCGCTGTGGTTGGGCCGAGGTCCGAGCCTAGACTCCAGTGGCCCTCTCTTGATTCTGTCGAAGGCGCTCCTGCGATCAGCGCCTCGACTCCGGTCATCCGGCTTTTTTCTCTCGGACTTCTGCTCGTCCTGCATTTCCCGCTTCCGATCCGACTCGTCTCCTCGACGAAGTTGTCCACCAGTTCCAAAGCTTACTCGCCTTTGGTTTCTCCTGGTGATTTCTTTGTTCGGTACCGGGTCGGATCCCATTTTGAACGCGTTGATGATTTAGAGTCGTTGTTGTCGTCGAATTTTGAGCGACTCTTTGATGAACCTCGTGGCGAAGTTTGACATCGTCTCGCCCGCCCCTTGGCGGATTGTGAGCGGTCGGAGGAAGGTCTTTGGGCATCTTACGATAGAAGCGCCATTTGAACCGATCCATGAGGTCCCAGGCGCATGTATCTCGACGGAGGAGAAGTGAACCAACGCGCATGCGTTGGAGACCACGACTGGGAAGATTTTGCACGTGAAAATCTTCCATTCCTCGATTCTCCATGTTGGTGGTGTGGCGAAAAGAAAGCCTGAGGGTCTCCGAGGCCATCGTAGTCGCTATATTGGGTGCCGTGCACTTGGGGCGATGGCGTGTCTGAATCTCCCGGAGAAGGGAGATGATCCTCCTGCACGGCCGAACCCCGGAGATCGTTGCCGTCTCTTTCGGAGGGTGGGGATCGATAGCGACGCCATCGCCCCTCCGGGGGTTCGACTCGCCTTTCTTCCTCCTGTTTTGCTCCGCCTACAGTCGGCATGACGAGGCTGGAGATCGGCTCCGCGAAGCCATGGGGGCGATCGATGATGGCGGCTCGCTCATGCGTGGCGGCTCCGCGAATGAGGCGCGGCTCGCCGCAGCGAGCGGCCGCGAACGAGGGCGGCGGCTCGGCCGCGGCGGCGACTCACATTGCGGCGCGATGCGCGTTCGGCTATCGCGCCGAAGGTGGGATCCGCTATTCCCGGATGGGGAGGCGGCTTGGCGGCCGTGGTGTTGATCCGGGCCTCGAAGGGCCCGCCTTTGGTCCTCTGGTTGAGAAGCTTTGGAATGGCCAAGATTGGCGTGGAGGAACTCGCTCACAGCTCGGCCGAGGACCTCGTGGGAGGAATGAGCATTGTTGCTCGTCCTCGTTGAGGTCGACATCTTCCCCACGTTGGGGAGGCGGTCCCGAGGTGTATGGAAACATTTTCCATGTTGCCTCGAGTGTGGGCTCCGTGGCGTCCGCGATCTCCTTTCATGACGGTGACCACCGTCGCCTCCCCGGTTGTTGCCGCGTGGGCGGCGGTTGTGCGTGTTCTTGCCATTTAGTTGTGAGGAAACGAAGCTTTCTTGTTGAGCTTCCACGGGCGGCGCCAATGATGAATCTAGCTATGTGGTGTGCGAGATTTATATAAAGCAATAAAGAACACCGGGCTTTTTACGTGGTTCGATCGTTAATGAGATCTACGTCCCACGGAGGAATGATTCCTCAATACTTTTACTAGAGCTTTTAAATGCAGTATTGTTACTGACCTTTGTATTCGATGAATTGCTAACCCTTCTAACATCGGTTTCCTTCTATTTATACAGCCCGACCGAGATCAGAGGTGGTAGGCCGACCTCTCCATTGGTCGTGGTGTGACTCTTCCTCCGCATGCCTTCCATTGGCCGGGCCGGGACCTTCGCCTTAAATGCGCCACGTGGAGGTGGCGCGACCTTGGTTACAGGCGTCCTCCATTGGCCGAGGATAGCGGTTAAGGGGCTAGGGTTTTGGCGATGATTAAGTCTCGCCTTGGCTCGACCGCGTGGGCTCACATCAAGCGTTAGGCCCACTCGTTTGGGCTGTTAGTGGACCCGCCTGTTGGGCCATATCCCATCACGTGGTTTTCACGGTGATTGCCAAAGCTAAGCTTTCACCAAATTTTCGCAAAATGCGAAAAGGAAAATATAGAACAAATTGAAAGCTTTGTTCTTGGTCTCAACAATGTCGCGGTGCACGCGGACGTCGTCTGAGACCGAGGCGGTATTTCTCGACCCAAGGTGGCTCGTGTCTCCTGAGCAGCTAAAGCGACGATGTTCTTGCCTCGAGGTTGGACTTCGTGGTGGAATTTAAGTTGCCGTTGTCGCCGCCGGCGTCCATGACATCTATCATCTCGCCATTCTTCTCAAGGTCGAAACAACGTATCACACAAGATGTGTTTGTAAATTAATTAATATTTCATAATTACACTCAAATGTAAAATGCTCTTAGAAAAAAGTGGACATGTAATGATCAAATTTTAAAAAAAAAAAACCGGTCGGACTTGAACCGACAAAATGGGCTAGGTCTCGAACTAGTCCCGTCCAGCGGTTCTAGAACCGTAATCAAACCGAACTGCTGCTTTAAAATTTAATGGGCTTTGAGCGGTTCCGGATCGGTCAGGTAAAACCGCCGTTGACATCCCTAGTTACGTTTACATCAAATATGGTATCGAGCTATGAATTCCTCTCTAAAATCGCTTCCTCTCTAAAATCTGCTCCTTCTTCTTCTGCGATTCATCCGAATCTTCATCTTCTCGGTACATCCATGGAGTCTTCAACACATCTTCCATCAATGCATCGATAAGTCTAAAGCTCGACCGACAAACTATAATTTTGGAAAATACAGTCCTCGCTACAGCTCATACATATGGTTTTGAGATATCCTTCTCTGACCTCCAAATTCTCCACTTATAAGTCTTCCTCATCTTCTTCAACTCCGGATTCTGATATCTCACATGGTCAAACGTGACCGCTTCTTGTTCACCGGATTCTAGCTTGATAACTCCTCCTATGATGAGTTATATTGGCGAGTGCTCTCTGCAGCCTCAAGTTTGGAATACATTTCAAACTCTTTTCAATCTCGATCAAAAGCTCAAGCCATGCAACCGAGACACCAACTCAAGTCGTGAAGAAAGGCGATACTTGTGTTGATGAATACATCTTCAAATTTCGAGATCTCGACCAACTCTACATATTGCTCGATCGATATCTCGATGCGAGATCTTATTTCCTACATTTTGCAAGGATTAGGATCTGAATTCGAGAGCATCAATGTGTTACTCTCGTCGAATGTGAAGACATGTCATTGCCACGAAGTCCAGTTGCTCTGCAAACTCACGAACTTCGTTTACAAAATCGGTGACTCTTCACACTCTCTTGTTGTAAACTTGCCTTTCAACCACAGGGCTAATCTTTGTTTATCGGCAATCCTATGGATCTCATCGTGGTCGAGGAGGTTTTCGGGAGGAGGATCAAGCCGTGGAAGATTTGGAGTCGTTATCAAAATGGAAACAAGCTGTTTGTCGCCTATGTGGTAATGCTAATCATGTAGCTTACAAATGTTTTAAGAAGGTTTGATGTGCATTTCATCGGTCCGAGAAAATATATCTTCCATTTCTCCTTCGACCTCAAGCAAATATGGTCACAAATCGACCATCTGTACCTCACTCTCAAAATCATTCTCACATTTCTTATTCTTCAAACCTAAGCTCGTATCCACGGGAATCTCATCAAGTTCGGGTGGGTATCTGCGTCCCTACCCACTCACCTCAAGAAAATCCAAAGGTTTACACGCCCTTGTAGCCACTCCTTCTCGAGCCACTTGGTTGGTACTTAGATTACGGAGCATCGGTAGCGTGTGACCGTGATCTAGGCAACCTTGATTGAACTCCATATCATGGAAATGATACTCTTCTTGTAGGTAATGGCTCACAACTCTCTATCTCCCATATTGGTTCATCTTCTTCCTATGTTCAAATTACATCAAACCTATAGTGATGAGAAATATTACATTTGTTCCTAACATTACAAAGAGTTTGCTCAAGATATCAAAATTCACATGTGATAACAATGTGTTTTTAATTTCACCCAAACGTTTGTTTTGTTAAGGACAATCTTACGAACAAAGTGTTCTTTGGAGGGTACACTTAGAGAGGACTCATCATCCGGATCTCTCGAAGGTGAAGTTGTCCATTTCGCTAATAAAATAGCTCGACCTCTCCACTCCTCAACTTTGTCTCAATGTTCAATCTATACCTGATTTTAACATTTGGCATTCTAGATTAGGGCATCCGTGTAATAAAGTTCTTAGTACAACTCTTAAGGCTATGAATTTGCCTTGAGCGTGTCCATTCTACGCTTTGTAATGCACATCTTGTAGGCAAAATTCACTCAATAAGTTTTCCTCAATAAAAATCAAAACCATGTACTCATTTTCACTTATTCATACGGATGTTTGGGGTCCGAGCTCTACTCTTTACATTGATGGATTCAAGTATTATGTTCATTTGTAGATGATTATTCTAGATTCACTTGGATTTTCCTCCGTCTCGCAAAATCAAGTCACAAACACGTTCAAAACTTCCTCACATTCATAGAACGTCGGTTTGATACTAAAATAAAGGTGGTACAATCGGATTGGGAGGGAATATAGGCCTTTACAACCTATTCTTGCTTCTCTAGGAATTGAGTTTAGGCATCCATGCCTCACACTCATCAACAAAACGGAAAGTCCGAGAGAAAGCATAGACATATCGTTGAACTAGGCATAACTCTTCTCGTGAGCGACTTCCATTCCTCGAAAATTTTGGTGGGATGCTTTTGTCACGCTGTCTATCGATCAATAAACTTCCTACACCATCTCTTAAGAATGTTTCTCCTTTTCGTGTTACTGCTAGAAACCTTGCCGAGTATAATTTTCTCAAAACATTTGGGTGCTGTTGTTTTTTACTTACTATCTCAGTATAATTCTTCTAAGCTCAGATTTAGGTCATCAAAATTCTTGTTTCTAGGTTACTGATCCTAAGCACAAGGGCTATAGATGTTTACATCCATCGGTGGGTTATATATTGCTCGAACAATTATTTTAATGAGAAGGAATTTCCATATACTCAACCTGCTCGATCCATCAAATTCGAGCACACCACTTCCATATCCACTCCAATCGCTCACACCACCTTTATTACCAAATCCAAATCGCATCCCTTAGTTTACGGTTCCATGTCCCCACGCTTATCTCCTACTCCTAGCATCAGTCTATTCCATCTTCTTTAGTTCTCCATCTCGACTACTCATCTCACCGATTCGGACCACCCATCTCAATCTCGAATACTTTAGCTCTCCTAACTCTCACAAGGTAGCTCACATAATCATAGTCTTAGGTGCGCCTTAGCTTCTCAATCTCATTCTTCCACCCCCAACCTATAATCTCTAACACTCATAGATCATCTCGAACTCAATCTCATTCATCCACTCCCCAACCTCACATCTCTAACACTCATCTGATGGCCACAAGATCTAAGTGTGGGATCTTTAAGCCAAAAATGTACATTGCTATTTCATCTATATCACCTATTACTCTCATAACCTCTCTCAACAATCCCACCACCACCACTGACTCATGACATCAACTCTACAAAATAAGCGAACCACTTTCTGATGAAGAAGCTCTCTATCATCCCCTTTGGTATCAAGCTATGGCTGATGAGATTGAAGCTATCAAGCTTAAAGATACGTGGATATCATTCCTCCATCATCCACACCGAACCCGATTGATTGCAAATGGGTGTACCGTGTCAAACTTAGAGTGATGATACTTGATAAACTTAAAGCTCGGTTGGTTGCTAAGGGGTTCCAACAGCTTAGTGGCTTGGATTTTTAGAAACCTTGATCGATGGTGAAGCTGTCAGATGCGTTTGCTATTCTCCTGGCAACAACATATAAGTGGGATATTCAAGATATTGATATCAATAATGCTTTTCTAAATGGCTACCTGATTGTCTGTGTACATGAAACAACCACCGGGTTTGAAGATCCCACTCATCCTCACCGGTTTTGTCGATTGAAGAAATCATTATATGGCTTGAAGCAGGGCTCCTCGAGCTTGGTATGATAGATTAAAGAACCATCTCATTCAGTTTGGCTTCAAATACTCCACCTCGACCATTCTTTCTTCTACATGCGAAATCTTGGAAAACTTCTTCTAGTATTAGTTTATGTGGATGACATTTTGATTACAGGAGAAGATTCTTTGCTTGTGAGTCATTTTATTAAAACTCTTTCTGACGTTTTTGTGAAGAGGTGGGCTGACAATGAGAGGAATCATTAACAACGAGTCTTGGTTGAAGACTCAAGCTTTACCCCGGAATGGAATAGAAAGAACGCGAAACGAGCCCAGGTGGAGATTTTCAGTGCCTTTATTTTCCCAACCAGTAAGGAAGGTTTGACTGACGAAGTTTTTTTAGTCAGTTCATAACAATTTATGTAAAGCAAGGGCTATTTAAAAACCTTAGGTAGTGTAAATTTCTTCTTAGGTATTGAGGTTACTCGGAAAAACTAGTCTTTTACTCTATCCCAAACCAAATACATTAGTGACCGCTTTCCAAAACAAATTTACTTGATTGCAAACCACGTTGTCTCCTTATGAGTTTGGAATACAACTTTTAAAGTCGATAGTCCTTGTTTTTCCGAGCTACTCTCTATCGTAGCGTGATTGAAATGACGATATCTCACCATCACTAGACACACATCTCCTTCATGGTAAATAAGCTTAGTCGGTTCATGCAAGCTCCTACCGAAAGGGCAATGGAAAGCCTCATGAGGCTTCTTCGTTATCTCGAGGTTCTCTTCATATATGTCTTCGCCTCATTTCATCCTCTCTTACTCTCACGGCTTATTCGATCTTGGTGGGCCGGATCTATTGATGATAGAAAATCTACAGGGGTTACTTTGTGTTCTTGGGTAACAATCTTCTCTCTTGGAGCTCTAAGAAGCAGAGTGTGGTATCTCATGATTCAACAGAGAGAGTATGATCTCTTGTCGACAACGCTATGGAAGTTATCTGTTTCTTCTCTTCTACATGAAATTGGCTACACACTTCCTCGCCTCCTGTTCTCGGTGTGACAATCAAGCTGGCAAAGAATGGCATCCAATCACATCCTATATGCTCGTACAAACACATAGAAATCGATGTGCATTTTGTCCGTGACAAAGTTATCAAGAAAGAAATTGAGGTTCAACATATTCCTTCTCTCAGATCGGATAGCGTATATTTTAACTAAGCGGTTGTAATTTCACGTTTCACGTTTTTAGTCGATGAGCTTCCTTTGTACATTCTTAGTTATTTTTTTTTGTAGTTCTTTGTTTGTGGGGGTTGTATTAGATCTGTTTCTGTTATATGGTAGCTGAGTTGTTACAAGTTTGTTAGGTGTTAGTTAGATTGTTGTTAGCTGACGTGGAAGGTTGTTAGGATAAGTTACTCTTGTTTGTTATATGTATATAATGACAGTGAAGATGGAATACAAAGTAACTTTCCTTTCATATTTTGCATGGTTATGTTTACATCAAATATAGAGTTGCTAAGATCAAGAATCCAGTGAACATGCCGATGGATGATTTGAGATTTCTTTCAACAGTGTTTCTCCATCTCTGATGGTTTGAGATTTGTTTATAGTGCCGGTTTGCAGTAAATTGTATGGGTTATGATAAAGGAGATCTAATACGATATGTATTAATGCTCACGTTAAAGAGAACGTGAAACTCCGTCAAACTCTTACGATCACGCAAGAATAAGCCAAATTGAAATATATTTCTCATCTTACTCCTCGAAAGGAAGGAGTTCCAATCTTTATATAGAGATTTGGATAAGAACACATGAAGGAAAAGAATCTACTAAAGCTAAGCTCTTCGCAAATACATGGCTAAAAAGGAATTAACAAAAGAGTTCTTATGAACCGGGGTGTAATTAACTCCTAAACCGCTTGGGCTTTGTAATTGTCGTCGTTGTGACTTTGGGCTAAACCGATCTCATCCTCGGCATGTGTGTCGACCGGATGGGCTTGAGCACTGTTCACCATCCGCTCCTCTAAGCTCATATCAACTTCCCTTCCTTGAAAAGCACCTTGTCCTCAAGGTGGAAATCTGGGAAATTCTCACCGAATGACGCAAGAGACTCCCATGTCGCGAAGATCCGGGAAGGCCTTCCCATTGAACCAAAACTTGAGGAAGGGATACCTTCACGGTAAATAATACGAGATGAAATGATCACTATAGGAACAAAGTTGTGGCACCAAATGAGTCAGCGGGATTGGGTTGAGCGGGCAAAGAAGGTTCCTACGAAAGGTTTGAGTAGAAATATGGAAAATCGGGTGAATTCGGCAACCGTAAGGCAAATTCAAGCGATAAGCAACGACAATCGATACGCTCGATAATGGAGTAGGGTCCAAAATAACGTTTATGAGCTTAGGCACCGCCGTCAGCAACCGAGACTTGACGATCTGGTAACTTAACCCATACAAGATCACCAACAAGAAATGTAACGTCACGGGCGATGCTTGTTAGCTGCTTCTTCTGCATACGATGTTGTGTCAAGACAAAGAGGCCTTCAAATTGCGAGAAGAAGATCGCGTTCAACGAGTAAAGTATCCAAGGCATCAACCGAAGTAGAACTCGGGGTGTAACGAGGAATAATATGTGGAAGACGGCCATAAACTGCTTGGAATGGACTCATAGAGATACTAGAATGATAGCTCGTATTATAGTTGAACTCGGCCCAACCCAAATGATCGGCCAATGAGTAGGATGGTGGAGGTCATAGCACGTAGATATTGCTCCAAGCAGCGGTTGACAACAGTTGGCGTCGGTTTGGGGATGATAAGCGAACTATGCTTGAGAGAAGTGCCACTAAGCTTAAAAAGCTCTGCCCAAAATCGACTCATGAAGATCGGATCGCGATCTGAAATTATAGAAGACGGAAAACCATGCAACTTCACTATCATGTCAGTGAAGAGCCGAGCCACTTTGCTTGTCAGAATCGCTGAGCGGGCGAAATGAGTGCCTTAGTGAGGCGATCCACCACGACAAGAACAACAGAAAATCTATGAGAGACAGGTAAATGAGTTATGAAATCCATGGTAAGTTCGTTCCATACGAGCGTTGGAATGGGCAATGCTTGAAGAAGACCGGCGGGGGCTGTAGTGAGGGTCTTAACTTGTTGACAAGTCACACAAGCACGCACAAAAGCTTCAACATCTCGATGCATATGTGGCCAGTAAAATAAGTTAGAGAGGCTGACCAAAGTTTTTTAATGCCACCGTGACCACCGACAGGTGAGCAATGGAATTCCTCTAGTAGTTGATGCTTGAATGGAGGGGAGGGCATAATAAAATATTTATGCCGAAAGAGTAGAATACCATCTTTGACATTGTAGTCAGAAGAAATTTCACCGTTGTTCAGTCGTTGATGATAGGCGATGAAATCTGCATCCTCAAGGTTAGCCTACGTAATTGTTAGATAATGTAGACACCTAATACTCGAATAATCAGCCGAGTTGGAACCGAGTTTCAACGTCAACATTCGCCGCATGAGAGCAACTGACGGCGAGAATCATTGTGCGGAGCGCGTGAGAGTGCATCAGCCACAATATTATGCTTCCCGGGTTTGTACTCAATAGCAAAATCATACCCAAGAGCTTACGAATGTAACGATGTTGATCAGGGGTATGAAGGTGTTGGTGAAGTAGTTCCTTCAAACTATGGTGATCAGTACGGATAATAAAACGCCGTCCTAGGAGATATTGCCGCCACTTGCCAATGGCTTGGCTGATAGCGTGGAGTTCCTTGATATAAGTCGAAGCACGCTGGAGACGAACACCTAACTTGCGGCTGTGATAAGCAATAGGACAATTCTCCTGTAAAAGTCTCGCTCCTAATCCAGCGTCGAGCGTGCGTGTCGATGGTGGTGTTTGGAGAAATCGGGCGGATGTAAGGCGGGAGTGACGCCATGGCTCATTTGAATGCGTCGAAGCCAAGAAGTCGTTGCGATCGAGCAAAATTATCTTTACGGAGAAGATCCGTGAGAGGTGAGGCAATGGAAGCATAATTTTGAACAAACTTACGATAATATCCAGTGAGGCCAAGAAAACCGCGAAGTTGTTTAACTGAAGTAGGCTGAGGCCAATCAATCATTGCAACAATTTTCTTTGGTCTGCATGCGGCTACTTTGCCTCACGATGTGTCCCAGATATTCAACCGAAGAAGTGCCGAATATACACTTAGAGAATTTCACGAATAAGCGGTTATCATGGAGCATTGTAGCACCGCATGTAAATGAAATATGTTCCCTCCAAGGGCTATAGATGAGTATATCGTCGAAAAATACGACAACGAAACGGCAAGGAAATCCTTAAGAAGGAAGTTCATCGTGGCTTGGAAGGTGGAAGGTGCATTAGTCAAGCCAATGGCATGACGAGGAATTCAAATGGCCTTCATGAGTGCGAAATGCAGTTTTGAAGATATCTTTTTCGTGTACGCCAATTTGGTGGAAATCGGCACGAAGATCGAGCTTTGAGAAAACCTTAGAATTGCCGAGTTCATCAATTAATTCATCGACTGTGGGGATGGGGAACTTGTCCTGATAGTGACCGCATTCGAGTGCGATGTCGACACGAAGCGATAAGAGCCATCCTTTTTTACCAAAAGAACGGTGATGAAAATGGGCTTTGACTAGACGAATGATACCTTGATCTAGCATTTCTAACCAAACGCCCATTTCGTTCTTCGAAAATAGGGATAGCGATATGGACTAACGTTAACGTGTTTAACGCTGCTCCAAATGGATCGATGATCAAAGAGGCGATGTGGAGGAGGTCGTGTGGCTCGCAAATCTGACGAAAAAGTTGAGCGAATATCGTGGAATGGCGAAGGAATGCCATGCAAATCGATCGGAGCTGCAGATGATCATAAAAAGACTCGACTACATTTGAGTGAATGAAAGTCCTGAGCATTGAGAAACTGTTTGCTTTTGAACTTAGAGAAGCATCACCCTCCAAAATAACGCATTTATCACGCCAAGTAAATTCCATACGGCTGCTCTTATAGTCATGGGTTACCGGTCCCAATTCTTGGAGCCATTGAATGCCAAGAATGATATCGGGACCTTTGATAGATAAGACAAATAAGTCAAGCGTAAAGGCAGTGCCTTGGAGTTCGATGGAGACGCCGGAACACCGATGTTGGCGGTATAGAATCACCATTGCCAATATAGGCCTTGAAAGCTCTGAATAGGCGTGAGAGGAAGTTGTAGGCGTTCGGCGGTGTAGGGTAATAAAATTATCGTGCTTCCATTATCGATCATTACAGAAAACGGTGACGATGCATGTTTCCCCGAGACGGAGTGGCGTGGTTGAGCAATACGGATAGTGAGTTGAGAGGATACATCTCCCAAAATAAGACCTTCGTCGGTAGGAGAATCGGTATATCGATATCTGATGATCGGCGGTGAATCAATGTCATCACTATCGAGAAGCATGGTTGCTCCTTTATTTTTGCAAATGGGAAGGGTTCCACCGTTGATCGCAATGGAAACATAATCCTCGTTCACGCTTCTCACGAGTTTCAGCAGGGGTGAGGCGCCTAATAGGAATCGGAGTGGTATTCTCACGACGAGGAGCATCTCCTGTGGCGGGGACACCAGATTGGTCTGATGAAGGTGGTGCGAAAATATGCGGCGAGGGCCGTGGTGTGCTTGATGGTGAGAAGGGAGGCCGAGATATGGGCCGGGAAAATCCACGGACCTCGGATTGAGTATCCAAGCGCTTGCTTTCGAAGACACGGGCGAGAGAGAAGGTCTCATCCAATGTAGAAGGGCGGTTCATCTGAAGTTCACGACGGATTGATGGTTTGAGGCCCGATATATAAAAGGATATTAGTAAGGGCTCCGAGAGACCTCTGCAGTGCGGCCCATGAGAGATTCGAAAGAGGATTGATATTCTGTGACAGAACCGAGCTGGGAAAGTTTGGCGAGCATACCCTCTGGGTCTTGAATGGAGAAGGGCCAAAGCGAGATTGAGCGAGTCAAGAAATCGGACGGTGGAAAGCATACCTTGAGATTCCACCATTGGAACCAAGTTGAGGCTTTGTCGTCGAGATGAAAAGCAACTATTTGGGCGTTGAGCATCGTGGGTGTTGTGATAGTGAAAATATTCCTCAATCTTGAAAAGCGAAGTGAGGATCGTCGCCGTCGAAACGGGAACATCGAGGCGAACCGGCCGGGCGCGAGGTGTGTAGTTGTCCATGATGGCGGAGGATGAACTGCACGAGAGGTTTTGAACAGCGTAACAAGTTCATCGATCATTTCTCGGATAATGGCGTTGTGGGCGTCAAGTTGTTTCGCGCGATCGGTACCTCGGAAGCCATGAGAAACCTCAATGAAAGCACCAGTGTCGATATGTATTAATGCTCACGTTAAAGAGAACGTGAAACTCCGTCAAACTCTTACGATCACGCAAGAATAAGCCAAATTGAAATATATTTCTCCTCTTCTCCTCGAAAGGAAGGAGTTCCAATCTTTATATAGAGATTTGGATAAGAACACATGAAGGAAAAGAATCTACTAAAGCTAAGCTACTGCCGAAATACATGGCTAAAAAAAAGGAATTAACAAAAAAGAGTTCTTATGAAACTGGGGTGTAATTAACTCCTAAACCGCTTGGGCTTTGTAATCGTACGTCGTTGACGACTTTGGGCTAAACTGATCTCATCCTCAGCATGTGTGTCGACTGGATGGGCTTGAGCCTGTTCGCCCATCTGTTCCTCTAAGCTCGTATCAAGATCAGTAAAGAGAACATAAATTTATTTCGATACTCAATCATGCTTGCTGTTGAACTATAATTTTTTGTTCTTAAATTATTTATTATTTTTCGAAATAATTTTATTAGCCATTATATAAGGACTACAAATATTTTACAATTAACTTACTTTCATAATAATAATAGAATAAATTATTCCTAATAAATTCATTTCCCTTATACGCCTACATATAATTAAATTATACTATTGAGGTGTTAAGATGACATATTAGGAAAAACGGATGAATGAATGGGTTCTCGTTTACTTGCATCCACTCAATTTAATTAATTACATGTCCATATATGCCACGTCTCATTTATTATTTTCTACTGTTGTTTATGGCCTACAAGAAGAAACAGAGACAAATCAAACGCGACATTCTTTACCTTTTTAGAAGATGCATTCCTTCACGAGTCTTCCTCAAGTATCCAAGGCTACCTAAAATTCTTGTGTAATGATACCATATGTATTGATTGTGTCGAACATGTAACGTTGTTATCAATGAAAACAAGTACTAAACAAAAACATAAACTCTATAATCGTTCCAAATTAACACTATCTACCATGTACACTTAATTTAATTAATTAATTAATTTACTCAGACATAAGTCCAATCGACTTCTCTCGTTCAAATTTTCACTTTCTATAGCCTTTAATGAAAGGCAATTCTATATAATTCCAACCAACACCTTTTAGAGAGTGTTTCGTTCAACTTATAAGGTCATCAAAATAATTTATAATTAAGAGTTTATAGAGAAGTGTTTGGTAAAAAAGCTCCAACATAATTTATAAACTGAGAAAATAAGCTTAATTACTTTATAAACTTTTCAAAAAATAAGTTTCTCAACTCAACTTATTTTTTCATAAATTTATAAGCAATGAATTTACATAAGTAATCATATTATGGTTTATTATTTTCAACATATATATATTCTTTCAATTTTATCTCTTTAACTATGATTTTTTCTATCTAACTCACAATTCTCCTTATAGCTTACAAGCTCAACATTCCAAACTAAGGATGTCAATCCAGCCCGAAACACATAGGTTGGCCCGAATAGATCAACAACCTCCATAGGGTTAGGGTTGAAAATTTATAACTCGAAAAAAATGTCAACCTAAATAGCCCGACAATCCGAGTAGGTTAGCCCGAAAGTAGCCCGAATCCAAATGGGTTGACCCAAAATCGAGTGGTTGTCCGATTAACTGAAATTTTCCTCGTTACATAACTTTCAAACTTCATAATTTGCTCTTAAATGTTAGTATAATAAGATTTAAAAAAAAAACAAGTGGAATGTATTGTTATTTAATATTCGAAAGTTATACGTATCATTTCACTTATTTGTCTATTTATTCCGATGCTTAATATAAATATATGTGATTATCAAGAAAAAATATATATAATTTATTTTTTCCTTAAACTTTGTGGCTCAATTAACCCGATGGGTTAGCCCGAAACCCGAGAATTTAGGGTTAGGGTTGAACATTTATAACCTGAAAAATTTACCAACTTGAATAGCCCGACAACCCAAGTGGATTGGCCCAAACCCGAATAGGTTGGCCAAATTGATATTCGTATTCCAAATACTCTGAAAACTTATAAGCTGTCAAAAGATTACATCTTATATAAAACTTATATGTTCTTTAAAATAAGGTTAACAAAATTTCGTTCTCAGTAGCTTCTAAAACAACGAAATAAAATAAGTTTGCAATCTCTATAATTATTGCAATCACTATTACTATTGCGCCTCTACGAACATCCACAATGCAAGTTCAAATTTTTGGATAGAAGGTAAGGTGGATGTAGAGGTTTTTGGATAGTGCTACTGAATTGGTAGAGGTAGAGCGTTGGTAGCTCTATTTATTTATTGGATCTTAAACAAACCAAGTCGTTCATGAGTTATTTAGAATTCAACTAGAAAAAAGTTTATTCGTAATTCGTTCGTTTTGTAAACAAATCGATTTCAAGCCGACCATGAGCTTAAGGATGTTCGGCTCATGAGCTTGCGTACATGTTTGGTTCAAACTTAAACAAGCCTGTTAGCGAACACGTGAAATAATAAATTATTTTTATATATTTAAATAATTAAAAATAATAAATTAAAAAGTATATTTATTGATAATTAAAAAAATAATGATAATATAATTATGGTTCTACTTCTATTAATAAGTTACAAAATTTAATAATTTGAACTTAAAGTGAAATATGTCTCATAAATTAGTAGTTATTGAACCAAACTCGAGTCTCTTTCGATCTCAAAGTTTTTACAACGAGTCGGACTCAAATCTATTAAAATCTTGATTAATCTAACTTAAATTTGGTGGTGTTCGGCTTGACTCGGTTCATATATAGATCTACTTATATGGCAAAGGGTAAATATAGCTAAAGTGCCGACCAAGTAGTGTTATTATTTTATTATTTTTTCTATTTTCATTCATTAACTTGCATTAGTAAAATATTACAACAAATGTTTAAATATCTGGAACTCTATAAATAATTTATTGAGGTAAGATTGTTAGAAAAAAAAATGGAAGTTTTACCAGTGATTACTTAAATATAGATCTAACTTCTCGATTCAGCAGCTTCTTGAGCAACGGAAGCAAATAACTACGAGTGATTATTTTGGTGGCCCAATTACCTCGAGTCTTGACAAAACTCACCAACTGTACTTTGACGAAAAAGTCAAATTCTCGAAAATGCATACTTCAATTTGAACTACCATATATTCTTTCCGTTCACGTGAATCATCCGTGAGCAATACAAATTTTAATAAAATTATTATCAATTATTATTTGAGAAGAGAAATGGTTCCATTATGTATTAAATATGAGTAGTGAGAATGAATTTTTGATAAATAATAAATGATTATAAAGTGAAATAATAAAGAATAGTATTCTAAAAAGAAAGTGATACATTTTTTTTCGGATACCAAATAAGACAATTCTGATACATTTATCATAGATGGAATATAGACATGTACTCCATCCATCCCATCAAAGATGATTTGTATTCATTTTTGAACTCCCACCCACGATGATTTGTTTTATTTTTAAGAAATAATTATTTCTTCAAAAATTATGCGATCTACATACTTGATATCATTTTAATAACTTTATACTCTTCTTCTAAATAATCGTGTCGAAAAGAAATAGATCGTCTTGGATGGAACGAAGAGAGTATGTGTTTTTAAGAACTACTATCTTCATGTCACTCTAAATGACTTGTTGCTTTTGAACACATAAATTAAGAAAAATTATATTATATAAATAAATTAACTCATAAAATTCAAAATATTTTTATAGGTAAAAAATGATTTTTTAAAGATATAAGCTATTTAGGATGGGATAATAATAATAAAAAAATACCCAACGATTTGAAATATAGACATGGATGATGACATAAAAAGTCGTGGAAGAGTTGTCTTAGTTAAGACTCGAAAAAGAACCATACTCAATACATGTGCACCCTTCACTATCTACTTTACAGATTCAAATTTCTCAACCACCAACCTTAAAAGAGAATAGCATAGGGTAATACACATGATGTAGTTTCACCACAGAGTAAAACCACATCACACCTTATTCTCCAACTTCCCACAAATAAAACACACATTAACTAAAACTAGGGTTGGTCGATGCCGAACACTTTCCTGAGCACCAAAACGAACTCGTAAACCTTGTTCGGATCCGCCAAGGATTCGGACACGCTCTCTATCTCCAAACACCTCTTCACCCACGCACTCAGTTTGGGGCAGTGCTCTTCGATGCTGAAGCAGCCGCACGTTTCGTACGCGTGGAACCACGTCGAAAATGTTATCAACGCCACGTCAACAAATCCGAAGCTCTCGCCGCCGAAGAACTGCTTGTCGCCGAGCACCGACTCCAACTGTTTCAGAATCTCCACGAATTCCTTCTTCCCCGCTTCTAGCTCTTCCCCTTTCGTGGTCCAGACCTTTCTACTAGCATCATACAGCTACACATTCATTAACAAAATCAAATTGTTACTTGCTGCAATAAAATAATCCGATTAATTAATTAGGGCACGAGATAGAGAATAAGAAATGGTACCTTTTTGTCGATATAATCAGCCCAAAACCTAGCTTGAGCTCTCTCGTAAGGATCGGAAGGCAAAGAGAGATTTGTCGTTCCACATCTCGTCGATGTACTGAACAATGATGAGCGATTCGCAAACGGGTTTACCGTTGTGAATCAGAACGGGGATTTTCTTGTGAACGGGGTTGGACTCGAGAAGAAGCTGGCTCTTGTTACGCAAGTCCTCCTCTCTGTACTCGTATTTCACGCCCTTTACCGCTAACGCCACTCTCGCCCTCATTCCGAACATGCTAGCATACAAATCCAGCAGAATCACCTTGTCCGCCATTTTCTATTTCTTTCTCTCTCTTAAAACTAACTGGTTTTGGCTGTCGTTGTAGTCGAAATTAGTGAGAGTGTCGAAGCAGATTGGTAGAGCACTTTATAGTAAAAGTGGCAGCACAGTCTCGGCAGATATGGTTAACGGGCAGAAAATTTATGAGAGGTGCGGATCGTTCGAGGAGCCTAGATAACACACGATGACTCAAAACTTATCTAACACGATTCTCAAAAAGAAATGATAAAAAGAAAACTTATCAAACACATACACATAATTAGTTTTGATTCTAAAATTTTTGGAGTATAGTTTAAAAAAAAGTTGGAGTACAGACGTCACATTAGCATCAGCGATGACGACATAGATACCCGACAATATCCTTGAATTTATAAAGAGGAATTATTGTCAGCTTGGTCGATTTTGTTCGACTCTTGTGGTTGTGGACATGCTACTTCACTTTTCTATGAGTATCAGTGTATGTGTCTTCTCTATCATGAAAAATTCTATAGAATATACAGTTGTATTATATTAATAAAATATTATGATGTGAGATTTTATAAGATACCCCGTATTTCTATGGAAATTTTCCTTTATTATCAATTCAATTTTATTATGTTTTTAATTCGGTACACTTAAAACCCAACTTTCCAACTTTTAAGGTTCAGACGGTGGAAACAAGTTAAAATGGTATAACAAGAAGAAAAAAAAGAGGGCATCAATAAGAAGTGTACTGAAAGAATAATTAAAATTTCTTATTAAATATTTCAACTTTTTATATTCCATCATGTTGTTTTTTAAGTCAATGGTTAAAAGATGCTCATCGTATCCAAGGCAAGATCTTTTGTGGGGCATCCTAATTATATCGATAATAAAAACTTTGCGTGTGAAAATTTGCTTGTCCGGTTTACGATACTAAACAATAAGAGCATTATAGAAACGTAGCATATTTTAACTGAAAGATTTAGAGATTACTAAGGAGTGTTTGGCTAAGCTTATTTTCTAGAGGTTATAAGCTTAAGATGTTTTAAGAGTTTATAAGAGGTAATGTCTCAAGTCTTATAAGTTGTTAAAGTGTTTGGATAATTGATTTTATAAAGTTGAGAAAGAATCGTGAGTTAGAGAGAAAATCATAGTTAGAGAGATAAAATTGACGAGATGTGAAGTTAATGGTGTATGTGTGAAAATAACTAACTATAATAAGGTTATTTTGGTAAATTCATGATTTCTTATAAGTTTATGAAAAAATAAGTTAGGATTGATCAACTTATTTTTAGAGGAAATTATAATTTGTTGGGCTATTTTCACAGCTTATAAAATTTCGCTTTGGAGCTTATTTTGCCAAACACTTTGCAGCTTTATAAGCTCCTAAACAACTTATAATCTATTTTAAAAGCTTATAAGCTCACCAAAACCCTCTAAGTAAACTTCCTTAACTTATAAAAGGATTAGAGAGATTAACCAAAATAAATTGTTTTAGTGGTTTGATGCTCATCAATAATTGGTTTTAGTTTAAAGTTTGTTACCATTTTAGTCATGTAAAGATGAATGGTTTATTTTTTAATTCATAGAAAACTCACGACCGTTATCTTTTTTTTGTTAATTAAATTAAGAAATTTTAAAGGCCACATCACGGTAGACTCGAACCCGAGATCTTTGACCTCAGGCATTAACCACTCTACTATTAAGCCAACACACGCACACAAAAAGTATACACGACCGTTATCTTTGATGTGCATTGATGTTAATATACATTTTTATACAATAACTTACAAATCAAACAAAATAAGTAAACTAGGTATAACAGACTCAAACTTATAAAAACGATGTGAGATTCGAAACAATGTATGCACAGTTGTTATGGTAATGAGAAAATATATAAAATGATATTCATTTTTATCTTGAATCAATCACATATCTTGAATCAATCACATCTTCTTCTTCCAAATCTCACACGTGAAACAGCGGCTCGAATCAAGTAGCATGTCGGGGACTTGGCTTGATTCAAGAATAAATAAAATAGATTATTGTAACAATTACATAGAAAAATATCGAGCAAAATATTGAAACCAACTTGAGTTGCCCCACTTATATAGTCTACTTAATGATAGATATTTAAAACTTCGAGTCTGGAGTCGTTATAAACCATAGAAAATGCAACATCTTTGTCACAGCTCTTTCAAGTGCAAGACTACTCGATGCCGTGCTTCTTCTTAAGGGCCAAAAAGAAGTCGCAAACCTTGTTGGGATCTGCCAAGGATTTGGACACACTCTCTTTCTCCAAACACCTCTTCACCCACCCAATCAGTTTGGGGCACTCTTGTTCCATGCTAAACTTGCCGCATGTTTCGTAGGTTTGGAACCATGGGGAATATGTGATCAACGCTACATCGACAAAACCGAAGCTCACGCCGCCGAAGAAGGGCTTCTCGCCGAGCTCCGACTCCAACTGTTTGAGGATCTCTATGAATCCCTTCTTCCCTGCTTCTTGCTCTTCTCTTTTCACAGCCCACATCCATCTTCCAGCATCGTATACCTACAATTCAACAACTATATTCTTTCATCATACTTTATGGTTATAAAAATAATATTGGCTAATTCACCGCACAGATGATTGAACAATCTTTCTCAGTTTAATCTACCACACAAATAAATCTCCCAGCAACACCAACAGAATTAACTATACTCCAAGAACAAATACACGAAACCCTCTATTCCAAACAGCGTCTTGATTAATTATTAATTCAAACAAATAGCCATCAGACGAGAAACTGTTTGCAATAAAAGGCAATCAATGGAGAAGAGAGGATGACACCATTTTATCGATGTAATCAGCCCAGAATCTAGCTTGAGCTCTCTGGTAAGGATCAGAAGGCAGCAGAGGAGATTTGTGGTTCCACACTTCGTCGATGTACTGAACAATAATCAACGATTCGCAAACGGGTTTGCCGTTGTGGATCAAAACGGGGATTTGTTTGTGAACAGGGTTCGTCTCCAGCAGAAGTTGACTTTTGTTGTGCAAGTCCTCCTCTCTGTATTCATATTCCACGCCCTTTACTGCTAACGCCACTCTCGCCCTCATTCCGAACATGCTAGGATAAAAGTCCAGTAGAATTACCTTGTCAGCCATTTTTATTTTTCTGTTTTAAGATATTGATTCTGTTATTGTTAGGTGGTTAGGAGCAGTTATGCTGAGTCAGCAGTTGTTAACGCTTTGTTAAAGTGGTTAGCAATCTGTTTCATTTCAGTTAGTCTAGTAACAGCCTTTTGGCTTTCATGTATATATATACTCGTTTGTAATCATTTGTAATCAACTTTTGCAATATATCAGTTTACAAAACTTTCTTCTTCTGCTACATGCAAATCAATACGTAGCTTCCTCTCTTTTGTTTACATTCAATATGGTATCAGAGCCAACTACAAATTGAGTTTCTCTTCTCTTTTTCTTCTTCCTGTCTGCTGCTTCTCTCTTCTTCCCTATCTCTCAATCTCTGAAAATGGATTCTCACAACACCTCGCCAAACATTCCACATTTCCCATCCATTATCAAACTAGATCGTACTAACTACTCGTTCTGGAGAGCTCAAGCCATTTCAGCCATTCGTGCGCATGGTTTCAGTGAGTTCATATCTCAAACGGCAGTAGTTCCTACGATGTTCAATCCTTCAACCTCAGCCACTGAAGAACACACTCCGTCTACTGCATATGAAGCCTGGATAAGAAAGGATCAGCTTCTCCTAAGCTGGATGTTATCTTCGGTAAGTGAATCGATGCTTGGTCATGTTGTTAGATGTTCCACGTCTTGTGAGTTTTGGAGTATTCTGGAGCGGTTGTTCATGTCTCAATCAAAAGCTCGAGTTATGCAGCTTCGATTATTGCTCCAAACTACGAAGAAAGGTACCATGTCGGTTGAAGAATTTTTTGAAAATGCGTGGGTATGCGATAATATCACGAGGTTGGTCACTTGATATCGGACGATGAGATGATTAACTACTTGCTTTCGGGTTTGGGCCGTAATATGAAGCTTTGGTAGTGAACATGATGCATAGAAGTGATATCCCCAACTTGCAGGAAGTCCAATACTCATTTCAAGCCTATGAACTGAGACTGCAACAACAAAACTCGTTTGCTTTGTGTGATCCAATTGCTCATGTTACCTATCGTGACGTGCAAAGCATTTTCAGCCCGAAAATCGAGGTGGACATTCCTCTGACATCGTGGTAGTTTTACATCCGGTAGTCGTGGTGGTTTTCCTCGGAAATCGTGGCGGGGTAATCAAGGTGGACGATTCTCCAAGGGAATAGTGTGTCAACTATGTGGCAAGAATGGCCATGTAGCTATCAAGTGTTTTAAACGATTTGATGTTCACTTCACCGATAATTCTCGGCAGCCCTCAAGCTTACATTGCAGATGGAAACAAAGAGAAAGCTCCCGCCAATGAAGGTGTTCATGCAACCACCTTTGCTCAAGAAAGAGCTCCGTGATACTACTGGTATATTGATAGTGGTGCTACCACCACATCACAAACTCCATGCAAAACCTCGACGTGAGCAAAGGACTACACCGGTAAGGAAAAGCTCGTGGTTGGCAACGGTAATTATCTTCCTATATCTTCGAGGGATCTTCCACGTTTTTACCATACACTTCACATTCACCCCTACTCCTAAATAATATCCTTTACGTTCCCAACATAACCAAAAATCTTATTAGCATCTCACAGTTGACAAAAGACAATCGTGTTATCATAGAGTTTAACACCAATTCTTGTTTTGTCAAGGACAACCAAACTCACGAGATCCTTCTGAAGGGCAAATTATCTAAAGGCTTGTACCAGCTTGACTTGTCTCCACTCTACACAAAGCTTCCTACTGCTTCAAATAAAAATGGCTTAAACTCTGACTCCATTCAAGTCTTCCTTTCGAATGTTCGTTCAGCTTGTACGAGTGAAATAAACTCTCCTACGTGTACTGCTTTAGACATTTTACACATATCATTAGGTCATCCAGGATCTAGTGTTTTAGCTCACATATGTACCAAGCTTGATATCTCGTTTAATTCAAAGTTGTTACATTTCTGTGAAGCATGCAAAGTAGGAAAGATTCATCAAAAACCACACACTGAACAATCCATCAAAACCACATCACCCTTTGAATTAATCCATTCGGATTTATGGGGACCAACCTCAGTAGCCTCAAATCAAGGGTACCTTTACTACATCATTTTTGTAGATGATTTTACTAGATATACTTGGATTTATCCTTTGCCCCTTAAATCCCAAACCACTTCAGTTGTCAAAAACTTCATCGCTATGATCCAATGCCAATTCTCTGTCACTATCAAGAAATTCCAATCTGATTGGAGGGGTGAGTTTCGGCCATTGGTAAGTCATCTTCTCACTCTTGGAATCCACTTCCAACATCCCTGTCCATATATCCATACTCAAAATGGAAGGGTAGAACGAAAGCATCAACATATTGTTGATATGGGTCTTACCCTCCTTGCTTAGTCAAATCTTCCTTTCGCATATTGGTGGGATGCATTTCACATAGCCACCTTTCTCATAAATAGGCTCCCCACACCAACGCTCAACATGCTCTCACCATTTCATGCTTTGTTTCAAAAATCCCCAGATTACTCAATCCTTCGAGTGTTTGGGTGTGCTTTTTTCCCTTACCTCAAACCATATAACCAACATAAACTTCAATACCGATCCACCAAGTGCATATTTCTAGGCTATAGTGATAGTCATAAAGGGTACAAGTGCCTAAGTCCTACAAATAGGATATACATAGCTGATACAGTACACTTTAATGACCACAAATTTCCATACATCTCTTTCCACAACAGTGTGTCTCTAAGTCACCTCTCCCTAATACTCTAATGCCTGCTATTCTACCTACTCCTGTTGATAATATAGGCACACTCAGCTCCCACTCCACCTACACTACATAATACCTCTCCACCATCTCCTATTTTGTCTTCACCCACCCTGCGTGAGTCACCCTCACATAGGTCTCACTCCAACAGTATGTCCTCGACTTCATCACACTCATCAAACCCTATTCTACCCACTCATGTGGTACCCACTGATCCTTCTACCACAGTCCCTCCTCCTATAACGTCTCAGCCTTCCCCTACACTGTCTCAATCCTCTTCTGCCTCTCAGTCGTCCATACCTACAAATACACATCACATGGTTACCCGAGCTAAACACGGCATTTTCAAGCCGAAAAGTTATGTGGCTCAACAAGAATTTGCTCCAGAAACATTGATTGTGATTGTTGGACCAGATAATGAAACTTTAACCGCACTGACAGTTGCAACTATACTTGAGCTGCCTGTTTAGTATGATTTTGTGATGATTCTTGGTATTGTTTTATATGTCATTTTCTATGGTTTGTCCTATTTATGCCGCTGGTTTGATTAGTATTTATCGGTTCGGACTTATTTAGTTCGTTTCAATGTTTTGTAGGAAAACGGCATAAAATAGGATAAATTGGATCTGTCAAGAATACATTTTATTGAAGAGCTTCGACAGGAGTTCGAGGCGAAAACCGTATGTGAATCGGAGTTCGACGCAAAGAACGGAGCGAACGTCAAAGTCGCAGACGGCACCCTGTCAGATGGCCGCGCGCTCACAAGACTCCCACCGCAGCCTGCGCACGCCTCAACCCACTCGACGCCCAAGATTGCCTCAACTAATTTCGAAAGGCAGCTCAGCCACTGCGACCAAGGCCACCAACTCCGGCCACTAACCCAAATACCCATCCCAATAACGGCGCCAAAATTTGTTTCAATCAAAAGTATACTCTTAATCGACTCATAATCGAACGAGGTGTTATAGTAGGAAAGTTAACCCTAGTCGCTCTCAAGGAAAACTTAACAGTATGCTACTAAGTTGCCACACGAAAACAAATAAATTCCTAAACACTCTAATCTCAAAAGGGGTGATTGATTACCTAGGCAAGAAATTATTAAAGAAAGAAAGACGAATTAACTAGGCAGAAATTGATAAAGCAGATAAATTATCTAGGCAAGAATTAAACCCTAAATCGAAGAACATGGAATTGAAACTATAAACCCTAGACATAATGGAAAAGATTAAACGAAAGACAAGATTACGTAGACAAATATCAAAATTAATCTTAATCCAACGAAGAAATCAATAACAATCAAATACGAAACGATTATACGGAATAAAGCAATAGAAGAAACTTACGAACAAAACGAACGATGGAATTGATAATCAAACTTCAGAGTACGAATCCAATATCCTTACAATAATTCTTGAATCAAGATCAAAAGTAAAGAGAAGGAATAGAAATAGAAATTTAGAACTAAAGGAGAATTCTCGTCGGGAGCTCTTCAACAAAAAGACGGAAAATAAAATAAATGAATGAGAGGTAGGTTAACAAATATTTGAAAACGATATATAGCGGCCTAAAATAACGCCAAGCATACGGACGCGAGCCCAATACCGGACGCGCGCGCTTGCAAACAAAAGCCAAGCCACGGACTCGTGCCAAGTCACGGACGCCAAGCCCTGATGGACTAGCCACGGACGCAAGCGAGGCACGGACTGCCGAGCTTCGATGACAAACACTGAAGCGCACAAATACGGACGATTATGGCACCTGACGACGGACTCCTGGTCGCCTTCACAGATGCAACCCAAATACGGACGCAGCGAGCGCCGGACGCGGTCTTCGGTTTCAGCCCCAATGACGGACGGAATGAAGCACCGGACGCGGGCGCCTCGGACGACACGCAAAGGGCGCCCAAGCACCGGACGCGAGCCAGCGCTCGACGTGAGTGCTCAAGCCCAGCCCCGAACGCACACCAAGCGCCGAACGCGCTCTTTTCCTTCGAGGCAGGAGAGCGCTTAGACCAAATACGGCCACGCCGAGTCCGGCGCTGCGCGCTCTTCGTGCATGAAATGTTCAAAATGTTCAACGCAATCATTACCCTACACAAAACCCAAACGAATATAATTCCAACAAAAGATGTTCTAATATGACCAAAAAAGAATCAAATCGTCGAAAACAAACGGAGAAAAACAAAACAAAAACATGCAAAACAACACCCCCACACTTAACTCTTTGTTTGTCTCGAGCAAATTTTAGTTTCTTGAAAGGAATGATACACATAGAATCAATACTTCAATAGAATCAATCACATATTCACATCCCTTCAATGCATCTTAATAATATAGTTCTCAATACAATGATCCTCATTCATCAATCCAAACATGCGACTTATCATAGAATAGCTGTGCTTCGACTCAACATGATTTCAGAAATCAAAATACAACTTATATGGTTCTCTTTCATGTAATATATCCCAAATGACAAAACAATAAGAATTTGTGGAACTTAAAACCGATTATAGGACAATAATCGTTAGGTGGAACCTTCAAGTTGTACACTCGAGTATCCTAACGTAGATATCTATACCCATAGAAAAGAGTCTCCATTCGAGAGACAACACAAGCAAGAGGGGTAGAGCCCCTTATTCAAATTTTAAGCCCACTTATTTCACAACAATGACATATTTTATATCCTCCGCTCCACCGCAACAAGACATCCACAGCACCGTGATCCACCTCCGAGGCCGCTTGGGATGATAAGTTCACAAAAGTCGGATGTTGACGACACCAAAATCAGCGCTTGCAAGCAAAATTAGAAATGATGACCGAGAAGTTCGGACGAGTTCATTGCAACAAGATGCACAGGAGCCCAAGCTCACCCTATGAGGCTCAAAGCACCACCCACCATCATAGTTTGCCATTGGATGATAGAGACGCAACTCTTGAGCGCTTAGAGGCACGTATGGGACAGATGGCTATGAAGTTGGTTGAGTATCAACGACAACTTGCGCCGAGGGAACTTCCAAACCAATCCGTCAGTCCAAAGGTCATCGTTTTGAAAGTGACCCATTTGTTGAGAATGGGCGAGAGACATCCGACGAGTTGCGCAGCCGAGAGAAGGTGGAAAATGAGGAAGAATGGGAATGTGAGGATGAGAAGCATGATCGAGCCACGGCGAAGTGGTTACAAGGTCGGCCGACGGCGAAGAGTGGGCAAGTGAAGTTGCAAGCATGCCAAAGCCCACTGGAAGTGACTGCATCGCTTCAACAATTGGAGTACGGATCCCGAGGAGGATAAAGTAAGGATAAAGGTTGAGGTAACATCTATAATATATCAACATCCTAATTCACCAAAGTATCAGGCTTTGGGAATCAAGTTATATATTTTTCTTCGAGAATAGGATGTTTGATTTGAGCTTAACCGATTTACTATCCGCTTCCTTTATCGCCCTCTATGCTTATATGGTTCATACCGATGCTTTGGCCGAGATGGTATTCTCGCAGTAAAGGACTATGGATAGTCCGTTGTTTATCGGAACACGTCGTGCTCACGACGTTAAATTGAGTACTACGTGGGAGTTTACCCACAGATTTTTCTGTTCTTTTCCTTTCTTTCTTTTGTTTGTTTTCCTATTTTTCTTTGATCTATCTGTTGTCTCTTTGTTAGTTTTGCTCGAAATTGGGACTTCGTCAGCAGTGAGGTGAAGCCTTGATATTCCGGTTCTGCCGCACACGCCACATTCCAACCCCGCCATCGCTATATTTTATCGTGGAAGCCTCCTCCTCTATCGGCTATTTTTATGTTATTTATGTTTTGAGCATCGG
This sequence comes from Salvia rosmarinus, assembly GCA_036937905.1. Classification (NCBI taxonomy): domain Eukaryota; kingdom Viridiplantae; phylum Streptophyta; class Magnoliopsida; order Lamiales; family Lamiaceae; genus Salvia; species Salvia rosmarinus. The sequence continues at coordinate 100,686,425 of CM072819.1, forward strand.
GACAAGGTTCTCGAATTAAGTGTGGGGAGAGTATTTTGTTTTTGTGGGTGACATATATATTTTGTATGCTTAATGTTGTGCCCTTGTGCTTATTTTGATTGTTTGGACTTAAGTTTGTGTCTATGCGAATAAGTTAGGATTTTGATTTGTGCAACTGAACTTTGTGGTATTGATCGGACCTTGATGTATTTCTCGTTTATCTTGATGTCATGTGATTAAAGTGCAATGTGAATCGACGAGATTGTGTGGATTGATTTTAAATCGGTGGTTATTGACGTGATTTGTCCGCTAATGCTAGGGAGTGTTAACATGGTGGTTACCTATATACTGCTTCATTATAAAAAAAAGTGTAAAAAAAAGGGATATAAAAAAAGTGAAGAATAGGAGAAAAACTCCAATCAATTGTCGAGATCAGATAAATGGAGGATGGGATTTCGCCTCTTTCTCATAAATTGAGAAATGGGCATGGGACACCACGATAGGAGACTCGAGTTCATCGAGACTTTACCTTTCAACATTGTTCCAAAATTTGTTTATACTTTCTTTCATGCTCTCAAAGAAACTTGTTGCTAAAGGTAACCATTTTAGTTAATTCACTCCCAGCGGAGAGTCGGGTCCGAGCACAAATAACTTACTTGTTTATTTGATATTTTCACTATCTTAGATCCGTTTCACGAGACTTTGATTATGTATTCATCATGTTTGGGGAATTGCAAAAGAGATTTGATTGATTAGAATAAGAGTGAAGTTGCATGAATTATCTTCTCTATTCTTATTAGTATAGACTTTGCTTGAGGACAAGCAAATGGATAAGTGTGGGGGAGTTGTTTAGTATGATTTTGTGATGATTCTTGGTATTGTTTTATATGTCATTTTCTATGGTTTGTCCTATTTATGCCGCTGGTTTGATTAGTATTTATCGGTTCGGACTTATTTAGTTCATTTCAATGTTTTGTAGGAAAACGGCATAAAATAGGATGAATTGGATCTGTCAAGAATCAAATTTATTGAAGATCTTCTCGACAGGAGTTCGTAGGCAAAAACCGTGCGTAAATCGGAGTTCGGACGCGAAAGAACGGAGCGAAACGTCAAAGTCGCAGACGGCACCGTCGATGGTCAAGCCAACAAGACGCCTACGCCCGTACACCCGCGAGTGCGCGCCCCGCGTTACCTCAACCGGCGCTCAGGCCCGCGTGGACGCGCGCAATTCGGCCTTCGCTCAGCTGCAGCCGGCGCCGCTCTCCATGTCGCCGCCTAGCCTCCGTCCGGCTAGGGTCGCAGCCCCGTTCCGGCGCGGTTCGCCTTTCACCAGCGTTTCGGATCACGCATCACCAAGATGGATCCAGTACGCGTTCGCCCGCCGATTATTACTTTCGGCGCAAGAGCGTGCATCCGGCGCCACCTCCAACCGGCGCTGCGACGTCGTCCATAGACGACTTGGGTTAACTTATCACGCTACGATTACCTCGTACGATTGCGAGTGAATTTGAGTGTGTTTATAGCTCGATCAATTTTGGCGCCGTTGTTGGGGAAAACTTTAGGCGTTTATTAATGTTGCATGTTTTTCGTTTTTATTCTTCTCCTTGCCTTTCTTATTTTGTACCGCAGTTGCGTTTGATCTCGTTTGTTGAGTTTGTGTATGCAGGGACGCCGAAGCCTAAATCCTAGATTGGCATCCCCGTTGAAGTATACTCAAGCCGAGAAACCGCGACGCCTAGTGTGGCGACTTTGATCACTCCGATTGTGATAGCTTCGTGAGACAGCTTCTCACGCTTGAAAGGGATTTACTACCGTCAACAATCTTTTGTTTGAAGAATTCCCTCCAAGGATCATGGGTGACCAAATGAACAACAATCATGACGGGAACGCTGTCCCTCGCCTGATGGGGGATTACTTTTGCCCTAAGATTGGGGAGACTACTAATCCGATCGTGTTGTGCCCCGTGGCACGTGGGTATGAGTTGAAGCCAAATCACTTCAACCTCATTCCCACTTTTCATGGCATGGCAAATGAGGATGCCCTGAGTTTTATCAGAGAATAATCAAGTGGTGCAGTCATTCCCTCTGATGGGCCTGAACGAAGAACAATTGAAGATGCGTTGTTTCTCCTATTCTTTGAAGGATAAAGCCAAGTCTTGGCTTATGAGTTTTCCCGCCGACTCTCTGACAAATTGGAATTCTGTGGTGGAGCAGTTCATGTTGAGGTTCTATCCGCGAGAGAAGACTAAGGATCTTCGATCAAAATTATGACATTCAAGGTGATCTAGATGAGCCTTTTCATGAAGCGAGAAAGATTCAAAGAGCTTCAAAGGCAATGCCCACATCACTTCTTCCCGTTGGTTCTTTTGTGCTAATTCTTCTATGACGGGATCCTGAAATCCGATCAGGAAAAGGCCGACGACGCAGCAGGGGGAAACATAGCTCATATCACAGCCGAGGCTCTCGACGAAATCTTTGACTTCATGGCGAGCAATTCCCTCCAGAAGGCATCTAGTACGCGCCGATCTTCTATCAACTCATTGGAGCCGAGATCGAATTTGACGAGGCGAGATGGCGCGCCTCATGAGAGAGATGAACGAGATGAAGATGAAGCGGTGAGTTCCCTTCGCCACCCAGAGTTCGCCGCTCCTTCTCAGAGTTCGGCGCACTCCACAGATTTCTATGCATCCTTGTGGAATTTGCATGGAAATGGGACATCTGACAGATATTTGTCCTAATATGGGAGCATCTGTCTATGAAGGCGGAGTAGAGGCTTATCCAATGCAAGGTTTCGGCCTCGACCACCTTATGAGCCGAGGTCAACTATGAGCAAAACTAGCAAAGAATACAACTCAGGTGGAAGAACGAGCCAAGGTCGTGGCTCAGGTTCAAACTCACAGACTGACGCCTCCCGCACAAGAAGACGGTACCGCAAAGAAGACACGCCTCGTGAAGATCCGCCAAAACAAAGTGGTTATGGTCGTGATGACGGTACCAACAACAGCCATATCGACACCGTCATACCAGCAGATCCTTATCGCCATCACCACCGCCACCTCAAGTACTTACCCACAACAGCCGCCTCCGCGCGGCGCCCCTCAAGAATTTTACCAACCTCCACAGCGTCAACATGCTCCTCCGAAATCATCGATGGAGGATAGTTTGGCCGCATTCATGCAAGAGAGTAAGTTAGCAAGGGAAGCACAAGATGCGACCATTAAGCGTCTCGAGAGTACGATTGGGCAGATCTCTGGTGCTGTCAACGAAATGCAGCAACAACAACAGACGGGGAGGATACCGGGGCAAGGGCTCCAGCCACACCAAGCTCAAGCTGTGACTGTTCTTCGAAGTGGGAAGAAGGTTGATAATAAGGTACAACTTCCAGAGATTGTGGAAGAACAGATAGTGGAAGAGAGAGTGGTAGTGGAGAAACCGAGAGCTGAGGAGAAAGTGATTGAGGAGGAACAACCGACAGTGCAGTTACACAAGACGGCAAATCCATATAAGCCTCCAGTGCCATTCCCGAGCCGGTTGAAAAATGAGAAACAAGAGCGGCAGTTCTCAGATTTCTACAAAATGCTTTCCAAAGTTAATGTGAATCTGCCGCTATTGGATGTGATCCGCAATGTTCCTGCCTATGTTAAGTTCTTCAAGGAACTTGCATCAAAGAAGAGGAGGTTTGTCGACAATGAATGCATGATGGTATCGGTGGCTACCCATTATGCACGACAACCACTTCCGCGCAAACAAAGGGATCCAGGTAGCTTTGTCATAACAATTGCTTTGGGAAATGGTAAGGAAGCATCAGGTATGCTAGATTTAGGAGCTGGTATTAATCTTATGCCTTACTCTATTTTCAAGCAATTAGAATTAGGAGAGTTGAAACCTACTGGTATGAGTCTACAATTAGCCGATCGCTCTGTCCGCTACCCTAGGGGAATTGTAGAGGATATTCTTGTACGTGTGGGTGGCTTGATTGTACCTGTGGATTTTGTGGTGTTAGAGATAGGCGATGTGCATGAAAATGGTCGAGACCATACACTGCTATTAGGGCGACCTTTTATGGCCACTACTAATACCTTGATTGATGTGAAAAATGGGGATATTAGGATGACTGTCCTAGGGGAAACTATGTCATTTTCTATGCATAATAATAAGGCCATGCCATCAATTAATTCAATTGAAAACTGTTCTTTTATAGACTCGATTGATGCCTTGGCCGAGATTTCTTTTGTACAGGACCACACAGTGGAGGAAGTATACGAGGGATCGGCAGACCTGGAGGAAAGGCTCATGTTGGAAGCCGAATTTGAAAAACCGATAAAGGAGGAAAAGGAGACTCCACCTGAAACCGAGAAGTTAGAGTTGAAGGAGCTCCCCAAGAATTTGAAGTATGTCTTCCTCGAGGATAATGAGCAGAAGCCTGTGATCATCTTTGCTGAACTCACTGAGTACCAACAATCTCATTGGTTTCCGTGTTGAAACGACATAAGCTTGCTTTCGGGTGGGTTGGCGATATCCGAGAATCAGTCTTGCGATGTGTATGCATAAGATACAACTTGAAGATGGGCGGTGCTAAAGAAAGATGGACAACGGAGACTTAACCCGTGCTCGGTGAGGTCGTGAAGGAGATCTTAAAACTCCTAGCGTAAGGAATCATCTTTCCAATTCTTGGCGGTGAATGGGTCGACCCGGTCCATGTCGTGCCCAAGAAGGGGGATAACGGTGGTCCTTAACGAGAAAGGAGTTGGTGCCCACGAGACCAGAATCGGATGGCGAATGTGCATCGACTATCTAAGCTTAATGCTTCCACCAAAATGATCATTTTCCCTTCCTTTCATTGACCAAATGTTAGATAAGTTGGCTGGTAATGAGTTTTATTGTTTTCTTGATGGTTTGTCGTTACTACGGATCGCTATAGACCCGACGGATCAAGCCAAGATGCAGCACAAGGTGTTACAATCGTGTTTATTTTGTGAACTCTTTTCAAAGATTCTCATACATATTGTGTGTCTTGTGATCGGTGTCAAAAAGTAGGTTCAATTGGACGTAGGAATGAGATGCCTCTCAATAACATCTTAGTAGTTGAAGTTTTTGATGTTTGGGGAATAGATTTTATGGGACCTTTCCCTAAATCTATGGGGTACGAGTATATTTTACTTGCCGTTGATTATGTGTCCAAGTGGGTTGAGGCTATCCCCACTAGGACATGTGATTCTCACATTGTGCTCAAGTTTGTGCAGGAAAACATCTTATGCAAGTTTGGATTTCCACGAATAGTCATTAGTGATGGCGGAAAGCACTTCTGCAATAAGCTGTTTGAGAAACTAATGAAAAAGAATGGAATAAGACATAAGATCGCCACCCCTTACCACCCACGTACTTGGTCGGTGAAGCGAGCAACCGACAAATTAAGGGCATCCTCGAGAAGACCGTGCAGCCCTCAAGGAAAGATTGGGCAAACAAACTGACTGACGCTCTATGGGCATACCGTACCGCGTACAAGAGCATCTTGGGAATGAGCCCATATCGTCTTGTGTATGGGAAGGCGTGTCACTTGCCTGTGGAGGTTGAACATAAGGCATATTGGGCTATCAAGACTTCGAACTTCGATCCCTCTAAAGCCTTAGAGCATCGTTCTCTCCAAATGTCCGAATTGGACGAGCTCAAGTGACGAGCGTGTGACAATGCGGCGATCTATAAGGATAAGGTCAAGAGGCTTCATGATCGTCGAATCGTGCATAAGGATTTGAAGCCCGGAATGAAGGTTTTGTTATTCAATTCCCGGCTGAAGCTTTTTCCCGGGAAGTTGAAGTCTCGTTGGAGTGGCCCGTTCATCATCAAAGAAGTGAAGCCGTATGGATCGGTTGTGCTCAGTAAAGAAGGATCAGAAGAATCGTTCGAGGTCAATGGTCAACGTGTGAAGCCCTATGTAGAAGGGGGTCCGACCTCCTTCACGGTGGAATCTATTTCCGTCGCTGATCCTTGATCGTCATGATTTATTCTTGTCAAGCTAATGACAGTAAACGAGCGCTTCGTGGGAGGCAACCCACGTTTCTTTTTTGTTTTGTTCGAGCTTTCCTTCGTTTTGTCTTTGTTCGTGTGTTGATTTTCTTTGTGTGATTTTGTGTGGTGCAGGATGAGGAGTTATTTTATCTGGGATTGAAATATGGATCGAAAAAAAAAAAAAAAAAGTCGAAGCAGCCAAAATTACGTCTAGGGATGTACCCCAGGCGTCGGACGCGACGAAGCGCCGGACGCTGGTAGTGCAATCAAATTGGTCGAGAACACACCCGGCGGACGCCGACGGCCGGGGCGGGGTGGATCCAAAGATGGGCAGCGACTCACACCCAGCGCCGGACACGACGAAGCGTCGGACGCGGGTGTTTTATCATATTTTAGGCGATGGGCGACCCAACGCCGGACGCGAAACCGGCATTGGGTCCATTTTTTTTGATTTTATCATTTTATTAAATAATAATAATAATAATAATAATAATAATAATAATAATAATAATTTATATATATATATATATATATATATATATATATATATATGTTTGATGTGTTTTAGGGTTTCACCCTCATTTGCGCCGCTTACGCCTTTCTCTCTCGCGCAGACATCCCTCTTCCGTCGCCGCCTTCATCACTTCCGTCCGGCGTTTCACCGCGCACCTCCACCTTCCATCCGGTGCTCCCTCTCCGTCCAGCGCCGTGCGCCTCACATCCTCCGAGTCCGGCATTTCATATCCGTCCGACGACGCACGCCTTACTTCCTCCGTCCGATGCTCCCTCTCCGTCCAGCGCCGCGCGCATCACCACCTCCAAGTCCGGCGTTTCATACCCGTCCGACGCCGCGCTCCTTGTTCATGTCCTCAGCTCTTTTGGAAATTCAGTGCCCTTTTCCACGTGCTTCGTCATGGTTCGGACTAAGAATGCGCCTGGGTCCAGCTCCCGCCATCCTCAAGCCGATGATATTCCGATGGAGGAACCAGAGGAGGATATTAGCGTTATGTACTCTGCCACCTTCCCAATTTATAATCCGGTGGAAGGTACACACTATCGCCGTTTTGCGTTTCAAGAAATCACACCTCCGTCGATTCAACCGCGGTTGATGCAGAGTCTAGGTCTTGAGGATAGGGTTAAGTATTTGAAAATTTGGGATTGCTTCAATATGCTTTGATGGATTTACACAGTTACAACCCATTGTTGCTTGAATTCTCTTTGTCGATGTGTATTTATGATGAATCGATTCCTTGTCTTGTCGCCTGTTGGGCGAGAATATGTTATAACACCTCGTATTATGAAGGGGTGTTTGGTTTCCGACTTACGGTGCGTGGTGTGCCCAGGTCTTTCAATGTTAGAGAGGCACGGAAGGAACTATCGAGTTTAGTAACGGTCATCGATCGAATGCCGAGTGGGTTTATCAAGGATGAAGCTTTGGCAATGGTCCACAAGTTCATAGCTTTCAATGTTTTTGGAAATGAGCAGGCTAATAAGGTGAATAATGTCGATGTCTTCCTGCTCACATGTGCTGTAAAGAAGACGAAGATTTCGCCAACATATTTTATTTGGGACCACTTGCAACTGGTCCAACGGCGTAAGAAATGTCGGCCAACCCTGTGCCAAATCCCTACTGGTCTGGCAGTGAACTTAGGGATCATAAATAACGATGGACGACCGCCTCGTGCCGAATCGATTAGACCTAAGATGATTGATCTTAGTAAGCTACGAGCGCACCTTTTGCATATAACGAGACTACTCGTGCCTCACAATTTGAGAAATGCGTGAAGAGATATATGCTACTGTAATACGCACCGCCCAAGAAGCCGAGGCGCCCAAGGTGATGCGGGACCATCACATGCACTTTCGGGTGATATGATCATCTATGATACCACTGTACCATCCGACGAGGAAGGCTACCAGCAGTGATGCGAGGAGAGGATCTGAGCCTCTTCCGGCGACACGATCCTAATCATCCATGAGTTCCTTCCCAAAGAATACGTCGGGCGGGTATAGTTCTTTCTTGAGGAGTTTGGTCGGTTTAGGAGTGAATTAGTCGCCCTTTGACGTAGTTCCGTCAAGACATAACTTCTCGGTTTGATCGGCAAAATCAACGTCTTGTGACGACAGAATCAATTGTGGCACGAGCGGAACCGGTACTGGAACACGTATAACCGGCAGATGATTGAGCATAATCGGTAGCATGGTCGCTTCGAGACTCGGTGGAGCGCGGACCGCATTTCATGGCGCTCCTCCTCCACCACCACCGTCTGACCAATAGTGATTCTTTACTATTGGAGTGTTCGTGTTTTTATCCTTTTTGTTATGTGTGTCGTTTCATTTTTTTTCTTGTTTCGTCGTTTTGCTTCTCTCTGTTTGCTGTTTTTGTAGGTGTTGTCCTTTGTTGATCCCCCGCCATTCCGTTTCTTCGCTTTCAGGTAAGTTTCCTCTACCTTTCTCTTAGTAATTTATCTGCAATGAGGTCCTTGCCTGTTTTAAGTGTGGGGGGGTTTTCTTTCCGTTTTGTTTGTTTTGTTTGTTTTCTGCCGTTTCGGTCTTTGTTGTGTTTTGTCGTTCTTAACTTTTTGCTTGGACTAAAGATGATTTTATCTTCTTGAAATCAATGGTGTATGAAGAATTATGCTTTAAGTTAAATTATTTGCATTTTGATCTGAATTTCTTTGCATCTTGGTATATGGTTTTTAGTTTGATGAAACTTAGGTGTCGATTTGAATTGTGGGACATAATTAGGAAGCTGTGTTTAGACAAGGTGTGTGATCGGATGTCATATGCTTAGTAAATGGAACCCATCTCTTATATGATCTTTCAAGAAAAAGTGGACAAAAAAAAAAGAAAAAAAGAAAAGAAAATATGTCATTGTTGTGAAATAAGTGGGCTTAAAATTCGAATAAGGGGCTCTACCCCTCTTGCTTGTGTTGTCTCTCGAATGGAGACTCTTTGCTATGGGTATAGATATCTACGTAAGGATACTCGCGTGTACAACTTGAAGGTTCCACCTAACGATTATTGTCCTATAATCGGTTTTAAGTTCCACAAATTCTTATTGTTTTGTCATTTGGGATATCTTACATGAAAGGGAACCATATAAGTTGTATTTTGATTTCTGAAATCATGTTGAGTCGAAGCACAGCTATTCTATGATAAGTCGCATGTTTGGATTGATGAATGAGGATCATTGTATTGAGAACTATATTATTAAGATGCATTGAAGGGATGTGAATATGTGATTGATTCTATTGAAGTATTGATTCTATGTGTATCATTCCTTTCAAGAAACTAAAATTTGCTCGAGGACAAGCAAAGAGTTAAGTGTGGGGGTGTTGTTTTGCATGTTTTTGTTTTGTTTTTCTCCGTTTGTTTTCGACGATTTGATTCCTTTTTGGTCATATTAGAACATCTTTTGTTGGAATTATATTCGTTTGGGTTTTGTGTAGGGTAATGATTGCGTTGAACATTTCATTGAACATTTCATGCCTGAAGAGCGCACCCAAGCGCCGGACTCGGCGTAGCCGGCGCTGGGTGCGCAACGCCTCGCCTGCCTCGAAGGAAAGACGCGCGTCCGTGCGCTGGTGTCGTCGCGTGGCACGCTTCGAGCACTCGCGTCCGCGCAGCTTCCGTCCGTGGCTGGGCGCCTTGCACGTGTGTCATCCCGAGGCGCCCGCGTCCGTGCTTCATTCCATCCGGCTGGGGCTGAAACCAAGACCCGCGTTCGGCGCCGCTGCGTCCGTATTGGGTTGCATACGCAAGACGGCCCCGAGAGTCCATGCGTCCGACGCCGCAATGCGTCCGACGCCAGGCTTTCGAGTGTTTGTCATCCGGAAGCTCGACGAGTCCGGCGCCTCCTGTGTCCGGCGGCTAGTGCGTCCGGGCTTCCGTCCGTAACTGCCTCGAGTCCGGCCGCTTTTGTTTGCAAGCGCACGCGTCCGGCGCTGGGCTCGCGTCCGGCGCTGCGCGTTATTTTGGGCCGCTATATATACGTTTTCAAACGCTGTTAACCTACCTCTCATTCATTTATTTTATTTTCCGTCTTTTTGTTCAAGAGCTCCCAGACGAGAATTCTCCTTTAGTTCTAAATTTCTATTGCTATTCCTTCTCTTTACTTTTGATCTTGATTCAAGAATTATTGTAAGGATATTGGATTCGTACTCTGAAGTTTGATTATCAATTCCATCGTTCGTTTTGTTCGTAAGTTTCTTCTATTGCTTTATTCCGTATAATCGTTTCGTATTTGATTGTTATTGATTTCTTCGTTGGATTAAGATAAATTTTGATATTTGTCTACGTAATCTTGTCTTTCGTTTAATCTTTTCCATTCATGTCTAGGGTTTATAGTTTCAATTCCATGTTATTCGATTTAGGGTTTAATTCTTGCCTAGATAATTTATCTGCTTTAGCAATTTCTGCCTAGTTAATTCGCCTTTCTTTCTTTAATAATTTCTTGCCTAGGTAATCAATCACCCCTTTTGAGATTAGAGTGTTTAGGAATTTATTTGTTTTCGTGTGGCAACTTAGTAACGCCCTGTTAAGTTTTCCTTGAGAGACGACTAGGGTTAACTTTCCCTACTATAACACCTCATTCGATTATGAGTCAATTAAGAGTATACTTTTGATTGAAACACTGCCCACGTCCACTGAAGAAGCTCTAGCAAATCCTGACTGGTTTGCAGCCATGGAAAAAGAGTTACAGGCACTAAACATAAAAGGTACTTGGCTTCTCATTCCACCATCACCTTCATACAAGGTTATTAGTAACAAATGGATCTTCCGGATTAAAACGTTGTCCACTGGGGAACTGGATAAACTAAAGGCACGGCTGGTCGCTCGTGGTTTTGAGCAGATTGCTGGGATTGATTTTCTTGAGGTATTCAGTCCAGTTGTCAAAGCCACCACTATCAGACTTATCCTTGCTCTTGCTGCGACTAGAGGATGGTCGATCCAGCAAATCGATGTAAACAATGCGTTTCTTAATGGAGATCTGGAGGATACTATATTCATGGCTCAACCTAAGGGGTTTGAGGATCCTCACCACCCGGAGTACGTCTGCAAACTGAAAAAGTCTTTATATGGGCTAAGGCAAGCTCCTCGGGCATGGTATGATAAGTTGCGACATTGTCTCACACAGCTGGGTTTCCATCGCTCAACGTCTAACTTCTCCTTGTTTCACAGACGTGAGAATAATGTGCTAACTATTATGTTGATATATGTGGATGACATCTTGCTTACTGGTGATAGTAAGGATGACATTCTCAAGCTCATCAAGGTTCTGCATGATCAATTTGCTTTAACAAGCCTCGGAGAGGTTCACTATTTTCTTGGATTTGAGGTGCTTCGCAACAAATCATCAGTCAGTGTGTCGCAAACAAAGTATTTGAAGGAGCTTTTGATGAAAACCAACATGAGCAACTGTCACCCGTGTTCCACACCTATGACTCCTACTACCAAACTCACCAGATTTGATGGTGGCTGTTTCAAGAATCCAACGTTATACAGAAGCACGGTGGGTGCTTTACAGTATCTTACTCACACGCGTCCTGACATTGCCTTCACTGTCAATAAGCTCAGTCAGTACTTGCAACATCCTACAGTTCACCATTGGGCAGCTTGTAAACGCCTACTTCGGTATCTCAAAGGCACTGAGACTTTAGCACTTCACTTTACACCTTCTGTGTCAACACATCTTGTGGGATTCTCGGACGCCGACTATGCCAGTTGCGTGGATGATAGGAGATCGACAGGAGGGCATTGTATGTATTATGGTGAAAACTTAGTTTCATGGAGCGCTAAGAAACAACATGTAGTCTCACGAGCGACCAATCGAGTATCGTTCTCTTGCAAATCTTTGCTCGAGGTCGTATGGTGAATTCAATGTGTGCGAGCTTGGCATAGAGCTTTCTTCCCTCATCAACTATGGTGTGACAATTGAGTGCCGTTGCCTTGGCTTCAAATCAGTATTTCATGCTCGCACAAAACATATCGAGGTCGGCGTCCATTTCGTTCGTGAAAAGGTGCAGGAGAAGTTTCTTGAGGTTGGTCACGTACAGCTCTTGATCAAATAGCGGATATATTTACTAAACCCTAGTCGAGCCACATTTACATTATCTGCAAACAAGCTTGATTGTATCTCCGTGAAGATCATGGTTGATGGCGATATCTTTTCCGTGTATGTTAAGATATTGATTACATTATTGTTAGGTGGTTAGGAGCGAGTTATCTTGAGTCGTGATTGTTAACGCTTTGTTAAAGTGGTTAGCAACTGTTTCATTTCGATTAGTCTAGTAACACCTTTTGGCTTTCATGTATATATATACTCGTTTGTAATCATTTGTAATCAACTTTTGCAATATATCAGTTTACAAAACTTTCTTCTTCTGCTACATGCAAATCAATACGTAGCTTCCTCTCTTTTGTTTACATTCAATATTCTGAGAAAAACTAAAATTTTAGCTTTGTCTTTTGGTCGAAAATTAGTGAAGGGGTCTCGAAGCAGAGTGATACAGCAGCGCACTTGCAAAATATGGGGAAGTGGTGTTTATATGTGAAAAAGTGTGGATATGCCTAGGGGTGAGAATTTGGGACCGGGACTCGGGAAATTCCGTCCCGACTCGAGTCCCGACGGATTCGGGACCCCGAGTCCCGAAATTCTGAGTTCGGGACCGGGACCGGACAGAAAATTTTGATTTTCGGTATCGGAAGTCCGAGTTCGTTGAAAACCAAGTCCGATTTTAAATATATCTAATTTTAATTTCGGACTTTCGGGACATTTTCGTAATTTCGGGACTTGGACTTTCGGGACTTCGGACTTAGGACATTTCGGGTAATTCGGATATTTTCGGGTAATTTCGGGACTTCGGGTAATTACGGGACATTTTCGGTAATTCGTGACTTCGGACGTTCGGGACATTTTCTGAAATTTCAATTCGGACCTGGGACCGACCGGGACTAAAATTGTAAATTTTCGGACCGAGTCCCAAGTCCCGATCGACCGGACCCAAAATTGCAAAATTTCGGGACTTCGGGACTCGGGACGGGTACCCGGTCCCGACCCGATTCTCACCCCTAGATATGCCCTCACGGGTATGACGATGACCATCAGCGATGGATGACGTTTGAAATCCCGAAATATCCTTGATTATAAACATAAAATAATCATTGTGAGCTTTTTAAGTTTTGGTTTCACTCTTGTTAACATGCCGCTTTACTTTTCTCTGTTTTTTTAGTTTAGTAGTAGTTTCTGAACTTAATTTTAATATTCATTTTATTATTATTATTTTATGATCTCAGTTTTAATTTCTTTTTAACTATTCTAAAATTTGTAAATTTGTTCAATATTTTCTTGCATTAAATTTTACGATATTAGATATCTAACTAAGTTCACAAATTTTTTAAGTTGAGATGTCAAAAGAATGTAGTTATGATACGAAATATAATTTATAGGTGAAAGCTAGACACATATATCTAATGCCTAAACTTTTGTTGTCGCATTTTTTTTTTTGGCAAAGATTAAAAAATTTGAAGAATAAATTAAAATTGAGATTATAAATTAAAAAACACCAAATTTGAGGTCATAAACTACAATTAATGTCTCTTTTTTAATCAATTCAACTTGCTTTTCTATTTCGGTCCATGGCCCCCAAAAAAAAGTCTGGAGTGGTAACAAAACTAGAATGGCATAACAACAAAGCAACTATAGATCTTGAAAATGTTTAAACCAATTAGAATAACCTATTTAGTCCACTTAACTAGATAAATCTTTAAAAAAATTAGTCTCAACTTGTTATTGAATATTACATTATTTTTCGTGGAAATACCGCAATTCTTTATTGCATTTTAATATGACATCTTTTATAGCATTCGTGAATAATCATCATGTGACAACACTAAGAATTTATGATTTAGTATTTATATAAGGAAAGTTACACTCTAACATCACAAACACTTACAATTATCACATATTTTTTTCTTCTATATATGCAACAGAGGATATCACACATATGGACAATGGAGAATTTCATTTGCGAAAATACATACATCCTATCACGCTCCTTGACGTGCACAACTAATAATGCCTATTCGATGTTGCGCTCCTTCTTGAGGGCAAAAAGTACTCGTAAACCTTGTTGGGATCTGCCAACGATTTGGGGCAATGTTGTGCGATGCTGAACCCGCACGTTTTGTAGGCTTGTAGCCACATGGAAAATGTGATCAACGCCATCTACAAATCCCAAGCGTAGAAAATGTGATCAATGCCATTTACAAATCCCAAGCTGTCCCCGTTGAAGAAAGGTTTCTCACCCAGCTGCGACTTGTTCAGAATCTCTGCGAATTCCTTCTTCCCCGTTTCTTGCACTTCCCTTTTAACACTCCATATCCATCTTACACTATCATATAACCAACTATGTTTCGGATATTTTATTGGCTCTAGATAAAGTAAGAAATACAAGACCCCCTTATATTATATTTATATAAATAAAGAAAATTCAATATCATAATATTTCTTCGAATATTTACAGATGTAAAATCATTAATAATAACATCAATATCAATAGTTTCTTATATATTTTCTCAATAGATAAAGCTGGCAAAACCAATATCGCTACAATTCGGTTGAATATATAATTTTAACTTTCTTTTCTCATGTAATGTAATTTTTCGAACACTGAGTTGTATCTATTGTCAATCAAATCGACCACACAAAGAAAAAAAACTGTTGGATGTCCATGCCCGCGGTACCCGTGCTTATGGATGTTTCCGTCATGTAATGCATGTATGGATTGATTTGAAGACAAAACAAAATATGTACGAACTAATGATAGTAAAAGACAAAACAACCAACTACAGTAACAATTACTTATATTATCGTTCTGAATCCGACCAAAAATGTTTAAACCAACTAGAATGACATTTAGTCCACATATGACATAACCATAAATATTTCTGAAAAAATTATTCTCAGTTGAGTCCATGTAGAATATTAAAATTAATTATATCCCCTCCTACGCAAGACTAAAAACTAGAAGTATGGCTAGTCGATGCCAAGCCTTTTCTTGAGGGCCAGAAAGTAGTCGTAAATGTTGTCGGGATCCGACAAGGATTTAGACACACTCTCTTTCTCCGAACACCTTCTCACCCATGCTATCAGTTTGGGGAACTCTTGTTCCATGCTGAAGTTGCCGCATGTTTCGTAGGTCTGAAACCATGGGGTATAGGTGATCAACGCCACATCGACAAACCCAAATCTGTCCCCACCGAAGAAGGGCTTCTCACCGAGCTCCGACTCCAACTGTTTGAGGATCTCAAAGAATTCCTTCTTCTTCGCTTCTTGCTCCTCTCCTTTTACAGTCCATATCCATCTTTGAGCATCGTATAGCTACCATTAATAAAACATTAACTTAGTTGTATATCTTATTGTCCCACAGACATAACTCAGTTGATTAATAGCTAATAGATTTAAAGCAAGAATCAAATATCGAATCCTAGAAACTATAATATGAGGGTTTTACCCTCTTTATAGTGATTCATTATGAGCACTCGATACTAGTCCTCTTAATTACTTAACTGCTATATCACTGTGATTTGTTCCCTAACATTCTCAGCTCTTTATGGGCACTATGATCCTCCAAGTTACATAAGTTAACTATCGAATCACCACGAGCTACCCCTCATATTCTTATAAGGATTGTTTTGGGACTCTGGGAGATATTCCTCCCCTTTTAGAGCAAGATATATAAACATAACCCATCACATATTTGAATTGAACAATTAATATATATAATTTTTCGTTGTGATATGTATTTGGTCAATCTAATGAATCAGATAATGTAATTGTTCCCAAAAATATCACTAAATGCTCCAAAAACAAATTAAATACTAACGAGACACAAGATCCTCTGTTCCAAACAGTGTCTCATCTTCGCTTGATTAATTAATTCCAACAAATGGGCTAACGAAACACTATCTGTAATAAGAGAATCCGATACACAGCACGAAATAGAGAAGAGAATAGTGTACCTTTTTATCGATATAATCAGCCCAGAATCTAGCTTGAGCTCGCCGGTAAGGATCAGAAGGCAGCAGAGGAGATTTGTGGTTCCAGACCTCGTCGATGTACTGAACTATGATGAGCGATTCGCAAACGAGTTTGCCGTGATGGACCAAAACGGGGATTTTCTTGTGAACGGGGTTCATCTCAAGCAGAAGTTGACTTTTGTTTTGCAAGTCCTCCTCTCTGCACTCGTATTCCACGCCCTTTTCTGCTAACGCCACTCTCGCCCTTATGCCAAACATGCTAGGATACATGTCAACCAATATCACCTTGTCCGCCATTTTGAGATTAGAAACTAAGATTTCCACTTTGTTTCAGTAGAAAACAATGAGAAGTAAAGTCTGAAAGAAGAGCATACTTGCAAAAGATGGGGGACCGTTCCTTATATATAGTAAAAAGTGACAGCTCACTTTTCGATATATTCCCTCCACCCATGTAATAAATATAAATAATAAAAAAATTATAAATAAATAATATAAAAAAATAAATTATATATGATTTTTAAAGGTAAATATCAATTTAAACCCAAACTATCATATTTGTATCAAAAATACTCCTATATTCAGAATAGTTTGGGGTTAAATTGATATTTTTGAAAGTACATGATATTTTTGATAAAATATGTATAATTCAGAGTTTAAATTGATATTTATCATTTTTTAAATAAATAATAGATTGAGAATAATTGATATTTTCAAAATAGGGAAGCGTCCTTATATATAATAGATAATGACAACTCAATTTTTGATATATTCCCTCAACCCATCAAAACTAATGACACAAATTTTAATAAATTATAATAAATATATAATAATAATAAATAATAAATAAATATATTAATAAACAATATAAAAATAAATTATATGTGATTTTTTTAAATAAATAATAAATTAAGAATGATTGATGTTTTCAAAAATAAAAAACATAAATTTTTGATGAACACCCAAAAATAAATTAAATACAATCTTTTTAATGGACAAATGAAATATTTTTTTTAATAGGAATTTCCGTACAGGAAATTGTGAGAGATGTTGATTGTTCGAGTTTTATTATTTGATATTATTATTAATATAAGAACTTTACTACATAGTAATAAACTATAATTAGATTTAGTAATTAGGAGTTGAAATTTATAAAATTATAAACTAATTATAAAATGGTGACTCTTTTAATTAATTATTAATTAAAATAAAAATAATAGTATAAATACAAATCGAGTAGAACTTTTCTTTAATAAAAAAGCGGAACTTAAACATAAATATTTTTCTAACTTCTATTTTCAGCAGCTTCTAGGGCAACGAAAGCTTATGGACCATGATAAAATATGTTCTATTACCTATAAATAGTATAAGTATACGTTTTTTTATGCTTACTCGAAAATAACCAATTACAAATAGAAAGGACATCCAAAATTTTGGTCTATATGAATCTCACCAATCGAGAAACAAGTAGTATAAACGTTAACGCAGACGGTCCACATGCAATGCCTTCAAATGGAAGTGTGCATACACATTTCAACGTTTTGATGACTTTAGTTAAGACTCAAAATGAACCATTTTTTAGCTAAGCGAAACCCATCTTCATTACTTTAGTTAACTATTTCAATTACCCAACACGAAAAAGAAAGATGCAGTGTGTTGATCTAATGATAGAATGGTTAATATCCGAGACTAAAGATCTCGGGTTTGAATCTACCGTGACGCGACTTTTAAAATTTCTGTATTAAATTAATAAAAAAAAGAGAGAGAGAGGGGCACATAAACATAATACATTCAACACTGTAACACAAGACGAGAAGTACGAAATTACAAAGATAATTAACTTAATGAGCAGCTAGCCCTTTATTCTCCAACCCCAAATAAACACAACTCTGAAAATCAAACCACACTCTTCCAAAACATGAAGTAATTAGAACTATGCAATTCCTACTCGATACCGAGCTTCTTCCTGAAGGCCGAAACGAATTCGTAAACCTTGTTCGAATCCGCCAACGATTTGGACACAGACTCTATCTGCAAACACCTCTTCACCCACGAAATCAGTTTGGGGCAGTGCTCTTCGATGCTGAAATTTCCGAACGTTTCGTAGGTGTGGAACCACGTGGAAAATGTGACCAATGCCACATCAACAAATCCGAAGCTCTCGCCGCCGAAGAAGGGCTTCTCGCCAAGCACCGACTCCAACTGTTTGAGAATCTCCACGAATTCCTTCTTTCCCGCTTCTAGCTCTTCTCCCTTCGTAGTCCACACCTTTCTTCCAGCATCATATAGCTACAGAATTTCATCAACAAAAACAAATTAATACCAACTGCCATACAACCATTAACATATAGAACAAAAAACGGTACCTTTTTATCGATGTAATCAGCCCAGAACCTGGCCTGAGCTCGCTGGTAAGGATCTGAAGGCAAAAGAGGACATTTTTGGTTCCACACCTCGTCAATGTATTGAACAATGATCAAAGATTCGCAAACGGGTTTGCCGTTGTGAATCAAAACGGGGATTTTTTTGTGAACGGGGTTAGACTGAAGCAGAAGCTGGCTTTTGTTGCCCAAGTCCTCCTCTCTGTATTCGTATTCCACGCCCTTAACTCCTAACGCCACTCTCGCCCTCATTCCGAACATGCTAGCATACAAATCCAGCAGAATCACCTTGTCCGCCATTTCTCTTTTTACTTTTTTTTCCACAATTTTTTTGCTGTGTTATGGTTGAGATTAGTAAAGTCGTCTCAGAGCAGAGTATGCAAAAGAGAAAAGGCAAGCAGCCGTATATATAGTGTAAGTCCCAGCGCAATGTCGGTTTACATGGTTTCAATTTTCCTATAATTATCAGTTTTATCTTTAGATTAGTAAACATGTAAAATAAGGCAATTCGGTAGCACACCGCACACGTTAGACAAATTTTATCGAACAAATTAAAGATATTGTTATAAAAGATTAAAGTATGATGCTGTAATTTTAACGTTTTCAAAGTTGTGTGAAAGTTTTAAATTATTTATGTCAATCATCCCTTTATTATTTGTGTATCTACGAGTTGGAAGGAATGAGGATTTCTTACGTTTATTTTTTTCATATAAGTAGTATAATTTTTAAATAATAACACTTATTTTTATGAATATGAGATTAATTATTTTTTCCTTTATGGTATTGTTTATTTCTATAAACATAAATTAGCACATAATTATATGTTTAAGATAAATATAGAAATATATAAAAAAGTAAGTACTAGTTTTGGTGTTGCTGATTGTTCGAGGGGATTCCGGAGTCGGCGAGTTGGAAGACTTCTATATTATGTAATCAATTAATCCTGTAAAGTGTGGAGGCGTTAGGTTATAACCGTCAGCAGTGACGATAGATGTGGGTAAATGTAGTGCATCAGTATCATTAATTATTAAATATAAAGAGAATTACATTTTTGCTTTTGCCTTGTTTTTCCAACTTTCTTGATATGCTACTTTACTTTCAATATTTTTTGTCCCAACTCTACTTTATTCCTTTTTATTTTGCTATTCAATTTATTCTGCTTACATTTCTGATTTTGAGAATGATAATTTTAAAGGGTAACAGATTAAAGATGGCGAGATATGAAAAAAAAGAAGACAATAGAAAAAAATAAAGCTGCAGAGATAGTAAATTGAAAAATCAGGAGCCACATATAATTTTAGCCAATTATAAACCACAAATTAATGCTACATTATGAACATTCCCGATGTTGCCAAGATCTTTTACAGTGAAAAGGTGACCCTTTAACTAGACATATTGTAGGGCTGGGCCCGCCGATTTAGGGCCGGGACCGCCGGTTCGGCGGTTCGAAAGTCGAGCCGAGCCCACTCTGAGAAGAAGACGGTTTAGGGCGGCCTAAAGCTCGCGGTCCGGAACCGCGGGTTTAGGGCCGGACCGCCGGTTCGAGGTTCGAAAGTCGAGCCGGCCGGCCTTAAACCCATGGTTTCGGACCGAACCGGGACCTAAACCGGCGAGGATCGCGAATCGATTTTGCATCGGTCCGTTCTCTCTCGTCCGAACTCCGATTTTCGATCCGTTTGTGTTCACGAACTCGTATCGCGATATACTTCAACTCTTATGAAGGGTAAAATCTCCAATTCTATCTAAATTTTTCTGAAAATTCAATCAAATATGCAACAAGTATCAAAGTCTAAGATTTTAACAAACTAAAGAAACTACATGTTTATCACTTCTAAATATTTGTAAACTACTAAACTTGTAAGTTGTAAATATATTTAAATTTGTAAGTTGTAAATGATTTTTTTTATGTTTGAACTTGTAAATACTTTGCATTTTTGCATTTGTTAAAATACGTATAAATATGTGTCAACACTTTGCATTTTTTAATAAATGATGAGTAAAATTACATAAATCCGTTTAGGACTTTTACATAGGGATGAAAAATAATAATAATAAAGGACTTGAGCTTAATTTAATTTATAAAATTGAGTTGCCTACATATCCTCATAATCATAGAGAATTAAAGTCCATGTAGTTCTTTTTATTTCTAAAAGCTCTACTCCGTCTCCACACCCGATTCGATCGATCCGTTTCGTGAAGGCCTCGTCTTCGCCTCGCTACCATCTTCCTA
Organism: Salvia rosmarinus; assembly: GCA_036937905.1. Classification (NCBI taxonomy): domain Eukaryota; kingdom Viridiplantae; phylum Streptophyta; class Magnoliopsida; order Lamiales; family Lamiaceae; genus Salvia; species Salvia rosmarinus. Next base: position 100,707,061 of record CM072819.1, read on the forward strand.
TTGTGGTTCTTGAGCTCTAAGGTCGGCCCTACACCAATCATCGAGCAACATTGTAGCTTCAATATTCGCCGGCTTCATGTTGCTTCTTCTTTGATCAAGCATTAGTCCTCCAATGCTAAATGCTTGTTCAACGGATACGGTGGATGCCGGACGACAAATAACTCATTTGTCATGATTGAGAGGATTGGGTACTCCTCTTCTTCGACCACCACTTCAAGATATCGATCGCAGGACCGCTATCTTCAACACCAAAGACAAAGGAGTTTGCAAATATATATCTAATTCACTATTACCTTGTCCTCTCGGCCTTCGAATGTTCTATTTTGGTACATCAAGTCATTTGTTGCACCAAAGGGTTAAACTCATTCATATCAAAAGGAAAATTAATCGTAGACATCATAGAAGAAGGAGGTGGAGTTTGAATATCATCATCACTACCATATTTCGACCTATATTCTTGAAAAAGATTTCTTAAATTCTTTTCAAGATTATATTTGATATGATCTACATCTGGGAGATCAAAATAAACTAATTCTCCTTCTATACTAGCACCTTGAAAATTCATTTGCCTAAAAGCATCATAATAAACATTAAGCATTTTTGACAAGTACCATCATATTTTCATTTAGGATCTAAACACTTAGCAAGCAAAAAAATTGTAGGTAGATCCCTAAAATATTTTAACCACTTTTGAACCATAAAATAAATTACACCACATAAAGATGGTTTACTAAAACAACTACGAAAAGACATGATAATATGCATGCAATGTTCTAAAACCATAACGGAAGTGCAATAATAAACTCCCGATAATTGTTTCGTTGCACCATGAAATACCTTTAATAATCGATATAAATCCATGCAAGCATCCCAATGAGACTCATTAAGATGTAATTGAATAGTTGTAAACTCTTTTCTAAAAAAATCACATAAATGACCCTTATATGTAATAGTACTATGAAGCATTTCATAAGTAGAATTCCAACGATGAGAAACATCCAATTTGAAACATGTATAAGAAATATTTTTTGTACGACAATATTTTTGCCATCTCTTCCCACAAGTTTTTGAAGAATGCAAACATTTGATAGCATTTCTAATAGGACTAACGGAATCTTGAAAAATACTAAGTGCATCTTGAACACATAAATTTAAAATATGACAAATGCATCTAGAATGAAAGTATTTTCCTTCAAAAGAAGGTGCACATGCTTGATAAGTTGAGGAATACTAGCGGTGTTTGCGAAGCATTATCAAAACCAACGGAAAAATTTTATTAATCAAAGAATACTCATTTAACACACCAATTATAATATTAGCAATACCTAAAGCATTATGAGGCTCTTCAAACTCTCTAAAAGCAATTAAACGTTTTTGCATAACCCATTTCGAATCAATCCAATGACAAGTAATACCCATATAAGAATTCTTATTATAAGCATCCGTCCAAACATCGGCACAAATAGAAACTTTATGACCTAAACGAACCAAATATTTCTTTAAATCATGTTTTATTTTCCATGAATTGTCTACTAATCTTCTTAAGCATAGTGCTTCTACTAACTTTGCATGCATTAGGACCAAGTCCCGCTTTATAACATTCTTCATACGTAACTATATCGGCATAATTAAAAGGGAGTTTTTCCATAGCACAATATCTAGCCATTGCATCTTCATATTTTCCCTTATCAAATTTAAATAAAGGGGACGTACCCGTTGTGGAATATTGAGAATGGGTTTTAATTTGAGCTTGGTTCGTTGATATTCCATACTCATGAGGATGAAAACCCTCCATGTGCCTATTGAGTGTTCCATAACCTCCTTTCTCGATCCATTTGTAGGTTTTCGTGCAATAGTTGCAATAAGCAATGTATCTCTTTCGACCGTCGGGAAGAGGAGGTTCGCCTAGCACTTCCACTTTTCTAAAGAAAATATAACAAGATATTGTAAGAACTATGAACATGAAATTAAAATTATGAAACTAATTTGTAAGAAACGTAAAAATTTACGTACCTAAAGTGCTTCACAAAAACGTTGGACTTAAGTTCCTTTGATTTTGGTGGTTGTGGCGGCGTATCTTGGTCAAAGTCGTCATATTCTTCGTCGCCTTCTTCATCGTCGTCTTGGTCGTTCGAGCCTACGTCACCGAAATTGGGACTTCTTTCCATTCGATGCACCATTTCATAAAATCGAGCATCTTCTTGACATGTAACCCTTCGACAACTTGCCTGAGATTTCCTCCCGCTAAGGCCCTTCGTGAACGTTGAGTTGGAATGTCTCCTCCTCACTGGAGCTCCTTCATCGACGGCCTTTCCTTTCCTTTCCCTTGTTTGATCGTTTAAAGAAAGACATGATGATTGATGAAGTGAGAAAGTTTGAGAGTTTAGAATAAGAATGAGAGATTGAGAGCTTGAGAACTTGAGAGATTGAGTTTGAGAGTGAGAATGAGAGCTTGAAAGCTTGAAAATTAGATGTAAATGAGTGAATTAAGGTTGAGAAATGAGAGATTGAAGTGAGGATAGAGTTAGGATGATGGATATATTTATAGGAGTGATTTTGGGGTGAAAATCGAAAACTAGCCGTTTTCTAGCCGTTGGACCGCCGGTTTAGGGCCGGGACCGCCGGTTCCAACGGCTCTAAGGAGCCCACCGGTTCGGCCCTAGGCCCTAGGCCCGCCGGTTCCAACGGCTATAATGGGGACCGGCGGTTCGCGTGGAAGCCCGGCGGTTCGGACCGGCGGTTAACTCTTAACTCTCTTATGCAACCGAGCCCGCCCAGGCCCTAGCTCCGGTTCGGTTCAGGCCCGTTGACCGTCGGTCCGGCCCGAACCGTTGACTCTAGGGCAGGGCCTAGGGCTGGCCCGACGGTTCAAAAAGCCCATGCAAGTCTACCTTTAACTCAATACATCAGAATAATAAATAGTTACGTGTGAAATTTTGCTCTTGATACGAATCACGACGTTCCCCAAAACAACCCAGATACTTCAGATAAGTGGTAAAATATATAAATAAATAGGATGTTAAGAATAAAAAGAGAAATAATGATGGACTATGAATGATAAGAGATATAAATAAAAAAATTATTAAGGATAAAGTTAAGAAGATAATTATCATAAATAGATAGTAAGAAAATTGATAGACGTCCTAAAAAAAAAAACTATGAATAAAATTGAGGGACGGACATTATATATCAAATTTTGATATATTCAATCATAAATAGACAGCAATTCAGATTACTTTTTCATTTTTACAAGAATAAAAGGTTTTATTTAATCCTCTAATATTTGGATATACTATCATAAACTTTTGGGTGGAGGCCCCCGGGCATAAATGTGGATCCGTTGCCAGCTTTGCTATGATCTCATTTATTTGCCACCTCTGTGATGAGATCATCTACTTGAATACGCAAATTTTCAATTGGGAAATTACAATAACGAATTAATTAAAAGATAAGCACATTTTGTGTATCCATCTTTAATGATTTTGAAAAATATTTTTAATTTTAGTTAATATATTAAAATATTTTAAATTTTAATGAGATTTTGAAAAATATTCTTATTCTGAACTAGTTTGTCGGATTCTTATGTTAATTATAACTTAAATAACTCATTAATTTATCTCGTAAACTCAGAATCATGATATTTTTTTAAAATATCTTCAAAATTGAGGATCTTTTAACGTATCAACTTAAATTAAGGATATTTTTCAAGATCTTATCAAAATTTATGATATTTTAATATATTAACTAAAATTAAAGATATTTTTCAAAATACAAACTTTACTTATCTCAAATGCATCTCTCACGATAAAAAGTAATAGTTTATTTTAAAAAATGAACGCAAAACATAATTAGTTTTTGCGCTTTTCATTCCTATAAAGAAAAATAATTGTTTCTCCAATGCGAAGGTAATAAAACTTACACGTCTTTGTAATTAATTATGAAATTGGATTGACTGGGTCCCCAATTAGTGAAACCTATAACATTGAAGTAACGTAAGTTTTCCACTTCTACTGGCCGCCGGCAAGAGTGAATTGTAATACTTATTGAACGTAAGCTAAACGAAAGAAATGAAAGAGAGGAGAAGTAGGGTCATAGAGATAGAGATGCTGTAAACTTGATGTATTTTCATTATTGAATGCATGCAGGTTTACAAGGTGTATATATACACAACGAAGCGAAAGCGATTACCACAACTACTCATTAACTACTTTGAGCTAACACTCTAACAGAAACGTAACAACTCTTAGCTAACTAATAACAGAAAAATAACTGCTTTCAACAAAAACTTAAATATACTTTAACATACACCGAAAAAGGTAACAATCTTCAACCGTGATCATCTCTGGCATGCAACTGAAGTTTGTCACGTAACATACAGAAACGTGGTTCGGCAAGAGGCTTCGTAAGAATATCAGCTACCTGATCAAGCGCAGGAACGTGACCAACTTCAAGAAATTTTTCTTGCACCTTTTCACGCACGAAATGCACATCCACCTCAATATGTTTCGTGCGGGCATGGAAAACAGGATTCGATGACAAAGCAACTGCACTAGAGTTATCACACCATAACTGATGTGGAGGAGATAACACTAAGCCAATTTCAGCGCAGAGAGCATGGAGCCATACTATTTCAGAGGCTGCAGTTGCTAAAGACCGATATTCTGATTCAGTGCTGCTTCTTGACACAATGTGTTGCTTCTTAGAGCTCCATGATACTAGGTTATCACCATAGTACATACAATTACCCCCAGTTGACCTTCTGTCATCAAGACAACTAGCATAGTCTGCATCTGAAAAGCCTACAAGCTGCGAAGATGAAGATGGTGTGAAGTGCATCGCCATATTCTCAGTACCTTTGAGATACCTGAGTAACCTTTTACACGTAGCCCAGTGCTTGATAGTTGGACTGTGCAAATATTGACTAAGCTTGTTTACGGAGAAAGCTATGTCAGGACGAGTATGTGTGAGGTACTGTAAGGCGCCAACAGTGCTTCTATACAGAGTTGGATTGACAAACGCAGACCCATCATACCTGGTTAACTTGGTAGCAGGAGTCATTGGTGTAGGACATGGTTGGCAGGTACTCATGTTGGTTTTCTCCAGAAGCTCTTTTAAGTACTTTGTTTGAGATACAACAAATTCTGAATTAACCCGAGTAACTTCAAAACCAAGAAAGTAATGCACCTCTCCAAGACTTGACAAAGCAAACTTGTCATGTAAAATAGCAATGAGATTGAGTATGGCTTCTTGACTGTCACCAGTAATTAATATGTCATCCACATATATCAAGATTAAAGTGAGCACACCATCTTCTCGTCTGTGAAATAAAGAGAAATCTGACATCGAGCGATGAAAACCAAGTTGAGTAAGGCAGTTTCTTAGCTTATCATACCATGCCCGAGGTGCTTGACGTAAACCATATAATGACTTCTTCAGTTTGCACACATAATCAGGATGGATAGGATCCTCAAAACCCTTCGGCTGCGACATGTATATAGTGTCCTCCAAATCGCCATTTAGAAACGCATTGTTCACGTCAATCTGTTGAATGGTCCACCCTCTTGTTGCAGCAAGAGCTAAAATTAAACGAATAGTAGTGGCTTTGACAACGGGACTGAACACCTCAAGAAAATCAACTCCAGCTAGTTGTTCAAATCCACGAGCTACTAATCGTGCTTTTAGTTTGTCCAATTCACCAGTAGATAGAGTCTTGACACGAAATATTCATTTGTTACTAATCACCTTGAAAGCAGGAGATGGGGGAACAAGAAGCCAAGTACCTTTGATATTCAGCGCTTGCAACTCTTTATTCATGGCTTCAAACCAGTCAGGATCTGCTATAGCTTCGTCAGTTGAAACTAGAAGAGATGGCAACTTTGCAGCAGTCATTGCCATTAATGTTTCATTATGAGGTCCAACAATAACAATTAAAGCCTCATGTGCAGATTCAGAGTGAGCCATATAACTCTTAGGCTTGAAAATTCCGTGTTTGGCTCGGGTAATCATGGTGTGGGTGTTTGTGGGTTTGGGCGGCTGGGTGTTTGTGGGGTTGGGCGACTATGGTACAGACTGAGATGATGTGGATGACTGAGTTGGTGAGAGAGATGATGCTTGAGGTGATACATGAACTATAGTATGAGATGGAGAATGTCGTGGTAGAGACTCATTGGAAGCAGCTGGTGAAGGTAGTGTAGATGTAGTTGAGGAAATGGAACGAGGTATAGTTGGGCTGGGTGAGGAGCAAGTTGGCGAAGACATATTCTGCTCAGAAAGGGGTAGGAGAGGAAGCTGATGACTTGTAGTGGGTAAAGGAGTGTACTGAGGAGATGTGGACTGGGACTGAAATAAGGATACATATGGGAAGTCATGTTCATTGAAATCTACGGTGTCTGCCATATAAATTCTTTGTGATGGACTTAAGCATTTATATCCTTTGTGACAGTCACTATAGCCTAAAAATATGCATTTTGTGGATCGATATTGAAGCTTATGCTGATTGTAGGGTTTGAGGTAAGGAAAGCAAGCACATCCAAACACTTTAAGCATAGTGTAATTCGAGGGCTTGTGAAATAGGGCAAGAAAGGGAGATGACATTTAGAGGGTTGGAGTGGGTAACTTGTTGATAAGGAATGTGGCAGTATGAAAGGCTTCCCACCAGTAAGACAGAGGTAGAGTAGATTGAGCAAGGAGAGTAAGACCAATATCAACTATATGTTGATGTTTTCGTTCTACTCGACCATTTTGAGAGTGGATGTACGGGCATGGGTGCTGAAAGTGTATTCCAAGAGAGGAAAGATGATTAACAAGTGGTCTAAACTCACCCCCCCAATCAGACTGAAAGTTCTTTATTGTGACTGAAAACTGACATTGGATTGAGGATATGAAAGTTTTGACAGTTTGAGAGGTTTGTGACTTGAGAGACAATGGATATATCCAAGTGTATCTCGTGAAATCATCAACAAAGATAATGTAATAGAGATATCCTTGGCTCGAAGACACTGAGGCTGGCCCCCAAAGATCAGAATGAATTAATTCGAATGGTGATGTGGTTTTGACGGTTTGCAATGTATGAGCTTTTTGATGTAACTTCCCTACTTTGCATGCTTCACAAAAGTTTAACATTTTTGAATTGAAAGGAATACAAAGATTGGTACAAATTTGAGATAGAACACTTGATCCAGGATGACCTAATGATCTATGTAACACATCTAAAGCTGTACAGTTTTGAGAAGCTTGAGATTGTGTCTTATCGGTACAGGCTGACTGCACATTAGAGAGAAAGGCATTGATGAAGTCTGGAGCTGAGCCAAGCTGGTTTGTGTCGAGATTGTTCTTTGTGTAGAGAGGGGATAGATCAAGCTTGTACAACCCTTTAGATAGTGAGCCCTTCAGGAGAGTCTTGTTTGTCTTGTTGTCCTTGACAAAACAAGAGCTTGAGTTAAATTCAATAGTGACTCGATTATCCTTTGTGAGCTGAGAGATGCTTAGGAGGTTTTTGGTTATATTTGGTACGTATAGAATGTTGTTTAGGAGTAAAGGAATATATGAGGTATGTGACTTGTATATGGACGAACCAACAGATGATATAGGGAGAGAGTTATCGTTGCCAACAAGGAGCTTTTCAGTACCATTGTAGTTATTGCTCACTCCAAGGTTCTGCATTTGATTGGTGATATGAGTAGTAGCTCCATTGTCCATGTACCAAGCAGAATCACTAGGCCCGATCTCACACTTGAAAGCAGCGTTTAATCCTTCATTCTCATGCCTAGATTTGGTGTTGTTATCTGCAGTATATGCCTGAGGAGTAGCAATGGAATTATCAGTAAAATGCACATCAAACCTTTTGAAATATTTGATAGCCACATGTCCATTTTTGCCACATAGTTGACACACAACTCCTTTCGAAAAACCTCCACTGTGGTTGAAACCACCACGACTTCCAGCTGAAGATCTACCCCGATTTCCTGATGTGAAACCACCACGGCTGTTAGTCGAATATCCTCCACCGCTTCCTGACTGAGAGTTTCTTCCTTGGCCACGATAGGAGACATGTGCCACTGGATCACCCAAGCTGAAAGAATTTTGTTGTTGCAGCCGAAGTTCATATGCTTGGAAAGCATATTGAACTTCCTGCAGATTTGGAAGATCACTGCGATGCATCATATTAACAACAAGTGCCTCATATTCAGGTCCAAATCCTGATAGCAAATAGTTGATCAGCTCATCATCTGAAATAACTTGGCCAACTGCAGTGAGATTGTCAGCAAAACCCCGCATTTTTAAGAAAAATTCCTCAACTGACAATGATCCTTTCTTTGTAGTTTGAAGGAGCAAACGTAATTGCATTACCCTCGCCTTTGATTGGGACATAAACAGACGTTCCAAAACTGTCCAGAATTCACAAGATGTTGAACATCTTACAACATGTCCAAGCATGGACTCACTTACCGATGATAACATCCAACTTAATAGAAGTTGATCATTGCGCATCCAAGCTCCATATGCCGGAGACGGTGTGACTTCTCCAGTTGAAGACGAAGATGGATCAAAAACAGATGGTACAACCGCCGTTTGAGAGATAAACTCACTGTAACCATGAGCGCGTATGGCTGTGATAGCTTGTGCTCTCCAAAATGAGTAATTTGACCGATCGAGTTTGATGATAGCTGGAAAATGTGGAGGATGTGACGTTGCATTGTGAGACTCCATGGATAGAGAAGAAGAAGAAGAAGAAGAAGAAGAAGAAGAAGAAGAGAAGAGAAGAAAAGGATTTAGAACTGAGTAGGTTTGTAGATCTTTTGCTCTGATACCATATTGAACGTAAGCTAAACGAAAGAAATGAAAGAGAGAGAAGTAGGGTGATAGAGATAGAGATGCTGTAAACTTGATGTATTTTCATTATTGAATGCATGCGGTTTACAAGGTGTATATATACACAATGAAACGGAAAGCGATTACCACAACTACTCACTAACTACTTTGAGCTAACACTCTAACAGAAACGTAACAACTCTTAGCTAACTAATAACAGAAAAATAACTGCTTTCAACAGAAACTTAAATATACTTTAACAATACTGATTCTGTCTCATTCAAAACGGTTCTTTTTTTTTTCCGTACGGTGCCTACAATTCAACTACTATATTTTTTCATCATACTTTATGGTTATAAAAATAATATTGGCTAATTCACCGCACAGATGATTGAACAATCTTTCTCAGTTTAATCTACCACACAAATAAATCTCACAGCAATACCAACAAAATTAACTATACTCCAAGAACAAATACACGAAACCCTCTATTTCAAACAGCGTCTTGATTAATTATTAATTCAAACAAATAGCTATCAGACGAGAAACTGTTTGCAATAAAAGGCAATAAATAGAGAAGAGAAGATGACATCATTTTATCGATGTAATCAGCCCAGAATCTAGCTTGAGCTCTCTGTTAAGGATCAGAAGGCAGCAGAGGAGATTTATGGTTCCACACTTCGTCGATGTACTGAACAATTATCAACGATTCGCAAACGCGTTTGCCGTTATGGATCGAAACGGGGATTTGTTTGTGAACATGGTTCGTCTCCAACAGAAGTTGACTTTTGTTGCGCAAGTCCTCCACTCTGTATTCATATTCCACGCCCTGTACTGTTAACGCCACTCTTGCCCTCATTCCGAACATGCTAGGATAAAAATCCAACAGAATTACCTTGTCAGCCATTTTTTTTTCTGAGAAGAACTAAAATTTTAGTTTTGTTTTGGTAGAAAATTAGTGAAGGGGTCTCGAAGCAGAGTGATACAGCAGCGCACTTGCAAAATATGGGGAAGTGTTTCTATATGCAAGTGGGGATATGCCCTCGCGGTTATGACGATGACTATTGGTGAGTATTCGTGTATTCGATCGGGTATGATCAAAAAAATATTCGAATCACTACAACAAAAAGTCTTTTGGAGACAGAGAAAAGTGCCACAATATATCATTTTTTGGGGCACTTATGAATTTTGAGACACTTACCATATGTGTTGCCAAGTATCGTGTCCCTAAAGAGTTTGAGACACTTTTTAAGTGCCTCTACAACAATAGATTTCTAATCATTTTAATATGTCCCAAATTGATTTCTTGAGACATATATAAATGTCATTTAAAAGATTTAATTTATGCCTAATAAATCTATAGAGACACTTATTTGTGCCTTCAAATGAAATATCGAAACACTTATTTGCGGCTTTTACATAAAATATAGAGGCACTTGTTTATGCCTTTTACATGAATATTGGGACACAAAATATGTAACATTAAAATTCCTTGTGTACCGATTCATTTCTTGGGGCACTTATTGCCTTTAAATTAAATTTGAATTAATATATAGGAAATATATATTTTGATTATCTATATACATAAATACAATCATATCTTACTAGAATATCCATTCATGTAAAAACTATTTGAATATATTTTGAATGCATACTTTGAAATACTAACTATACATATATCTCATATTCAGATCCAATATTTGCAAGAAAAACTAGATGGAGTTATAGAATTATTTCTATATAATACAAAATGAAAAAAAAATAACATCATCTAAAATGTGAAGGGTCATTTGATGTTGAGTGTGCTTGTTCTAGCAAATTCTTGCTTCAACCTTTATTTTCATCCAAGATAATCTGCATTTTGGATAGAGAAGATGTTACACTATGATGTTACACTAACAAAAGAAATACATAACTTAAAGCAACACTTTTATGTCAATTAATAAAACAAAAAGAGAAATGTCAATAAGTGCAAGAACAACCTATAGTGGATCTAGAATAGAAACCGGAAATAAGGTTTACATCTACCATATTTTGATTACATATATAATGTTAATCAATTGATTTATGTCCAAATGTCAATTTAAGTGGCATACATCGCAGAATAAATCCTTTAAATGAAAATCAATGCACACTATCATACATTTTAAACTCAAAAGTAATCAAATGTACGAAGATAGCTAATAGTTCGAAAATTCTCTCCGATTGAAGAAATGAACTCAAATATAGATTAACAAAGCGGAATAGGCTTACCTTATATCTACATTAAGCTAAAGCATTTTTCTGCTTAATCCATCTGCCAAAAAAAAGTATATGTTCAACATGAAATTTTTTGAATGACATCAAATTTTACAAGTACTCCACAAAAGGCATCATTGATCGTTTTGTAGCAATACCCAAGTGTAAACTTACCTCCATAACATCAACATTTTGATAAAACTTAAGAAATCCTTGAATCATAAAACTAAAATAGCAATACTTTTGCATCGAATAAAACTTAAATTATGATTCATAACTATATCTCAATCATGATCCAGAAATATATACCAGACAGTTTACGTAGATAAAAAATAAAAAGTAAATAAGACAAAAGGAAAAATACGTAAAAGAAAGACGATAGAAGGAAAAAGAGAAGCTTGAGAAGATAGCTCACAAGGAACAAACAAGATCAAAACAGGAAAAAATTGATAAAAAAAGAAGAAAGAAATGTGCTAATGTATAAAATAGAATAGAGATTGTTGCTTAGCACATAACTAAATTCGGAGGTATGATATGACATATGCAATGACTAACATAAAGAAATTTATCTACCTTATTACTTGCAACAGCTTTCAAGAATTCTAATTTTACTTTAAATACTGCAGCTATTCTCTAAATGCTATCATTGCCTTTACACTATCATGTTCCTACACGTTAGGAGAAAATCAGCATTAGAAAATTATTTGGAAGAAACGGAACCCAGAACTTCAAGATATCAAGCCATATGTACCCTCATTTTCCGTTGCTTCTGATTTAATTTAATATTAAGTCTCTCAAAGTTAGTATCAATGTTTGGTATTGATGTTTCCCTCTCCATTGGAGCTTTTTAATAGAAGTCTAACTCTTTCCTCAGTCTTTGTGGACATTGTTATCTGAAATGTTATCCAAAATGAGAGATAAATATTTCATATGCTGCAACATTAGCAAGCAGAGATTTTTACTTTTTCTTCAAAAATCGAAGAAATACCTCCTTTTTTTGTGGAACCATGCTGTCCAAAATTTGAGGAAGGAAGAACTCAGAATTACTCCTGCTGTTTTTCTGTCTATCAGGTTGGTTACGCTTCCGCAAAACCTACAAGCGAGGCAAAACGAATAGTAAAGACTACAGCACGCTAACACCCTTTAACCTAGAAAGTGATATAACACCCTCACAAAATAGAGAGAACTACTATAAGCTACCTGTTTTGGACTAGCACCACCTAGGAGAACATCAAACAGTGTAGCACACAGAAGGTCTGTCTGGGGAAATTTGAAGAGCCTGTCTGACACTATGGAAAAAAATGGTTGTGTATCTAAGCTGATTTTCTTATTGCATTTCTAACTATAGACAGAAGCCAAATACTACCAAATTCGCACATTGCAAACACAAAACCGAAAAAAATCTACCTCGACATGTAGATTCTAACTATGAATAATAAATTTTAATTAGGATTAATAAATCCTAATTGGAGATTTGGTGAAGCCTAATTGTGGTGAATCCATCGACATGCAGATGTACACAAGTTTTTGCCTAAATGAGTGAAGAAAACTTATGTCTGCGTTGTACGAGAAAAATATACCAAATTATGTAAATCAAATGGATAAAAAATATTACAAGTAAAATAAAACAAAGTTTCTATTGATGTTTGAGAGCTTTTATGAGTAGAAATATGTCGCATGTGGACTTACCGATTTTTTCCACCACATTTTATACCAGCTGTATTAAGAAGTAACATTGGCACGTGTTGTAGCCGCAACATTTGTAAGAATTGCTCGCTCACTCTGCATGCTAAAATTTATTTACCGTTACATGATCAGGCAGAGTATAGAAATAGAAATAAAGGGATGAAGCCTAGTGTGTTCATAGTTTTTATCGATTTCTATCAAGGAAACGAAGAGAAGATTCTGCATTACTGGGATGCCATTATCGCAATATGGGAATATCAGTAAAGCAGAGGAAAAGCAACTACAGTGATATTCTCAAAATGGATATCATTTTCTAATATTTCGAATATTTAATTAATTAAATATTCAAAATATTAGAAAATGATATCCGAACCAAACCGAAATAATTTCGGTTACCAAACCGAAATAACCGAAAATTATTTCGAATATTTCGGATAAAATCGAATTTTTGCCTTGATTCTGAATTCTAAAAAAAACATACAAAAAACATTCAACATTCAACAAATAACTAGTTTGCAATATACATAAATAACATTACCAAATACTAAACAACTCATTACCAACAATCTTCATAAGTTCAAAATTCAAAAAACATTACCAAATAAGAACAATTCATAAAAATGCTACAATCTTCTCAAAACAACAAATTTAAAGTTAATAAGTTACAAGTTCATATTCCTCAAATCCAAAGCTTCTTTAATCCATCGAACATTCTAATGTCACACCATGCAAGCCTACAAAAGACAATTATAGAGTTACATAAACAAAAGTACATTTCAATCATATAAAAGATGTTGTATATAAATATAAATTTTGGGTATCGGATATTCGGGTAAAAAAACTCATATCCGACCGAAAATCATACTACTGAAATACATTTCGGTTATAATCGAATTGTCCGAAATAATCGATTTATCCGAACCAAATTAGATTTTTCGATTCGGTTATTCGGTTATTCGATATTTTGTTCACCTCTAACAATGACCATCAGCGATGATGACGTTTGAAATCCCGAAATATCCTTGATTATAAACACAAATAATCATTGTTAGCTTTTTAAGTTTTGGTTTCACTCTTGTTAACATGCTGCTTCACTTTTCTCTGTTTATTTAGTTTAATAGTAGTTTATGAACTTAATTTTAATATTCTTTTTTATTATTATTTTATGATCTCAGTTTTAATTCCTTATTAACTATTCTAAACTTTGTAAATTTGTTTAATATTTTCTTGCATTAAATTTTTTCGATATTAGATATCTAACTAAGTTCACAAATTTCCTAAGTTGAGATATCAAAAGAATGTAGTTATGATACGAACTATAATTTATGGGTGAAACTAGTCTTATATATTTAATGCCTAAACTTTTGTTCTCGGGCATCATTTTTTTTGGCAAAGATCAAAATATTTGAAGAATAAATTAAAATTGAGATTATAAATTAAAAAACATCAAATTTGAGGTCATAAACTATGGTTGATGTCTCTTTTTTTAATCTATTCAACTTGCTTTTCTATTTCGGTACATGATGATCCTATTTTTCTTACATTTTAGGTTCTGGCCCAAAAAAAATCGGGAGTGGTAACAAAACTAGAATGACATAATAACAAAGCAACTATAAATCTTGAAAATGTTTAAACAAACTAGAATAACCTATTTAGTCCACTTAACTAGATAAATCTTTAAAAAAATTAGTCTCAACTTGTTATAGAATATTACATTATTTTCCGTGGAAATACGTGATTCTTTATTGAATACTAAGAGTTTATGATTTAGTATTTATATAAGGAAAGTATACACTCTAACATCACAAACACTTAAAATTATCACATATTCTTTACCTATATATGCAACAATGGATATTACAGAAATGGACAATGGAGAATTTCATTTGCAAAAATACATATATCTTGCCATGCTCCTTGACGTGCACGACTAATACTACCTATTCGATGATGCGCTCCTTCTTGAGGGCCAGAAGTACTCGTAGACCTTGTTGGGATTCACCAACGATTTGGGGCAGTGTTGTCCGATGCTGAACCCGTACGTTTTGTAGGCTTGTAGCCAAGTGGAAAATGTGATCAATCACTACAAAAAAACGCGCGAACAGCGACGGATTAAAGACGGTAAAAATTTGGGTCGTAATCCAGCGACGGATTAGCGACGGAACTCAAACGAAATAAAATAACGACGGACTTGCGGCGTATTTAACGACGAAATTACACAACGTCGTAAAATACGTCGTTGATCCGTCGTTGAATTTAACGACGAATTTTTCCGTCGTTAAATTAACGATTTTTATTTATTTTATTGTAGACTTTAAATAACCGTCACGATCCGTCGTAAATTAACGGATTTTATTTATTTATTTTTAATTATTTTTACGACGGATTTATTCCGTCGTTAATATTATTTTTAGTTTTATTTATTCTAAATAAATTTTACGACGGAATATTGAGTCGTTATTCCGTCGGTAAGTATTAACGACGGACATAATCCGTCGTTATATTAACGGATTTACCATTTTAATTTTTCACATATTCTAACGACGGATAATGTCCGTCGCTAACATTATTCCGTCGTTAGTACGTCGCTAAAGTGTTTTAATTATAGCGACGTAAATTATCCGTCGCTAATCCGACGCTAGAAACTAATATTACGACGCGTTCTTCCCAATTTCATTCATCTCGCGTTCTTCCCAAAACTAACCCTACATCCCGACCGCCCCCCGCCCCATCCCAGCCAGATCCCTTGCTTCGCCGCTGCGCCGCGCCGTCGTCGCCGCGCGCCCAGCCCAACCAGCGCCCAAGCCCGCCCGCGCTAAGCCCGCCCGCGCCACCGTTGTCCCGTCTTGTCGCCGCCCGCTTGCCGCCGCAAATCCATGCCGCCGCCGCCTCCGTCAGTATAGTATATATGTATATATGTATTTGTATATATGTATTTGTTGATTTATATATTGGTATATATGTATGTATTTATGTATGTATTTGTATAACATTTGGTATATATGTATGTATTTATGTATGTATTTGTATATATGGAATTATGAGTATATATGTATGTATTTGTATATATTGGTATATTGGTATATTGGATGTATAATTAAATGATTTGATGCAAATGGATGTTCATATTGGTATGTATTGGTATGTATTGGTATGTATTGGTATATTGGATGCAAATGGATGTTCATATTATTTATCGAATATTTGATTATCGATAGTTAGTATATATTACATTTCTAAATCTGGATGCAAATGGAATTGAAAATAAAAACTTAATTGTTTTATGTTGCTTAGTGTAGATAGTGCTTATTGCTTCTTGTGTTTGTGTGTGTATTGTTAGTATATGTTACGTACTTCTATTTATTTTATAGGATGATAGGAGGAGAAAATTTATTTTATGTTCTTATTAAATCTTGTATTGTTAGTGTATTGCTTAGTGTAGATAGTCTTGTATTTGATGGATTTTGAGATCGAGGACCTTTGAATTTATATATATTATGTGATGGTGGCTCTTGGTTGGATTATTTTTAACTCAATTGTACTTATTTGAATATAATGTATATTATTTTTAACTCAATTGTAGGATTTTATGTCCATCGCATGATGTTGCACATGTGATCACTGAGTCGTTCAAGAAGGTCATGAACCATCGGGGTTTCAGTTGGAAATTGGTCCCTGAGGATCAGAGGCGGGTGTATTTTCAAGACTTTCGGTATTATTGATTTACATTCAAGTATATTGGTTTATTTCGACTAAGTGATAGTTAATTTGATAATATTTATATCCTTTTGTTGAAAATGATGTTTAAGGTTCAAATAATATTTATCAAATGTGATCCCTAAGGAAACAATTGTGACACAACACTATATAAGATATATGGATATGTATTTTACCTTTAGAGGACTTGTAAAAATTGAAAAAGCTTTTAACATGGAGGTAAAGAGGATCTTGGGGGGTTTAGCCATGAAGTGAGGTGCTTTCTAAGTCAAGTTCATTAAATGAAATTTTTTAGTGCAACTTGTCTTTCATGTATTGGTTATCGTATATATGTGATGTTTTGTAATTCAAAATATATATGAATGTGCATTTCAAATGTATCATTTTCAAATTTATGCTTTCAGAATTATTTCTGCTGGGATGCGGCCGCTTTGTCTACTGAAGTAGTCTACCGTGCATGGTGCCAAAAGGCGGCAGTGAGATATAAGGATCTTATTCATAAGATCAAGAGGCACAGAGCTGACGACGCGCCACCTCAATTCATTCCCAGATCGGATTGGCTGCGTGGCGTGATTATTGGAATCGACTGAGGTGCGGACTAAAGCGTAAAAAGCTAGGAGGAGTAGGATGATGAGCCGGATGGTGAGGGGCGGGGATCGTTAAGCACGGGGTGGCTCGGATGTGCTTTAGATTATGCTACCGGCATTGTAAGTATTTAGTTTTGAATTCAATTTAGGTTTTAATGTTGTTCGCTTTCACCTCATATATCATAATCATTAATTGCTAAGTTATTAGGCGCCACAAACTAATTGGATTAAAACATCATTAATGAAGCTTGTTTAATTTTCTTATTTTTAAGTAGCAATGTACCTCTATTATATGCACACAAATACTTATTATCATTTACCTACGTGTGCATTAATAATGTTTGAATGAATGAATAGGCCGAGAACGTGGAGTCCATATTTACGAGGTCCGGTGGGATATTTTTCGAAATATCATGTCGCTCCCGATGGAAGTTATCTGAGATGGGAAGGCTCGTAGCATCGCGGTAAGTAGATTAAATATTAAATATGGTAATGATGTAAAATAACTTCTATTTGGAAAGTTAAGCGATTTTCTTGCAAATACAGGAGCGGTGGAGGACCAAGTTCGATTTTGACTCGAGCCGTAGAGATGAGAGCCAGTAGATAGGACTCGGATCCTCAAGGGTATCCTCGAGGCGCATCGAAGAAAAAGAGATTGTTTGGTCTGGTTCTCTCACGTACATTCATGGAGAGCGACTCTAGTTCGGCTCTGCAGCGACTTCTCGTATGGAGTCTCACGGATATCGAGCGATTAGCGGAGATGGAGGAGCGGATGAAGTTAGAGAGAGCGGATGGTGAGCAACTGCGGGTGGAGAAGGAGGCGTGAGCGATCGAGGCGAGGATTCAAGCACAACAGAGTGAGCATGCATCGATGCTTCAACGTCTTCAAGCTCGGATGGAAGCTCAGCAGGAGGCATTCCAATGATTCCTATCGGGCTCGAGTAGCGATCGGACCTCGACCACCCCTCCACCATATTGATTCTTATCTATCGTTTTACTTCATTTATGGATATTTTGAATTGTTGTTGTTGGATTTGAATTGTTGAATTGGATTTAGATTTGGATTTATAACTCCGTATCGAATAGTTGTTGTGAATTATCAGATTGTGGATGTATTGAATAATTGTGGATGGATTGTGGATTTGTGATTTGGATTGTGGATTTGTGATGATTTGGATTGTGGATTTGTGATGATTTGGATTGTGATTTGGATGGATTGTGGATGGATTTGTGATGATTGTGGATGTTGTTGGATTTGTGATGATTGTGGATGAATTTGTGATGATTGTGGATGTATTGAACGGTAAAAACACGGTAAAACATAATCAAACCGGGTCATTGAAATATTTTAAGGATAGCGACGGAATAGAGACGGAATTAAGTCGGAACTGCGACGGTTCTGAGACGGAACAGAATCTAATTTGTCGTGGTGTACAGCGACGGATCTACGACGGACTCTATTAGCGACGGAAAAAATCCGTCGCAGATTACGACGGAATAGCGAACAGATGTTGCGACGGATCTGAGACTCAATTACGACGGAATTATATAGCGACGTAAAAAAGTCCGTCGTTATTTGCGACGGATCTACGACGGAATTACCCAAATAATTTAGCGACGGAATTGTTTCCGTCGCTAGTTACGACGGACTTTTCCGTCGTTAATTCAACGTAACAAACGACGAGTCAAACGACTAATCTATCAACGACGGATAAGTCCGTCGCTAGTCCGTTTCAAAATTTTGCGACGGAATTTTTACCGTCGTTGTATGCCTAACAACGAGGTTTTTAGAGACGGTACAAATCCGTCTCTGATCCGTCGCAAATCTGGTTTTACGACGGATTTTTGATGTTTTGCGACGGATTTTTCCGTCGCTGTTCGCGTGTTTTTTTGTAGTGAATGTCATCTACAAATCTCAAGTTATCCCTGCTGAAGAAAGGTTTCTCACCCAGCTGCGACTTGTTCAGGATCTTTGCGAATTCCTTCTTCCCCGTTTCTTGCACTTCCCTTCACACACTCCATATCCATCTTACACTATCATATAACCACCTCCGTTCTTGATATTTTATGGGCCCTAGAAAGAATAAGAAATATAAGACCTCCCTTATATTATATTTATATAAATAAAGACAATAAAATATCATAATAAACGATTTCTTCGAACATTTACAGATGTAAAATCATTAATACTAACATCAATATCAATAGTTTCTTACATATTTTTCTCAATAGATAAAGCTGACAAACCAATATCGATATAATTCGGTTGAATGTATAATTTTAACTTTCTTTTCTCATGTAATGTAATTTTTCGAACACTGAGTCGTATCTATTGTCAATCAAATCGACTACACAAAGAAAAAAAAACCGTTGGAGGTCCATGCCCGCAGCACCCGTGCTTATAGATGCTAGTTTAAGAATTATTAGTGTTTCCGTCATGTAATGCATGTATGGATTGATTTGAAGACACAAAACAATATATATACAAACTAACGATAGTAAAAGACAAAACAACCAACTACTGTAACAATTACTTATATTATTGTTCTCAATCCGACCAAAATGTTTAAACCAACCAGAATAACATTTAGTCCACATATGACATAACCATAAATATTTTTGAAAAATTTATTCTCAGCTGAATCCATGTAGAATATTAACATTAATTATATCCCCTCCTAAGCAAGACTAAACTAAAAGTATGGCTAGTCGATGCCAGGCCTCCTGAAGGCCAGAAAGTAGTCGTAAATGTTGTCGGGATCCGACAAGGATTTGGACACACTCTCTTTCTCCGAACACCTTCTCACCTACGCTATCAGTTTGGGGAACTCTTGTTCCATGCTGAAGTTGCCGCATGTTTCGTAGGTCTGAAACCATGGGGTATAGGTGATCAACGCCACATCGATCGACAAACCCAAATCTGTCCCCGCCGAAGAAGGGCTTCTCACTGAGCTCCGACTCCAACTGTTTGAGGATCTCAAAGAATTCCTTCTTCTTCGCTTCTTGCTCCTCTCATTTCACACTCCATATCCATCTTTGAGCATCGTATAGCTACAATTAATAAAATATTAACTTAGATATATAAACATAACTTAGTTGTATATCTTATTGTCCCACAAGCATAACTCAGTTATTTTATAGCTAATAGATTTAAAGCAAAAATCAAATATTGAATCCTAGAAGCTACAATGTGAGGGTTTTGCCCTCTTTAGAGTGGTTCATTATGAGTATTCAACACTGGTCCCACTACAACAAAAATAGTTTTTGAGACATCGAAAAGTGCCTCAATATATATCACTTTGGTGCACTTATAATTTTGGGGATATTTATCACATGTGTTGTCAAGTATCGTGTCCCAATAGTGTTAGGGGCTCTTTTTAAGTGTCTCTAAACCAATAGCTTCTAATCATTTTCATATATCCCAAGATTGATTTCTTAAGGCATATATAAATGCCCCTTAACAGATTTAGTTTGTGTCCCAATATTTCTTGAAGCACATTTTATGTCCCGATATTTATATAAAAGACACAAATAAGTGTTTAAATATTGTATTTCAAGGCATTTGCATATGCCGTGAAATGTAATATCGATAGGGTATCCGAACCAAACCGAAATTTAAAATTCGGTTATTTTCGGATTTTCGGATCGGATCGGATTTAAATTTTTCAAAATTTTGACATCGGAATTGATAAGTGTTTAAATATTGTATTTTCAAGGCATTTGCATATTTGCCGTGATTTTTCTTTCACAAAATTCGATGTAATATTGAGAGACACTTATTTGTGTCTTTTATATAAATATCGGGATATAAAATATGTAGCATCAAAATTCCTTTTATGTCTCCATATTAATTTATTGGGGCACTTAATTGTGCCCTTAAATTTAATTTGAGGCATATAATGTGTAGCAATAAACTTCCATATATGTCCACAAATTAATATTATGAGGCACTTACTTGAGCCTTCACATAAAACTAGAAACACTTTCATGTGTAGAATGAGAAATCTTGTGCACTTAAACACATTGCTATACATTAAACGTAAATTTATTTAAAATCTACAACTTCATCAACTTTTTAATACTAAATAATCTAAATGACAATCATGCATAAAGCTCATGTCCACATTTGCTAGAAAAAATAAATGGAGTCATAAATTTTTTTCTACATAATACAAATTAAAAAATCACACCATCTAAAATATGAAAGGTCCTTTGAGATTAAATGCTCTTGCACCATCAAATTCTTGTATCAATTCTCATTCTCATCCAAGACAATCTACATATTAGATAAAGAAAAAGTTATACTAACACAAAAAACAAGTTATTGATAATACCATAAAGAGATAAGTTGCACACAATATGTAGACATATACACTTCATCATACACACAATTTCAATAGTTAAGAAAAAAGAATATACCAATGATAAAGGCCAAGCGATCGGTGCTCCAATAGAATCTTCAATTGTTTCATGAAGTTCTGTTGGATAAATCAACATTTCTTCATGCTTTAAAATATATTGAATGATTACCTCACAAATTCCCGGCCCAAGGTCCCTACCATTTAGTACAATATCTCCTATTGCTCTCAAAATGCCCATTGCAACAATTTCATTCAAATTAACAAGACTTTTCAATTTATATGCTCCAACCTGAAATTTGATTCTTATTAATAACATAATCGAAAGCATATATAAACTTATTTCATGTAATAAGTAACTTTACTTCTCATGCTTACTCTCATACGAACTGGACGACTAATTGATTCAGAGGAAGTTTGATTGTTTGAAGATCAAACCTGAGTACTTCGTGTCTGAGATAATCCACCTGGATGTGATATGGTATGCACCAAAGTTGTCAACTCTTCAACCTTTTGCTTCAATGCTTTCATTTCTTCTTTTTCTTCCATAGATTTTCGATAAAGTACATCACGACTAGGTTTTCCACCATAGATATCATTTGGTTTCACTCCCATACCATACATGCGCAATCGTCCATCTTTATCCTTACCCATTATCTTTGCAAAATCATGTTTATGCACAACAATAACATCACTTGAATTTCCATTATTTTGTGCATCTAACTCTTTCATTTTTTCCTATAAAAAAATTTACAAAAAGTGTATTGATAACTAAAACATCATATTATATAAAATTAAACTACATTGTAAAAAATGCATATTAACTTACAATGGCTTGTTGAACTGTCTTATTCATAGGTGAATCATCTGATGGATAACAACACTTTTCAAAGAACTCTTCTCTCGTGAGATGTCTACCCATATGTTTGCGCTACAATAAATTTACAAAATAATATGATCCATTGAAGTTATTAGAATTCAAAATTAACAAATCTATAATATTATTGTTATTAGAATTCAATATTACCATTATTTCACTCATAACTGCATAACTTCTTTTTTCCATTCGATGAAGAATCTCCAACTTGGCACGAGCTTCTTTTTTCTTTTCACTAAGTTGCTAAAGTATCCAAAGGAAAAACTAATATTATGAAATAGAAATAAACAAGTACAAAATAATATATTAAACCTTCAAAAATATTATGCAATTAACTGATTTGACATGTTCAGTATAAGTTAACTAAAAATAGAATATTATATGTAAAATATATGATTTTGTACCTTTGCTTTGTTAGTAGACCAATAATCAAGCATTTGATTGTACTGATCTGGATTTACTCTATCAGGAACTTCAAGCAATTGTTCTTCAATGGAAACATTTGTGTCAAATTTCAAAATTTTCAATTGAGACTTCCAATTTCTCCATTTGTGATTTATTGATTGCAATATAAAACTCTCACTCCCAGCCCCTATATTAAATCTTGACTGCATAGAAATATTGAGGTATACATGTATAAGTTTAAAATACATACTAATAAAAAATTAAAGAAACATTATACAAACAACCTCCACTTCTTTAAGTATACATGTATAAGTTTAAAATACATACTAATAAAAAATTAAAGAAACATTATACAAACAACCTCCACTTCTTTAAGCATATCTTCCTTGTAAGAGTAAGGCATTAATCTCCAATCTGCATAGTTTAATGGACAAAATGATTCATTCCTTTCTAGGGTACCTAAAAATGAGCAAGTGTACTTGTTCTCTTCTGATCATTTGGTTGGTCAAGATCATTGAATGAAACATCAAGATGATTATTTAAGCCCCAAACTTTAGGCATGCAAGTAGGCCCTATTGTCTTCTTTTTCTTATTGACATCTACAATATGAATATGCACTTGGTATATCATGTCCATTAATTATAAAACCATAAAATAATCAGTAATATAGATAAACTCACTTGATTGAGTGGTGATATTGCCAAAATTTTCTTTCTTTGTTATATCAATGCTAACTTGGACATTTTCTCTTGTGTTCCTTGATTTATTTTGGACTGTACATACTTGTAAGACAAATATGATTCATTATAAAGTATTTCATAAATAATAACATTGATAAATAGGGAAAACCATATAACCTATTTGGGGTTCAGCTCAGTCGTTCAAGGAATGAGGGATGACATTCCTTTGATCGGGCCTTTGTTGCCTTGCATGATTGCTACGAGGTTTTCTTATTTGGGTTGCACTTATTTCAATTGGATCTATGCCTACACCATGTAAATGAAATCATTTTCATAAATAGTTAGAACTTCATAACTATGAATGTGATAGGCTATAAAATATTTCATAAGCGAAAATACTACAACCTATTAGACTTTCAGTTTCATCATCCAAGGAACGAGGATGGCATTGCTTTGCTCAGACCTTTGATACATTAGACGATCACCACTGAATCTTGTTCGCGTCGTGACCTGAATATAAGTATGAGTCAAATATAAAAGGTGAACACTTGTCAATCAGACATAACTGGAATGTTGCTAGAAATAAAGTGCGACATCACACATTTTGTTACTTATCAATCAAACTATATTTAATATTAAAAATCTAAGGGGTATAATGCACCGTGCATGTTGTCAACTCTTGAATGGGTCTATCCAAAAATTAGAAAGCACTTATGAAGATGTTGATGATATTTTAATAAAAAAAACACAGTAACATATATTAGGAACATTTGCAATACAAATATAGAAGGTGAACACTTATTAATCAAACTATAATTCCTTCTTCATCTTCCCTAACCAAACTTATACTTCCAGCTTCATCGCGAGCTTGTTGATCAGCACTAGTTTCATGAAACGTATCAGTATCTATGTTCAAAATGGGATCCATATCAAACATATCTCTAGTTTTTGTCTTCACACAATGTGCCATCCTTTCTCAACTGGATCTTCAACATATAAAATTTGTTGTGCTTGCGAAGCCAAGACAAATGGTTCATTGTGATGTCTTAATCGAGAAAAATTTACTAGAGTGAAGCCATAGTCATCTTCTTTTACTTCTGTTCTCGTCGACACCCAATCACAATCAAACATCACTATTTTCTACCCATAAAATATTCTAGTTCAATTATATCTTTCAGCACCCCACAGTATGTGACATCACTAACAATGGGACTATTGTCACTTCTACTAACAAAACTACTAGGTTGTGCAGCAACAACAAAGCCACTGTTTTGAGTTTTCCTTTGAGACTCATACTTTTTCACATGAAATCTAAATCCATTAATTATGAATCCTCTATATCGTTTTCCCACAAGATTCGGGCCTCGAGCTAATGCCCTGAGTTCTTCCGGTACTTGATTCCCAGAATGATGTAAGGTTTCAACTTGTTAGTAAAATAAAAATAATCAAAATAGATATCAATTGGACAAGGAAAATAATAATATAAATAAAAAAATCTTTAAACTTAACTTACATGGTTATATAAAACCAATTGGAAAATGTTTCACTACGAATCCGTTCAACATCATTTTTACCAAGATAATGATTTTCACATTCGACCAGATCCTTATGTTCTCTATATCATTTAGCATAAAATAAGAATATCATAATAAGATGGTAATTTAATAACAATGAATCTATTATTTACATACTTTATGAAAGATTCAATCGAACTACAATTGAATAACACATATTGGTGTGCCTTCTTTTTCTTTTCTATGTGGAGATTAACAGATTCTTCCTTTCCAATATGGCGTCCTGGATTAAAAAATATTGGAAACTCTATCGAGTCTTCAACACCAAAATCATCATTTCTCCTAATTTTGTTAAATTTAGTCTCCACATTATCTAAATATCTAGAACAAAATGTTAAGCATTCTTCAAGCAAGTATGCTTCAGCAATGGAACCCTCTGGATGACTTGGATTTCGCACATATGATTTTAATGTAGATAGGTACCTAAAAATCACTGTAATTTGTTCCATAACATTCTCTTAGCTACTTAACCGCTAAATCACTGTAATTTGTTCCCTAACATTCTCAGCTCTTTATGGGCATTATGATCCTCCAAGTTACTTAACTATTGAATCACCACGATCTACCCCTCACATTCTTATAAGGATTGTGTTGGGACTCGTGGGGAGATAATACCCTTTTGGAGCAAGATATATAAACATAACCCATCACATATTTGAATTGAACAATTAATATATATAATTTTTATATGTATTTGGTCAATCTAATCAATCAGATAATGTAAATGTTCCCAAATATTGTAACGCCCAACTTTTTGTTTGATTTAATTTGCTTTAAATTTTAAATAATTTACGTTGGATTTGTGAATATTTTTCATACTCGATTTTGTGTTGGACTTGAGGAAGTCCGTACGTAGTTGCGTCCCTAGCTAGAAAACGAACTTCATAATTTATTTTAGAGCCTTCAAATATTACTTTATAAAGATATAAAAAAATATGAGTTAAGTAATAAAATAAGTTTTGGGTTATATAATTATCAAATTATATTATTTATCCTTAAATTGGGCTTTATAGAACATCATTTTGTTGAGCCCGAGATTTATTTTATATTTATGGAGAATCAAGTTTTAATTAACAAGAATTCTAATAGAAGTAGGATTCTTTATTAGGGTTTTATTTTGTATGTATATATATATATATACACACGCACACAACAATCTACACACAACACTCCACACACACAACGCACACACACACACACAGAGCACACACAAACACACTCATACGCACACAGAGCACTCACAAACACATAAAATTTTGTTAAAAGCATCGATCAAAATCATTTTTCTTCCAGTAAGTTTTTTTTTCTATTATAAACTTGTATTGTCATGTTATTAATGATGTATTTTCTAAAGCATGACTATGACAACTTAAGAACATTCATAGTGTGTCTTTCACGATTTTCGAAAATAGTTAGTGTCAGTGACGAAGCCAGGAATATTTTTCTGGGGGACCCAAATAATTATAATTTTGAGAAGTTATAGTGTAATTTTAAAAATAAAATTAGAAACTAATTATAACAATTTCAATAATAGTTTAATATTATTTGAATTACATGACTACGTAAAAAAATAAATTAAAAATGCATCATCTCATAATGTGGATTTAAATCCAATGTATGACGTTGTTTTGATATAGATTTTGCACCGAAATTATGCATTTTCGCACTCGTACAAAATTTGGTGCAAGTAAATAATTTTACGTGAAATGTGTATGACTGGAATAAAATATGATGAAAACTACATAACATTTTAATTTTAGTGTAGTTTAGAGTTGGACTAAAATGATATATATTTGACATAAAGTTAGATAAAGAATGATAAATTTTATTCTTGAACTTTCTAAAAAAAGAACTTGTGATAATAAAGATGTGATCAATACTTATATTTCTAAAATAATTATTATATATCTAATCGATCTAAATTTTGATTGCTCTATCATTAGGAATATCTTTAGGGTTTAAAATAAGAATTCAAATAACTTGGACATTTTAAGTTGTTGTTGTTAGAATAAGTTAATCATAATCATTTTAAAATTAGATTGATCATATTAATTTATATATATAACTTTATTATTTGTATATATTTTTTAATCAACATAACAAAAAACTAAAAAAAAAAGCACAAAGTAAGAAAAAAGAGAGCTAAAAATACTAGAGAAACAAAGGAAAGAGGAAAAAGAAGGGCTAAAAATATGAGAAAAAGAGAAAAAAGAAGAGAGGAAAAAAGAAAGCTAAAAAAACGAGAAAGAGGAAAAAAGGAGAGCTAAAAATACTATTGAAACAAAGGAAAGAGGAAAAAGAAGAGCTAAAAATATAAGTAAGCCACCGCTAGGATTCGAACCCGGGATGCCTCCTTTCGGAATAAAGATTTTGTCCAATTCATCTACATTATATACTTTAATAAATTACAGATTACCTATATATTAATAAATTTTCTCAAAAAAGTTGGGGGGCCCATGGGCCCCCCAGATCCCATGTGGCTTCGTCCCTGGTTACTGCATTCTATCATGGTTTGTTGTTCTTTATTTTATTTTTTTAATATCTATATTGGTAAATTATTTGGGTGGCTAAATGATTTGAATAATTTGTATTGAGAAAAAGCTATTAGTTTGAGAAAATTTTGGTTACGGGAATTCACCATTGTGAATATTAAAATTATTAATGAGTTGGTTTAGTTTTTTTTAATAATATAAAAGTGCTCCCATGTACTTGAATATATATATATATCTTTATGTTACGATAGTATGACTTTAAATAATTGAGCCCTTGATTTGTAATAATATTTAGTCTGCTTAGGAAATTACATTTAAGATTTCTTTATAGGCCCTTGTACATATATAATATATTTTTATTGAACTAGGTGCGGCGCAGCTAGGACCCTCGTTCCAAAATTGATTGATTTGGATTTGTTGTGCTCGACAAAAAAAAGTGGGTGAAATCTTCTTTAACTTGCAAATATGTGATTTGGAATAAACATATTTATTGTGAAAACGAAATTGGTTTGAGAAATATTCTTTTATGTCCAACGTGTATATTGTGGTTTGGATTGTGATACAATACTTATTGCATTGGGTGAGTATGCAAGTGGAAAGTCGTGGCGGTGAGTCATTGGCTACGTATATATCCTATGCCGGTGAGGCAGGATTCTTAAACCGGAGAGGCTGAGCCTTGACGGTGAGTCATTGGTTACATATATATACTATGCCAGTGAGGCAGGATTTTAAGTCGATGAGGCTAAGCCTTGACGGTGAGTCATTGACTACGTGTATATCCTATACCGGTGAGATCGGATTTCTATGCCGATGAGGTTAGATATGATTGCATACGGTGAGTATGCAAGTGGACATTGCCGGTGAGGCTGAATATGATTGACTTTTACTTTGCTGCGATGTATACATGTTTGGACAAAATGAAGATATTCCTTGTTCCCCACCACTGAGTACGTTTTTGTGCTCACCCCCTTTTATCTAAAATATTTTCAGGTCAGTGATCGTGGAGCGGCGTGATGGTGTGGGTGTGCCTAGTGGTGTTATGTCGCTTTTAGTTCCTTCCAAGACTTGGGTTATTTTGTTTAATTTCTTTTTCTTTAATAACGTTGTTGAATTTGAGTTATTAGGACTCCAATTTATTTCATGTTATTAGGTCTTACGTAGTTTGCTTAGGGTCGTTGGTTGGCGTCAGTTCTATCGTGCAAAGTTTAGACTTGAGTTTGTTGGACTTATTATTTGGCAAATTTTATTGGAGAGATTTTATATATGTTATTTAAATATTTTATTCAATTTTAAAAAAAAATCCACTTTGATATGTTTTCGCTTTAGCTATTTAAGAAAAATATAACATTTTTAAATGATGAATTTAGGATGTTACATTTAGTGGTATCAGAGCGGGTCTACGTTTCTGTAGACTTTAAAATTTTGAATAATTTGTTATATGATGTTGTTATGAAAAAGGGCACCAGCCATTCCCGGCACGCGCTCATGATTGAGGTAATTTACGTTGTTTTGATATGATAAAATATTTTGGTGAGCACTTATTAGTGAAGATTCTCTCTCAAATATTATGAAATATGGTGGAGATTTATATGTAGCATGATGTGAGAGTTGTGCATCCTTTTGTGAAAATTATTGTTGAACTTGAGCATGAGTTGATTGAAATTTTTACTTATTTGTGTCCTCGAAATTAGAAGTGACTTAGTTGCTTGATTATTAGGCCTCACTTGTAGAGTCGGCAAAATTGACCCGGCCCGGTGGGCCGACCCGGGGTACCCGGAATTGGGATCGGGTTGTGCTCGTAAAAATAGTGGCTCGAAAAAAAGCGGGCCTAAAAAGCCCGCCCACATAGCCCAACGGGCCTACCGGACTTTGGGGCTAAAAAGCCCGGGGTTTTCGGGCTAAAAAGCCCGCCCACACATTTAAAGTTTTAATATTTTATATTAGTAGTAAATACTAAATAGTAAATATAGAAAATAAAATGAATGACTATTAAAAACTCCTCCTTTCGTCCATCCCTCTCTCTATTACATTTCTTTAAGGTCGATGTTTGATGATTGATGATATTTGTAACTTTAAGTTTATCTTATTTACGTTGAAATTGATATTAGACTTGTTAGTAGATTTAATTTATTTTATTTATTTTGGAATTGATGTTAGTAGACGTAATTTATCTTATTTACTTTGAAATTGATGTTAGTAGATTTAATTTATTTATTGTTATCATATTTTTTTGAAATTAAAAATAATATCTTATTAAATTAAATATTGGGCGGGTTTGGCCCGGTGGCCCAAATGGGGTTAGGCTGGGCTACCACATTTTCAGCCCGATAGTATTTCGGGCCGGGCCAGCCCAACCCGGTAAAAACCACAAGCCCGCTGGGCCGGACCGGACCAGCCCGACTCTTCTCTTTTGCCAGCTGTACTCACTTGTGTAGGTTAGATGGAGAATAACAATAATATACCTCTAGTTTATGAGCATGCACTTACCTTAGTCCGATTCTGCCAACGTTATAAAATGAAATTTAATTTTATAGAAAATGGCCTGTGGACCACAACGCAACCCCAATATTGACCAACAGGCTAGGAATTTGGTGGAAACACTGGTTGCCGTATTGTAAGAATTTACACAGCACCAACCTCATGCAGTGCCTACTCTACAAAATAACACACCACCGCAACTGACTACTAGCCAAGTGATTGAGCAATTTCGTCGATACACCCCGTGGAGGTTCGATGGTAGGAGTGGACCTCTGATTTTAGAGGAATGGATAATGGAGCTCGAGAGAGAATTTTTGAGCATATGGAGCGTACTGATGTCCACAAGGTGTTGTGTGCGGTCTTCCAATTCACTGAAGATGCAGGCCACTGGTGGAAGTCTTATAAAAGTGGTTGACTGAATCGGAGCATCAGAACCTAACATGGGAAAGGTTCAAAGAAGTAGTTATGGTGAAATACTTTCCACGTTCCTATCGTAATTAGAAACAAGCGGAGATCCTTGATGCGAGGCGATATGACAATGACTGAATACGAGCGAAAGTTTAATAAACTTGCTTGTTAAACAATATAAAAAATAAATTATATGTGAGTTTTTTTAAATAAACAAATAGATTAAAGATAATTGATGTTTCCAAAAGTAAAAAAACACAAATTTTTGATGAACGCCCAAAACTAAATTAAAAACAATCTTTTAATGGACAAATGAAATATTTTTTCTAATAGGAATTTCCGTACAGGAAATTGTGAGAGATGCTGATTGTTCGACTTGTATTATTTGAAGTTATTATTAATATAAGAACTTTACTATATAGTAATAAACTATAATTAGATTTAGTAATTAGGAGTTGAAATTTATAAAATTATAAACTAATTATAAAATGATGACTCCATAAAATTAATTATTAATTAAAATTAAAAATAATAGTATAAATACAAATTGAGTAGAACTTATCTTTAATAAAAAAGCGGAACTTAAATAAATATTTTTCTAACTTCTCTTTTCTGCAGCTTCTAGGGCAACGAAAGCAATATGACCAATCATAAATAGAAAGGACATCCAAAATTTTGGTCTTCATGAATCTCACCAATCGAGAAACAAGTAGTATAAACGACGGTCCACATGCAATGCCTTCAAATGGAAGTGTGCATACATATTTCAACGTTTTGATGACTTATAGTTAAGACTCAAAATGAACCATTTTTTAGCTAAGCGAAACCCATCTTCATTAGTTAACCGTACTACTGAACACAAAAAAAGAGAGAGCCACATAAACAATAATACATTCAACGAGAGAAGCATGAAAGTACAAAGATAATTAACCTAACGAGCAGCTAGCCCTTTATTCTCCAACCCCAAATAAACACAACGAAAATACGACTCTGACAATCAATCCACACACTTCCAAAACATGAAGTAATTAGAATTATGCAAGTCCTACTCGATACCGAGCTTCTTCCTGACGGACGTAACGAACTCGTAAACCTTGTTCGAATCCGCCAACGATTTGGACACAGACTCTATCTCCAAACACCTCTTCACCCACGAAATCAGTTTGGGGCAGTGCTCTTCGATGCTCAAGTTTCCGAACGTTTCGTAGGTGTGGAACCACGTGGAAAATGTGACCAACGCCACATCAACAAATCCGAAGCTCTCGCCGCCGAAGAAGGGCTTCTCGCCAAGCACCGACTCCAACTGTTTGAGAATCTCCACGAATTCCTTCTTCCCCGCTTCTAGCTCTTCTCCCTTCGTAGTCCACACCTTTCTTCCAGCATCATATATCTACAAAATTCATCAATAAAAACAAATCAATACCAACTGCCATACAACCATTAACGTATAGGACAAAAAATGGTACCTTTTTATCGATGTAATCAGCCCAGAACCTGGCTTGAGCTCGCTGGTAAGGATCTGAAGGCAAAAGAGGAGATTTCTGGTTCCACACCTCGTCAATATATTGAACAATGATCAAGGATTCGC
The DNA here is from genome assembly GCA_036937905.1 of Salvia rosmarinus. Lineage (NCBI taxonomy): Eukaryota > Viridiplantae > Streptophyta > Magnoliopsida > Lamiales > Lamiaceae > Salvia > Salvia rosmarinus. The sequence continues at coordinate 100,738,960 of CM072819.1, forward strand.
AAACGGGTTTGCCGTTGTGAATCAAAACGGGGATTTTTTTGTGAACGGGGTTAGACTGAAGCAGAAGCTGGCTTTTGTTGCCCAAGTCCTCCTCTCTGTATTCGTATTCCACGCCCTTTACTGCTAACGCCACTCTCGCCCTCATTCCGAACACGCTAGCATACAAATCCAGCAGAATCACCTTGTCCGCCATTTCTCTTTTTACTTTTTTTTTTATCACAATTTTTTGCTGTGTTTTGGATGAGATTAGTAAAATCGTCTCAGAGCAGAGTCTGCAAAAGAGAAAAGGCAAGCAGTCGTATATATAGTGCAAGTCCCAGCGCAATGTCGGTTTATATGGTTTCAATTTTCCTATAATTATAGATTAGTAAAAATGTAAAATAAGGCAATTCGGTAGCACACGTTAGCCAAATTTTAACGTTTTCAAATCTGTGTGAAAGTTTTAAATTGTTTATGTCAATCATTCCTTTATTATTTGTGTATCTAAGAGAGTGGAAGGAATGAGGATTTCTACGTTTATTTTTTCATATATGTAGTATAATTTTTAAATAATAATACTTATTTCTATGAATATGAGTAATTATTTTTCCCTTCTGATATTGTTATTTTTATAAATATAAAATTAACTAGATTTGAATTTTACTTTTTTTTCAAATAAAATTACTTTTTTTGTATTGACAAATTTAATATTATTATTATTATTATTGTAAATAGTAAATAATAACAGTAATGATAATAATAGTAATAATGACTTTTCTGTTAATTCAATTTTATACAGATGAATGCATTCTATTCATACAGCTATTACATTAGCATATACTTATATGTTTAAGATAAATATAGAAATATAAGTACTAGTTTTGGTGTTGCTGATTGTTCGAGGGGATTCCGGATTCGACGAGGTGGAAGACTTTTATATTATGTAATCAATTAATCCTGTAAAGCATGGAGGCGTTAGGTTATACAACCGTCAGCAGTGACGATAGATGTGGGTAACTAGTAGTGCATCAGTATCGTTAATAATTAAATATAAAGAGAATTAAATTTTTGCTTTTGCCTTTTTTTTCCAACTTTCTTGATATGCTACTTTACTTTCAATATTTTTTGTCCCAACTCTACTTCTTCCTTTTCAATTTTGCTATTCAATTTATTATGCTTACTAGGGTGCGAATCGATTGATCGAAATTTTTCAAATCGAAAAACGAACCGAACATATTTTTTTGAATCGAATCGATTTATAGTTTCGGACCGATCGAAAACAGAATCGAAAAAATCTGATGGAGTCCGATATTGTTGGGCACGTTTTTAGTTTTAATCATTTTCACAGCCTATTTAGATGTTAGATTAAAGAGTTTCCTAGTTTAATTAGGTCTCTTATATTAGTTAGTTTCCTACTTTGATAAGGATTCATTCTTTGATAAGGATTAGACTTCATTTTTCAGCCTATATAAAGGCTTGTAAGCATACGAAAATATTCTTCTTTTGATTTTCAATATATGTGAGTTATATTTTCTCTTCATTAGCTCTTCGAATTTCTTGTTGTCAAGTAATTCATTTATCGACGTATCAACGAGACATTCATCCCTCGTTTGTGTGTCATTCATCGTCCCCGAGTTGCTGCGTCAACATCACGTTAGGGTATAGGCGACATACTGACCTATATCACTTCTTGGGTTAGATTCAGAGATTTTGGGATTTTTTCATCAGTTCCGTTCAAAATCTTCCGTTCGCGTGTTGTTAGATCCTTCATACCAGCGAGGATTGTATCATTTGGTATCAGAGCCATCCGTTCGTCATCCATCCGTTCGTTCGTCCATACGTTCGTCGTCCATCCATTCGTCGTCCGTCCGTTCATTCGTCCATCCGTCGTCGTCCAGGTTTTGTTTATTCCTTTCGTTTCGTGTCAAAGTTCGTATCTAGGGTTTATTTCTTTCGTTTCGACTGTTGTGACGTGGGTAGCGGCTAGAGTTTGTTCATCCGTATCTAGGGTTCTACCATATCTGTGATCTTATCCATATCATATATTATCCATATCTTTATCCCTATCATACGTTATACCTATCATTATCCGTATCATACATTATCTCTATCTTATCCATATCATACATTATCCATATCATTATACATATCGTTATCCATATCATACATTATCCCTATCTTATCCATATCATACACTATCCATATCGTTATCCATATCATTATCCATATCAATATCCGTATCAATATTTTTTTCGTTTTTGAGATTTTCCGCATCCATGTTCTATGATGATTCGAAAAAAAAAATCGAATCCTGTCTCGAGAAAATTTGTTCATTACGTTCCTTAGTACGTTTAGAGTCGTTTGGTGCGTGTTCTGTGTGCACTTTTTCTGAAATTCTGTTAAACCTCGTTGTGTTTTCTGGGTTCCTTGGGTAGTATAGGTTGTGTTGAACAAGTTTCTGCACAACATATTTTCGAGTCTTCGTTTTTTGATTATTATTTTTTTCGTGTCTTTCCTTCCGTGTCTTTCCTTTCTTATCCTGTTTGATTTGTTGGTATTGAATTCATTGGTGGATTAAGAGGATTAGAGACTTTTGAAGGAGAATTTGAGTGGTAAAAGACAAGAATGTGAGATTATTAGAGTGAAAAAAGAAGCCAATTTTGAGTGATACACGAGTGCTGAGTGATTCATTTTGAGTGATACACGAGCATTTGTGAGTTGGTGAGGTTTCTGTTATTTTTTCTTTTCTAACGTTTTATGCAGAAATGTCTAATAAGGTGGAGTCAGATGGGTCATGTCATAAGGACGACGATGATTCTATCAGTCGTCAAACAAAATTCATGATGGAGGCCTTGCGTTCTGAATTGGGAATGATAATCACAAAAGAGATTGAGGAGCTGCATGATCGAATTACTGCACTTGAAGAGAGACCTCGTAGAGAGGGGCGACGTCGGCTAGATCCTATTGTGTATCAACGAGGTGGAGGACGAAGAGGAGGCGGAGGCGTAAATTTTCATCGAGATAATAGATACGAAGAGGTGAAAATGAGGAAGATGAGTTTTGATTTTGATGAAAGCGGCCTAGAAGAAGGGATCGAGAAGATAACAATCGAAGCGAGATCAAAATGAACATCCCTTCTTTTCAAGGGAAAATGATCTGAATTATACTTGGAGTGGGAGAGAAAGGTGGAGCTCATGTTTGGTTGCCATAACTATTCTGAGCTCAAGAAGGTAAAGTTAGCAGCAATAGAGTTCTCTGATTATGCACTTGTTTGGTGGGATCAGTTGGTGAGTAGTAGGAGGAGGAATCGAGAGCAGTCTATCCAGACATGGGAAGAGATGAAGGCGGTGATGAGGAAGCGATTTGTGCCTAATCATTATTACCGTGAGCTGTACAACAAATTGCAGAATTTAAGGCAAGGACCGAAGAGTGTGGATGACTACTTCAAGGACATGGAAGTAGCCATGATTCGAGCCAGTATTGTTGAAGATAGAGAGGCGACAATGGCAAGATTCTTGGCTGGATTGAATTAGGAGATTCGCAATGGAGTGGAGTTGCAACATTATGTCGAGTTGGAGGATATGGTTCACATGGCCATAAAGATTGAGAACCAACTCAAGAGGAAGGTTGGCGGTAACATGAAGCATAATTAGTCCAATTGGAGGCAGCCCCAAAATGTTAGTGGTTCTTTATCAAGAGAGAACTAATGGAAGAATGAGGAGCATCCAAATGGGGAGAATGGCCGTTTGTAAAGCTAAGAACAGATCCTACGAGTTACACAACTCAAGCCAAACCTGACGGTACCCGACACCGTGATTTGAAGTGTTTTACTTGTCATGGAATTGGACATATTGCTAGAGAGTGTCCGAATAACGAGGTGATGATCATTCGGGATGATGGAGAGGTGGTGACCGATGATGAGGGAGAGGCTACTAATCAAGAGATGCCAGCCTTGGAGGATTCCGATGTTGAAGAGATTGAAGCACCTGATGCACTCATTTTTGTTGCTAGAAGAGCTTTGAGTGTGCAAAATCCAGTGAGTGATACATAGCAGCGAGAGTGCATCTTTCATACGAGGTGTCATGTCAAGATAAGGTGTGGAGCATGATCATTGATGGTGGGAGTTGTACCAATGCGGCTAGCATGACCATGGTTGAGAAGTTAGGGCTACCATTAGTGAAGCATCCCAAGCCATATCGGTTGCAGTGGCTGAATGATAGTGACATTGTCAAGGTGACGAAGCAAGTGAAGATTTCATTTCGCATTTGAAAATATTATGAAGTTCTTTATGATGTGATTCCGATGCAGGCGAGCCATATACTATTGGGACGACCGTGGCAGTTTGATAGAAAAGTGAAGCATGATGGCTTTACGAACAAATACTCCATCGAGTTCAATCAAAAGAAAGTGTCACTTGTTCCTCTTACTCCAAAACAAGTTTATGAGGGATCAAGTGTTGTTGCAAAAGGAGTCGAAGTTGGTGAAGTCGGTTGGGCAAAGTGATGGAAATAAGGAGAAAGGAGTAATCCAAAAGTCTTGTCTTGCGAGGGCTAGTGATTTGAAGTGGGTGGTGAATAAGGAAAAGCCATCGGTTGATATAGTTGACGACTTGGATTTGAGGACAAATCCTTCTCAAGAGGAGGGGAATGATGCAGTCTGATATTGTTGGGCACGGTTTTAGTTTTAATTATTTTCGCAGCCCATTTAGATGTTAGATTAAATAGTTTCCTAGTTTAATTAGGTCTCTTATATTAGTTAGTTTCCTACTTTGATAAGGATTCCTTCTTTGATAAGGATTAGACTTCATTTTTCAGCCTATATAAAGGCTTGTAAACATACGAAAATATTCAGCTTTTGAATTCCAATATATGTGAGTTATATTCTCTCTTCATTAGCTCTTCAAATTTCTTGAGATTTGTCAAGTAATTCATTTATCGACGTATCAACGAGACATTCATCCCTCGTTTGTGTGTCATTCATCGTCCCCGAGTTGCTACGTCAACATCACGTTGGGGTATAGGCGACATCTTGACCTATATCACTTCTTGGGTTAGATTCGGAGGTTTTGGAATTTTCCATCGGTTCCCGTTCAAAATCTTCCGTTAGCGTGTCGTTAGATCCTTCATACCAGCGAGGATCGTATCAAAATCGATCGGTTTCGGTCGGACCGAAAAACCGATCGAAACATATATTATATATATATTTTTTAAATAAATATATTTTACTCCTAATTATCTAATTAAAATATTAATTAATTATTATATAAAATATATAAATATATAAAAATAATATTTTCGGTTCGTTTCGGTTACCGACCGAACCTAAAATATAAAAGCGAAAACCGAACCAAAAACCAATTTTAATTGAAAATTTGAATCGAACCGAAAACCGGTTTTCTCAAAAACAAACCGAACCGAACCGACCAAAATCGATCGATTCAGTTGATTTTTTCGGTTCGATTCGTTCGATTCTTGCACATCCCTACTGCTTACATTTCTGATTTTGAGAATGATAATTTTAAAGGGTAACAGATTAAAGATGGCGAGATGTGAAAAAAGTATCAAAAAAAGAACACAATAGAAAAAAATAAAGCTCCAGAGATATATAGTAAATTGAAAAATCAGGAGCCACATATAATTTTAGCCAATTATAAACCACAAATCAATTCTACATTATGAACATTCCCGATGTTGCCAAGATCTTTTACGGTGAAAAAGCGACCCTTTAACTCAATACATCAGAATAATAAGTAGTTACGTGTGAAATTTTGCTCGTGATACGAATCACGACGTTCCCGAAAACAACTCAGATACTTCAACTTTCTCTAACAAAAAAATAATACTACTAGTTAAAAAACTATTGTCACTATAGAAATAAATTTGAATAAATATGGGTTCTAGTAAGAACCATTCCTGGTGTAGGAGCTAAGTATGAGTTATATCTATAAATTTTGACTAAGTAAATGATTAATTACGATTGATTTCTATAATAATAATAACAATATATTTCATGATAATTATATATTACAATAATGTATCCCTATAATAAAAAATCTTACACCCTCCGTCCTCCAAATATAGTCCTAGGATTATTCAGCACGAGTTTTAATAAAAGTTGTTGAATATATTATGAGTGGAGTAAGAGTCCCATGATAATATAATATTAAATTAGTTAGTGGTGGATATAAGTAGTAAAATATGTAAATAAATATGTTGTTAAGAGTAAAAATAAGAAATAGTGATGAACCATGGGTAGTAAGAGGTATAAATAAAGAATATTATTGAGAGTAAAGTTAAGAAAATAATAACTATAAATAGATAGGAAGAAAATTGATGGACGTTCCAAAAAGAAAACTAGGAAAAAATTGAGGGACAGAGAGAGTATATATTATGTTAATGTATCAATTTTTGATATATTCAATCATAAATAGATCAGCAATTCAGATTACTTTTCATTTCTACAAGAATAAAAGGTTTTATTTAATCCTCTAATATTTGGATATACTATCATAAACTTTTGGGTGGAGGCCCCAGGCATAAATGTGGCTCCGTTGCCAGCTTTGCTATGATCTCATTTATTTGCCACCTCTGTGATGAGATCATCTACTTGAATACGCAAATTTTCTATTGGGAAATTACAATAACGAATTAATTAAAAGATAAGCACAAAATTTAATAATATTTTGAAAAATATTTTTAATTTTAGTTAATATATTAAAATATTTTAAATTTTAATAATATTTTGAAAAATATTCTTATTTTGAACAAATTTGTCAGATTCTTATGTAGATTATAATTCAAATAACTCATTATTTCATTGTCGTAAACTCAGAATCATGATATTTTTTTAAAATATCTTCAAAATTAAGGATATTTTAACGTATCAACTAAAATTAAGGATATTTTTCAAGATCGTATCAAAATTTAGGATATTTTAATATATTAATTAAAATTAAAGATATTTTTCAAAATTTTGTCAAATTAGGAATACAAACTTTACTTATCTCAATAATTAATGCATCTCGCACGATAAAAAGTAATAATTTATTTTTAAAAAATGAACGCAAAACATAATTAGTTTTTGCGCTTTTCATTCCTATAAAGAAAAAATTTGTTTTTCCAATGCGAAGGTAATAAAACTTATACACGTCTTTATGATTAATTATGAAATTGGATTGACTGCCACCCCAATCAGTGAAACCTATAACAGTGAAACCTATAAAAAATTGGATTGGCAAGAGTGAATTATTATACTCTCTCATCTCCGACGCTCATTTCTTTTCAGTAGGGTACCTACAATTCAACAACTATATTTTTTCATCATACTTTATGGTTATAAAAATAATACTATTGACTAATTCACCTCACAGATGATTGAACAATCTTTCTCAGTTTAATCTACCACACAAATAAATCTCCCAGCAATACAAACAAAATTAACTATACTCCAAGAACAAAAACACAAAACCCTCTATTTCAAACAGCGTCTTGATTAATTATTAATTCAAACAAATAGCTATCAGACGAGAAACTGTTTGCAATAAAAGGCATTAATAGAGAAGAGAAGATGACACGATTTTATCGATGTAATCAGCCCAGAATCTTGCTTGAGCTCTCTGTTAAGGATCAGAAGGCAGCAGAGGAGATTTATGGTTCCACACTTCGTCGATGTACTGAACAATTATTAACGATTCACAAACGCGTTTGCCGTTATGGATCAAAACGGGGATTTGTTTGTGAACATGGTTCGTCTCCAACAGAAGTTGACATTTGTTGCGCAAGTCCTGCTCTCTGTTTCGTATTCCACGTCCTGTACTGCTAACGCCACTCTCGCCCTCATTCCGAACATGCTAGGATAAAAATCCAGCAGAATTACCTTGTCAGACATTTTTTTTCTGAGAAAAACAAAAATTTTAGATTTGTTTTGGTCGAAAATTAGTGAAGGGGTCTCGAAGCAGAGTGATATAGCAGCGCACTTGTAAAATATGGGGAAGGGGTGTTTCTATAAAAATACTACAATCTTCTCAAAACACCAAATTTAAAGTTAATAAGTTCCAAGTTCATATTCCCCAAATCCAAAACTTCTTTAATCCATCGAACATTCTAATGCCATACCATGCAAGCCTACAAAAGACAAATATAGAGTTACATAAACAAAAAATACATTTCAATCATATAAAAGATGTTGTATATAAATATAAATTTCGGGTATCGGATATTCGGGTAAAAAAACTCATATCCGATCGAAAATCATACTACCGAAATGTATTTTGGTTATAATCAAATTATCTGAAATAATCGATTTATCCGAACCAAATTAGATTTTTCGATTCAGTTATTCGCTATGTTATTCACCACTAACGATGACCATCAGCGATGACGTTTGAAATCCCGAAATATCCTTGATTATAAACACAAATAATCATTGTTAGCTTTTTAAGTTTTGGTTTCACTCTTGTTAACATGCTGCTTTACTTTTCTCAGTTTAGTTTATGAACTTAATTTTAATATTCTTTCTTATTATTATTTTAAGATCTCAGTTTTAATTCCTTATCAACTATTCTAATTAAACTTAGTAAATTTGTTTAATATTTTCTTGCATTAAATTTTTTCGATAATAGATATAAAACTAAGTTCACAAATTTCTTAAATTGAGATGTCAAAAGAATGTAGTTATGATACGAACTATAATTTATGGGTGAAACTAGTCTTATATATCTAATTAGTTTGTAACCCGTCGAATCGACGGGAATTTCTTTTACATTGTAATTCATGAATATAAACTTAAACAATAAGTTAAGTAAGTCAATATTTTATTTCAAGCTATTTTGATAATATATTGAAAGGGTATATTAGATGACGCATAAAATTATAATAAAAAATAGGTCAAGAAGAGTGTTGTTCAATTTTTTCTGCTATTTTTATCCGCAAGAGCAAATATAAATTAAGCTAAATATGTTTTTAAAAAAGTTAATAATAAAGTATTATTTCTAAATATAGAAAGTGAAGATTAATTTAAATAAAAGATTTTTGTAAAATATGAAAAAATAACTTTACAATTAAATCTTATATATCCGTCCAATTTTTTATCATACTTGTTTTATCATGCGTCCTACCATCTTTATCATTGATTAAATTTTTTACAAATGTTGCTAATGAATCGTGAGATTGCGATATATAAATGACCTTACGAACATAAGTTTCATATGCATTGTCCTACTTTTGAAAGAGACCGATCATGTCTAATTTTTTATGGTCATAACAAAGCAAATGACAAATGTCTTTATATCAGAGTGATGCTTCTAGATATGATATATAAGTTTCATTTCATCAAGTTTCGACAAAGAATCACTTTCAATTATAAATTACAAGTATAAATTTTAAAAATAATTTAATACTTTGCTAGAGTTCAGCTACCATGAGTTGTTGACCACGACAGAGCATGATATTGAAGCAAAACGATGAGGCTAGGGTTCAGCCACGTAGATTCGTTGATCGCGACGAAGCACGATAATGAACCTATCTATAATTTATCTACCCGTACACGTCTCAAACTCGATTTTAAAAGTGATTTTACCATGTATAACAATAATCGATAATTAAACAAACCTTTCTAAAATTCAAAAATATAAAATGCTACAATAATGTTTAAGTCCTTTTAAATAAAAATCATAATATTAGTAAACACCAATAATAAATAGTATAAATAACACAAGATAAAAATCTGAAAAAAATTCACATACATCGTCAATTAATTTTTGGACCCATTTAAGACTAATATACATGTACATGTCTCATACTCGCTTTAAGAATGATTTATTATATATTATCGTCTCAATAATACCCTCTAACTATAAAAACTCGTTTAAAGTTATAAATATAAGTTGTTACAATCTTGAACCCAAGAGTAATGTTTAAAAAAATTCGTACAAATTATATCCTTTTGATTACATTTATAATTTGTGAAATCTCATGAAAAATTAATATGAGATTCAAATTGTATCATTTAATTAAAACACAATGTAATACTTGACTATAGTTCAACTAATTTTGAGTTGTTGACTACGACAGAGTATGACGTTGAAGCAAAATGTGAGCCTAAGGTCCAGCCACCCGGAGTCGTTGATCGTTGTGGAGCATAGTGATGAATCAAAATAATAAGATTATAATTTAGCCACCTAAACTCGTCTACAATGTATACATTCGTACTCATCCCAAATAATTAATACATATCATTTCAAAAAACTGAGCATAAAAATAAAGAAAATCAAAACTTTCTATTTCTGATAATAGTTAGGTTATTATATTATATTATATTATATTATATTATATAGTTATCCAAATTTAAAAGTTGTCTGTAGGTGTATTATCTCTATGAAGTCATTTTGAAAATTAGGGAAGCTTCTTCGACATTAAGTGTTTGCCTCCGTCGCACCGATGAGAATTTACAATACATCTAAAGTACACTTTTTTTAGAGACCAACATAAACATATTATTCTTTAAAATAATATATTATTATAAGAGCTAAATTTGTTTAATTTTGTTATAGTTAAAACGTGATATTCCCGTAACATAGTATTTGAAAATTATATTTATAATAACATATATAGGATAAAAAATTATAAATTAAAATTTTGTTTATAAAATCTTATTGAGCGATTTGCTTAAGTGATAGTTAAGCATAAAATAAATAAGACCCTTATTGTGCATTATATATAAATAATTGAATATTAGTGGGTTAATTTTCTTGGATTTCTGCTTACTCGGCATGTTACTATCGTTAATTTAACTCGGAGATCATTTCAAATTTTATAGTTTTTGATAAATTTAAATATGTGATATAAATATAAGTGATTTTATATTTGAAAAGGCAATAGTCACGACACGTTATATTATACCGAAAGATAACCAAAATAATATAAAATTCATTACCATTATTCAATTTACAAACAATATTTGTAAAAATAAATAATATATGAATATATACCCATGAAAAAACATATGATAATATTCTTTGATTCTAATTGTTTAGCTCACAGGTTACTAATAGAGCTAAATATTGTGAAATATTTTATATATTGTACCATTGTTTAGCACACAATATATAGATTAAGCTAAGTATTGTGATTTAATTTTTGTATCATACCATTAATTTTATGTCTATTAATTATCCATTCAACATGTCCACTTTTTAAAGAGAGAATAAAAATAAATATATTAATTATGATACTAATAAATAATTAATAGAATAATAATATATTTTCACCTACCCATCTACATATAGGACAAAATATGGACTCGTGGGTGAACTTAAGCCCATCTACTGCCCAAGTCTCCAGACCTCATTTCCACTACTCCAAAAATTTTGCTTCGCATGTCTTGCAATTTTTCGTTCTCTTTAAAGAGCTCTCTCTTACCATCCCACTTTATGCGTTGGAATAAGATGCCTCCAACTTATATTTTTTATTTCATCACTTTATTCATCCTCTTACTGTATAATTCGATGTCGATAAATTTACAATTGTATTAACAGTGAAATCAGGAGATATAATGTATAAAAAAAATCTCACTACATACATAAAATATCTTAGTGAGGAATTGAAATGGATCAAACTAACACACACTCAATTAAAATTTGACTTGATAATTTGAACCGAATTTTAAAATGAGGGAATATATACAAGTACACACTTTTGTAAAAGTGTATACAAGACAACCATTTTGAAAAATTGATACATTGTATACTCATTTGCTTTTTTTAATATATATCTACAGTCTCTCCGTTAGTTTCGATTTGAATTGTGACATGCCACTGACAAAACAGTAATATTTTTGTTTGTTAACAACCTGTAAATCAGTAAATGATTGTGAAATGAATGGTACTAATAAAACTCCGGAAACATATTAAATTCCATCCATTCATTTAGTCAAGGAAAATTAATTAAATTTTGACCAGAAACATAAATGAATGACATGTTTAATTCCGGTCGCATGATTCCGGAAATGGAATTTAATATGTTTTCATTCATTTATTTAATATGTTTCTAGTCAATCTCCATTCATTTAATATGTTTCCGGTCAATCTCCATTCATTTATTTAATATGTTTCCGGTCGCATGATTCCGGAAATGATATGTTTCCGGAAATCTCAATTCATTTAATATGTTTCTGGTCAAAATTTAATTAATTTTCCTTGACCGGAAACATAAATCAATGGATGGAATTTAATATGTTTGCGGAGTTTTATTAAATTAATTAAATTTTGACGGAAACATAAATAAATTTTGACAGGAAACATAAATAAATTAATTAATCATTGACCGGAAACATAAATTTTTGACCGGAAACATAAATCATTGACCGGAAACATAAATTTTTGACCGGAAACATAAATAAATAAATTAATAATAATTATTACTTCTTGTCTCCGGTCGACCGGAAACATCAAAGGGTCGACCGGAATCAGCGAATTTTCGACCCAAAACAAGGATATATCAAATTAATTTAATACTAATTAATTTAAAATGAATGTATGATATTTAAATTAATATTTACAGGTAATCTATGATGAAAATTTTGCAAAATATTGAAATGCTGAAATTATCACACAACTTATTAATTAATATTTAATATTGAAATTATCCTTCATATTTAAAGTTAATTTAATACTGCACAAAATAGTACTATGAAAGTAAAAGCTTACAGCTATAATTGCAGAAAAATTGAAGAAGACAAATAAATGCTGAAAATTTGCTGAAAAAGAAGAGAAAGATTTGACCACCAATAATTGAACCAATTCTCTCCTATTTATACAATCGATCCGTAACAAATACAAATCCAACAAATTCAAGTATTCACAATTTGCTCTTGCTCTTGCTTCTCTAATTTTCTTTGGTTCATTTCGGTTTTATATTCAAAATTTTCAAATTTTTCTTCAATCGGATCTCACTATGTCTCAACAAGTAAGTTATTCAATTTTTATTTATTTTCAATTCGTTTTTGAATTTATTGTTGTTTATGATATTAATTTGTGTTTAGATTTATTATTGTTAATTTTGTTGTGATTTATTATTGTTAATTTTGTTGTGATTTATTATTGACTATTGGTTTGGATAAATTATTGCAAATTCGTTTAGATAATTAATTATTGCATAATTCATATAGATAATTGGATATTATAATTCGTTTAGATAATCGCTCATATACATTTATATTTAAGTGAGTATTTTAATGTATAGGTTAATTTAGATTAAGTTATGCATTTTAGATTAACGTGTAGGTGAACTTAGATGTTTTTATATGATTTTATGGGTTTTCAAATTTATAAGCTATTAATATAACGAACATTAAAAAATAAAAACCATAAATGAATAAAAAAATTAATTAACACGTAAAAATCGAAAATTCCGGTTGATAATTCCATTGATTCCGGTCGACCGAAATCAAGGATCATAGACCGAAATTTTCGATTTTTATGTGTCAATTAATTTTGTAATTGATTCATTGATTCCGGTCGACCGGAAACATCAAATTGGTCGATCGGATTCCGGTAGCATGATTCCGGTCGTATGATTAGTATTAAATTCTGGAATTTAATATGTTTCCGGAGATATTAAATTTATGTTGATATTAATCATTGAATTTAATAATAATTATTACTTCTTGTTAATATTCGACCGGAAACATCATTCTTATTAATAATAATTTAATATTCGACCGGAAATATTACTTCTTATTAATAATAATTTAATAATAAATAATTTAATAATAAATAATTTAATACTTCTTGTTAGTATTCGACCGGAAACATTACTTCCTATTAATAATAATTATTACTCCGGTAACATCAAAGGGTCGATCGGAATCAATTAATTTTCGACCGGAAACAAGATATATCAAATTAATTTTCGACCGGAAACAAGATATATCAAATTAATTTAATACTAATTAATTTAAAATGAATGTATGATATTTAAATTAATATTTACAGGTAATCTATGATTCCGGTCGACCGGAAACCTGATAATTTTTTATATCCCATTCTTTAAAAAAAATCTGATAAATCGTATATCAATTTTGAACATAGAAAATCAAAGCGTGGTGATCATGTAGTTAACATAATTCATTTAGATTACAAAAACGTCATGTTAATTTTGATGGTAAATACTTATGATGTAATTGAGTAATTAATTCATGCGTTAATTATTGTTGTTTATGATATTTATTTTGTTTAGATTAATTATTGTTAATTTTGTTTACATTAATTATTGTTAATTTTGTTTACATTTGTTATGTTTATTTGTTTAGATAATTCGATTGTTTCTGCTATTTATAATTATTGCATAATTCGTTTAGATAATTGGATATAATTATTGGATAATTCGTTTAGATAAGTCCCGACATAATTCGTTTAGATAAGTCCCTTTTTAATTAATTTATTGTAAGAGACTTTAATTATTTAATTAGACTTTGATTAGATTGCTATTTTTTTCTTATTTGTATATTTGATTAGAATGTATATTTGTTTTATATATTAGAAAAATCATATTAAGACTGTATATTTCAGTTAATGTAATCTTGCATTTGTTATAGATGTCGGGATGGAAGAACATTATTGTTAGATATGGAGGTCAGTGGGATCCTTCTTTATGTTACATTGGCGGGTATCAGTCAAATGCCTTTGTTCGAATGGATAATGTAATTATCTCGGAGTTCATAGAGATGATTGATCAAATTATGATGACAAATTCGTTGAGTACAACCTACCAACTGCATTATCTATCGAGATCTCGGAGTGGTAGAATTATCAAATTAGTTTGGAATAATGATGATCAACTTATTCGATTGACTCATGATGCCCAACCAGAGGTCTATGCGACTCACGATGCCGACACATCCCAATCGGAGCAAGAACTATATAGACCTTCGCTTGAGATACCGTCCTCGTCAACATATGACTACATTTCCCAAAACATATCGTTGGATGCGTCGTTTTCACAACAATTTGCATCATCTGATTGGTTTGATGCTGATACATCTCAATATATGCCGCAACACATGGATCCATCCAGGAATTCTGTTTCCCAACATATGCTGCAACCAGGGGCTGATACACTTGTCGAGGACAGCGATGATGAAGACTACGTTGAAGAAGAAGATGAAACAGAGTCAGATGAAGAGGAAGAAGATCGCGAGTGTGCTTTGGTGAGCTATGGCTCATTTGTAGAGTTTGACGCATGGATCCATCGAGAGGGTGGATTCGGGAAGCTTCTATCTACGATTATGCAGAGTAACACGCAAGCGCACGTAGGAGGCCTAGAGCCAGAAGAAGTTGAGGAGATGAGCAACTGGCTAGTCCCTGTTATTCCTCATGATGCTTCAGTTAATCTCTTTGCTCGTCCTCCGGACTCGGATCCGAGCCCCACGATGGTGGCGAAGGTTCCATCTTCGACGAAAGGGTGAGAATCAAGATATCCGTGGGACTATGGCATTTGGAACGTCGAGTAGAATTTGTTATTCCTCGATCCGATAATTCGAGGATTACATTCAAATGTCGATATCATCTTCAGTGTCCTTTTCTACTACGTGCATCGCAGCAGGGTGGATTTTGGTTTGTCCGCAAGTTTGATGCTATACATACTTGCGCACAAAACCTAGTGAATATCGGAGTAAGGAAGGTGAATGCCCGTGTAATTGCAGCACACATATCACGAAAAATACGCGAAGACGGTGAAGTGCTAAAGCCGAGGTCCATTATGGCTGATTTGCAGCGAGAGTACGGTGTACACGTTACATATAGTGTAGCAATGCGAGCCCGTAATAGGGCGATCGAGATGATATACGGTGGACATGAAGAATCATTTCAGCTACTACCGAGTTATCTGCATATGTTACGGATGAGCAATCCCGATTCGATGACTGACTTGGATATTGGACCAGATGGTCGGTTCCATCACCTCTTTGTCGCGCTCGGTTCATGCAGATTGGCGTACACATTGTGCCTCCGACCCGTGATTGTAGTGGACGGTACGCACTTGAAGGGCCGCAATAAAGGCATATTATTCGTTGCCGTGACAAAGGACGACAACGAGCAAGTTTTTCCATTAGCTTATGGAATTGGTCCGATCGAGAATGATGTCTCATGGACTTGGTTTCTGTCTCGACTACAAACTGCTTATGGATCAAATCCGAGATGTTGATTCACTACAAAAATCTGACCGATCGGTGACGGATTAGCGGCGGCCAAAATACGGGTCGTGAATCGGCGGATTAGCGACGGAATAAAAGGAATTTTTTGCGACGGATCGCGACGTAACATGGCGGGAATTTCTGCTGAGCGGTAACGACGGCATACCGTCGCTATTCCGTCGTTATATTTAACGACGGACACTATCCGTCATTAAAATTAATTTTTTTTGTTATTTTTTTAGTGGATTAACCATAGTCCGTCGCTAATCCGTCGTTAAATAATCGGATTATTTTTACTTTTTATTTATTTATTTTAACGACGGACAACATCCGTCGTTAATTTTAGCGACGGAATTTCCGTCGTAAAGTAGTAGCTAAATTTAACGACGGACTGTAGTCCGTCGTTATAATAAAATGTTTTTATTTTTTTATATTTTGTACATAAATTAACGACGGATATGTGTCCGTCATTAAAGTCATTCCGTCGTTAATACCTTTATTCCGTCGTTAATCCGTCGTTATAGGGTTTTAAATATAACGACGGATATTTCCGTCGCTAATCCGCCGCTAAAAAGTTTAATATCAGACGGGCATTCTTCCCTAATTTCATATCTGAACCTAAAACCCTCCACCCTCCCTCCCCACTTGCCTCGCTGCCGCCCATAGTGCCCGACCATTGCCACACTGCCGCTCGCGACACCCACCCTGACTGGCGACCCTCCACCCTCGCACACCCACCCACCACCCCTGCCACAGCCCCACCCGATCCTCCGTGCCCGATCGCTGACCGACTCCTCATGCTGCCGCCCACCCCCGACCCCCCAGCGCCCTAGCCCCGCCCCGGCCCGTCCCAGCACACCCCCACCCCACCCTGTGCCCACTGTCGCCACCACCGCCGTCGTCCCGCCGCCCGCCTCCCTCCCCGCCAGCTCCAGCCCTGCTCCCCCCGCCTCCCACCGTCGTCAGTCGGGTTGGGATCAAAATATTCAATTTTTTTATTTTGTTATATATTTGTTGATTTTGTTGAAAATATTGTATAAGATGCATTAATTTATAGTGAAAATTGTTATATGATGTATTGAATTGATAGTGAAAATATTGTATATGATGCGTTGAATTGATAGTTAAAATTGATAGTGAAAATTGAATTGAGTTTACCGAATTGATAGTGAAAATGATGCATTGAATGTTAATCTTGTGATTTGGGCTTGTGAAATTGATAAGCTTGGATGTGAATTGGGATGATAAATTCATCGTTTACGTGAGTTAACTATACGCATATGTGGTGTTTGATAAAAATGTTTGCGAAATTGATAAGCTTGGTGTGAATATGTTTAGCTTGGATGTGAATTGGGATGATAAATTCATCATTTCGTGAATTAAGATGTTTTGAGTTATTAAGTGTATAATTAGGCATATATGGTGTTTGATAAAATGTCATGATCTTGATCTTGATCATTTTCATTTCTAATTATTGCGTAGAAAAATCAAATAGCAATCAAAATAAGGATAAAATGAAAATTTTGACATTATTTTACTATAAAATCGAGAATGGGTCTAGTCTCTTGCAGGGCATCGATACGAAGGTCCATCCTTTTGTTTCTCGTTTTTCTCTAGATTCTTGACTACACTCGTATGAAAAGCTCGCCGTATTGAATGACACACTCAAACCATCTTCCTCGTATTCACTTACATACGAGTTGTCATGTTCCTTCAATTTTGCTAAGATAAGCATATAATGAGGATCATCCCTCCTCATCGAAATAGAAATTATAATGATAGTCTTCATTATTGTATCTTAGCTTTTCATTCGACTTCGTCCTCTTACGCTCATCACATATTCTTGGCGGATGGCACGTGTACTCCTTGTCCATCTTTGTTGTCGAAGCGCGTTTTTTATTATCGATTCATCGCAGGATAATGATTGTGATTATGAGTAGCATTAAGAGCATCCTCACTTCTTTCAAGCGGTCGAGCATCATTACTTCTTGTTCAAGCGGTGAGGATGAGTTTGATCTTGCTCATAATCACAATCATTATCTGCGATGAATCGTAATATCAAAAGAATGTCGCTTGTTCACGGCATGGACAAGCAATACACGTGTCATATGCGAATATGTGATGAGCGTAAGAGGACGAAGTCGAATGAAAAGCTAAGATACAATAATGAAGACTATCATTACAATTTCTTTCCATGAAGGAGGATGATCCACATTATATGCTTATCTTAGCAAAATGAAGGAACATGACAACTCATACAGAATTGAATCGAGGAAGATGGTTTGAGTGTTGTCATTCAATACGAAGGAGCTTTGAGTTCGAACACGGAGTGAAGTCAAGAATCTAGAGAAAAAACGAGGAAACAAAAGGATGGACTTTCGTATCGATGTCTCGTGTAGACTAGACCCATTCTGATTTTATAGTAAAATAACGTCAAAATTTTCATTTTATCCTTATTTTGATTGCGTACTACTGCACGTAGGAGTTCATCCGGCGATTGACTCTACGATAGCTTATCATCAACGGCTATTGGAGATGGAGGCGGATGCAGTGGCGCGAGCAATCACGAGACCAGATGATAGTGAAAGCGGCGGCAGCGCGGCATACGAGGCCGATTGCAAGTGAGCGCGAGCAACACGAGCCGGTTGCAAGTTGGTGAGGCGAGATGACGTTCAAGCCACAGTTCGAGGCTCAATTGCGCGCCGGCGGAGGCCTCGGGCGCTTCATGGCCAGCTCTGCTTCCCCCCCTCGTGATATCGCCTCCGTTTCACCCATCGTCATATTTGGGTTGTATTATGAATTTATGAAGAAACAAAACATTTTGTTTGTAAACTTATCGTATGATTTAGAATTATTTGGTTTGTTTGATATTATGACGTGAAATTGTTTTGTTTTAATTGTGTCGCTTTGATTTAGAATGATAATGTTTATCATTTAGAATTGGTTTGTTTGGATTGTGTTTGTTTGAAAACAGGTTTGTTGTTTGTTATAAACGGCCGTCCGAAATAAAAATTGAATCTCTATACGGTTTGTACATTTAGAAAGCGGATGGCGACGTTTCAACGACGGATTCGATTTAGCGGCGGATGGAGACGTTTCAACGATGGATTGGTTACGTGAAATAAAAAAATCATATTTTAACGACGGATCGTGTCGTCGCTATATAACGACGGATCGTGACGGATTGTCGTCGAATTAACGACGGATTTGCGGCGGTTTTTTTAACTACGACGTCGTTCCGTCGTTAATCCGTCGATATTAATGATGACTTAGAGTCGTATTAACGACGGATTGTATATCAGACGACCGTTCAGAGGTTGTCGATTAGCGACTGAAACTTCCGTCGCTAATTATTAACGACGGACGTATATCCGTCGTTAAAAGATTGCCAACCGTGTTTGAATGACCCTTTATTCCGTCGCTAATCCAAACTATCGACGAATCCGACATGATTAGCGACGGAATTTTCCGTCGCTATTAGCCTGTTTTTTTGTAGTGATTGTTTCAGATGCCCATGTAAGTATAATGAATGCGGTCAAGTGTGTCTACCCTGATGCAACACACGGATTATGCTACTACCATCTGCTGAAAAAAATCACCCCGTTTGGGAAACCATCCGCAAAGTTATTCCAGAAAGCCGCTTATGCGTACCAAGATGCATACTTTGAAAAAGCGATGGCTATGTTAAAGTCTCTCGTGAAGGCTGATGGTAGTGGCGCATATACCAAGTTGGTGGAGGTTGGAGTGCAGAAGTGGGCTAGATCACGGTTGTAATACCCGTATTTCTATAATGAGATTAGCTCGTGATTAAGAGCTTAATAAGAAGGCATTGCATCCTTAAGAAAGATTTGTCTAAGTTAGAAGCTTTTGTGTTAAGCTTGAGTTGAGACGATAGAATCGAGGCGAATCGAGATAAGATTCTCGGATCTTATTTAGGATAAGAAGACCTAGATTTCAAGGGTCTTAAGATGATAGGTACATGCTCAATAAGTTTTGATTTGAAAAATTGAGAATTTCAAAATCTACGTTTTGTGGCGTTGGCGTTTGCGATTAAGCTCGGTTTAAGAGCAAAATATTTAAAATGATTTTAAGGCCAAAATATTTTTAATTATTATATTTTAACGATATTTGATGATGGAAAATTTTAGAAAGTGATTTTGAATGATTTAAGAATAAATGGAATATTAATTCCATTATTTGCATAAAATGGAATTAAATCTCTATTTTTATAAAGTGAGTTTCTATTATATATTTTATAATTTTGGAACTTTATATTGATGAAAGTGATTATTTTAAGGTATTAAGAAAATAAGATTCAATATTGGAATTTTTGGGAATTAATTATGGAATTTTCTAGCATATTTTGGAAAATTACATGAAAAGATATATTTATTATTATTAATATTATTAAATCCGAAAATTTAGGATAAATTTAGGGAGATTATTTTATATAAATCTCTAGAATATGGTGTGTTGGCACCATTTTGTTTTGGAAAAATAAAAGAAAAATTAATTGATAATGTGAAATTACTATTTTACCCTTACTCATTAATTACAAAATATATACTTTCAAACATGATTCTTCTTCATTCTCTCCCTCAACCTCACGTCTCCAACACACACAAGAACACACATATTTTAGAAATTCTTGAGAAAAAGATAGGAAGATCAAATAGTTGAATTTCGGTCGGTCTTGAATAGAGGTATAATCTCGTCGAGAACACATCTACGGTTTAAAATTTTAAAAACATGCTTATATGTTGAATTCAGATTTTCAATCATTTTTAAAGAATTATGATCGATTATGTTTTGTTGATTATTTATGGATATTATGATAGATTAAGCGCTACGTATTGTTTAACGTTGAAATTGTAAAGCATATATTATTTAATTGAAGTTTCATGAAATTTTCAAAAGGGCAGCCCTTGATTTTAAATTTATGATATTGTTATGATTGAATTTACTTCATATATGTGTTATTGGATTGATATAAACATGATTGGAACAAGAAAAACGTTTGAAATCGAAACTATATTAAAACTCCCAAATGGCGAAAACTCTAAGGCATATATTGTTGGATTTTGATTTTATTTGATCATTTTGACTTCATATTTAGATTCTATGATATGAATAAAGCCTAAAATGATTTATTCGGATTTTTCATGACGTATTCAAAACGGTAAAATTTTAGTTTGTCGGAAAATTTGTTTTCAAAGCCAAAGCTTTGATCTTTATGTTTTATTGATAAAATGATGATCTTTGATGATATTTGAGCATGTATATAGGTTCGTTGGTGTTAGATGACGTCTCACGTGAATTTTTGACGTTAGACCTTAAGTGACGTTTAAAGGGATTTTCGGTTATTGGCTAAGATGAGATGATTGAAGCTTGTTGTTGAGTTTCCTATGCATATTGAGACATATGGTGATGAATTGATGGAGTTTGGACTATGTTTGGTTGATCGGTGTTGATTTGGCGATGCTTTTTATAAACGTTCTGTTGCCGAAATTTCGATAGAAATTGTTTGTTAATAAGATGCTAGAGGATGCAATGACCCAAGTTTTGATAGACCATAGCGTCTTAGATTTGATATCGAGAAGATATGGTCGTGTCGACGACTAAGATGATTAATGTTCGTGTTTGTTTCTTGTTAGGCATTTATGCCGTTTAATATGGAAAAAGAGAGAAATGGAATTGGGAATTAGTTCCTTAGCTCTAAGGAACATCCAGCGGGTATAAGTATTTTATATAAAGTATGCTTATGCTTTTAAATGTTTTCAAAAGATATGATATGATTATCATAAAAGATGACATGAGATTATGATATGCATTGATTTGAAAAGTTGATTGACTTGCCAATGTTTTGAGCATGAGCATAAGCATAATGCACTACCTATCCACGGAAAGAAAGAAAAGAAAGAATTTACCGACGTCGGGTATGACCGTAGTTGAGAACCTTCGGTCCAACTCGGGTATGTGATATTAAGGTGTTTTAGAAGGAGACCTACTTCTCAACACGCAGAAAGAATCCGTGGATATGGGAAGGAGAGATGAAAGGTGCATGCAAACATGATACATGCATATGCATATGATATTATGATGATATGAAAGCAAGTAAGTATTTATTTATGAAAGTACATATTTTAGCAAATAAAGTTTATAGCCACAGGGCAAAGTTTATCTTTATGTTTTTGACGATACCCACCGAGTGCATTTTGTACTCACGCCGCATATATTTCTAAATATGCAGGTTGAAATGGAAAGAATCTTTGGAATCGAATCTTTGTGAAGGAGCTTCTCTAAATAATGATTCATATTAAGGTTGTTTTATTGTTATTGACATGTTTTGTTGCCCGAGAGTTATGTCTTCATACATAATTCTCGACCGTATTCGTTGCCGAGCTTTGATCTTACACGCTATATGTTACGATATGATAAAGTGATCATGTCCAATGTTCGGTGAACAAGTTCCTTGAATGTTCGAATGGTTTTCGTTGGATTCAATATCATTCGGTTGAATCATTATCATTCCTTGTTTTAAATTGTTGATAAATCCTTCTTGTTGACAAAATATTACGAAACCTACTTTATATTTTACCTTATTGAACCGTAAATGTTAGATTCATTCATAAAGAAAGTTGTTATCATCTTTTCTCTTGACAAATGTTTGAACCCGTGGTCGTTAAATTTTCTTCTTAATCCCGAGTCACGGCTAATTACCGATTAGGTAGTCGGTCGTGACAACAGTGCCCGTTAGGCGCTACAGTTTTATGACATCGAACATTGCCGAATCATTCAATTCTCGATTATTGTGGGCTAGACGATTGCCAATATGCTCAATGATTGAGGCAATCCGTCACATTACGAAAAAATGGTTCGATGAGAGACATGAAGCGGCAAAGAGGTGCAGCGGTGAATTGACCCTGAAGCGGTAGCGTAAGATGATGGTATCAATGGAACTATCACGCAGATACGATGTAGTGCCCTCATCAGACTCCACTTTCAAAGTCAAGCACGGAAGCAAAACATTCAGAGTGAATCTCAATACGCAATCGTGTTCGTGTTTGGAGTGGGATATGGATATGATACCGTGTTCTCATGCGGTTGCTGACTATATGGTGCAATTTAAGTTTAATTATGTTAATTTTTTTTGATCAAATTGATTTCAATTACATATAATTGATTATATAAATTTTTTAGTCATAAAGGTCACCATATATCTAACTATGTGGGGGAGTACTACCATTCTACAAAGCTAGCCGAAGCATATTCGTATCGGATCAATCCTGTTCAGCCACGCCTAGTTGGACTGCTCCTCCGATGTTCTTTGGAATTACGCTTATGCCTCCTAATAGAGTCCGTCAAGCTGGGCGCCCGAAAGTGGGTCGATATCGTCATCCAACAGAAGTGGGATCGAGTAGTAGAAGTCGTGCACCACGGACATGTAGCTTGTGTGGTAACAAATCTCATACTCGTCGGAAGTGTCCTTACTTGTCAAGAGACGAGTGACATTGTAATGAAAACACTTATTCATGTAAATACATTATTATTATTATTATTATTATTTGTTATTGATATTATAATACTATTGTTATTGGTATTATAATTGGTTATTTAAAACCTATTATTATTATTAGTATTTGAAGAACAACTTGTATTTGAATTACAACTTGTATTTGATTTACATTGTAATGAAATCACTTATTCATGTAAAGACATTATTAACATTATTATCCACATCATCATTGTTATTTGTTATTGATATTGAAGATTGTACAGCTAAAGGAAATTGAATTGAATTGAAATTGAAATAGAAATTGAAATTAATCCATTGAATTGACATTGTAATGAAGATCTATTACATGAGATAATATAAAAGTAATCATCATCCTCTACGCGCTCTCGGCACTCTCGAAACAGATATGGCTCACATAACTCATATATACTTCCACCTATCTTCTTTCTATATGCTAAAGCATTAGACATACCCCATTGGATGCTCGGTGAACCAGAAATAAGACGTTCTACAGTCATGCATGCAAATGGACCATCACTGAAATCGTCGTCCTGTTCAAATACCTCTGAAGATTGAGCTGGTGTAATAATCGCATCATTGTTCCATGGTGGTATTTGGTGGGAGTTATTTTCGAACCATCTAGAGAAGATCAGAAACGGCCGCAATAATCTATTCAGGCACACGAAGTCCATCATCCTCGCATCCAATTGATCATTGTCCATCCGCCAACGTTGCGAGTCAAACAGCAAGCAATGACCCGAGTGCATATCCACGCGACATATCACGAAACTCCGCTCGATGATGCATGGGATGATGATCTATAAAAATTAATATTTAGAGAAAATAAACAAGGAAATTTTCAATTTTTGCAACTTATTGTATTAAATAGGTTACCTGCGTGGCACGTAACCATGGTCATGATAAGCAAAGCCGAGGACAATCGCCATCCAATGCGCTGGTGGCTGCCATGTAGAAGCAATGCTCTCGGGTAATGATCAATGGTGCCTCACGCGGTCTTGAATGTAGGATTTAAAGCGTTGCGTGTACCTCGGACCATGAATTTTGCGAAACATCTATTCAACATTGAAAATTAATTAATTCGGATACTACACATATATAATATATATTGATTGTATTAAAGACACAATACTTACGAAAAAATCAGTATCAATGATGATTGTGTTATGAGAATCCACCCCATCCAATATGTCGATCCCGGCATCGAGTCTCATCCTCAAATGCATCATGAATAGATCGACCATCTGCAAAATTATTGCAGGGATACATATCAATATAAGACGATGTACTTCAAAAAAACGAATCATATTGTATAAAAACGTACTTACCCGAACATCAAAAGGCCTCTCTGGCATTTCGAGATTCACGAAAAATCGAACATGGATTTGACGGTCAGTATCCCGAACAACCACAACTGCGTTCTTTCTCGTCAAGAAACGCTCGTACTTTATCAATACATCGTCGGAATTGGACGTGGGATCGGGCTATTAACATACGGTGACCTCAGTGCAGTCGAAGGTCTCCGTGCCCGTTCACCTCTCCGGGCTTCCAACTACAAACATTTAAGCATATGAGTCGCTGTAAAATGAAAACATAACAAATATAATGAAATACTATAAACTGCCAAATATGAGACTTAATAGTTACCTGTTGCTCCAATCTGTCTTGCATAGGCTCGAAAGTCTGCCTCACGACGTTCTGAGGCGTCAGATCACTAAATAGGTCTAGTCCCAGCATGGAATGATGAGATGCAGTTCCAGGACTAGTACCATGGATCTGGGGAGAGTAGCGGGGTGGGGTATCACTGGGCTGATGTAGGGCTGGCTCACCGGCTCAATATGTCCACCGCCTCGAGGACATCCGGACTTGTTGTTGCTCGACCTTCACCTCCACCTCCTCGTCGTCGTCGTCGGAAGATTCACGGGCCGAGATGGGGGTGTATATGTATCATCTCTATGTGTGCAACCACATCGAGTCTTCTAAATAAACTTTCAAACCATTTCTTCATCTTTGGATTCCACTTTTCTTTAATAGACTTCTCGATCGTTGCCTTTCTCGTCTTCACTCTCCCGAATGGAATCCCGAATGGATTCCTGGATCCAACAACGATCAATGGAACTAAGACGCCGGGGGTGCTCACCACCACCGCTCGATGAAGAAGAAGCTGTAGCATGTTTCCCCGTATCCCGTCTCTCAACAGATGGACGGCTATCCACATATGGTCGCTGCGGCTCCTCAACAACCGTAATCTCAACGAACTCAGCCGACGATGTCCTCTGGCTGGGTCTTGAAGGTGAAGGCTCTGAGGGCTGCTCTGATGGAGACTCTGTTTGTTCAGGATCCTGAACAAACTGTGGAGCCCTCCTCGGAACTCGACGTCTACGTCGAGGCTCATCCACCGGATGAGACACACCACGACGAGAAGGGAACTGTCGTCCCTCCCTCAAAGGATTTGACGGTATAAGAAAATTCACACCGAGTGGAAAGGGGTGTGAGACAGACACCCAGTAAATGGAAGTAACCTCGAATGAGTCAGGCTCGATCGCTGTGAGATGATAATCGACCTACAATAAATTGAAAGATATTATTTAATATTGTAATAAATATAATACCTCATACATGATTTAAAATTATAATAAAATTCAGTACCTCTTGCTCAAAAAGAGGTTGTAAAGCTGCCGATGAGAGCCTACTCTTGAACTTCCACCTCAACACTCTCGGATACGCTGTGGGGTTGACGTAGTTCCCAGTTGTACGTCCCAAGTCTGGTATGATCTCGAGTGACCAAACATATAGTGCCCAGACTGGTCCGTAAAAGTGGTACTGAGCATTAGGTTAACAATGCGTCGTATAATATCTCAATATCTGGTAACTGTATGCCCCCCATGGAAATCGACAAAACGCCTCCAGATCGTCAACTAATGCCCAAACCCAATCATCTATTACCTTCCCCGTCTCGTACCCAAATACGAATCCATAGAGGAAAATAACGTGGACCACACGTAAATAGTGACGAAGATCTACATCATCAAAATCACTACTACAAAATCTATCTAATAGATTTCTTAATGTAATCTGTGTGCCCCCGCAAAAAAGCATATATACCTCAACGTCGCTAAAGTCGTAGTCTTGTGTGGGATCAAATGATGATGACCCAAATTACAGGCCGGTGACTAGAGCATAATCTCTAATGAAAAAACATATATTTCTTCCATTGATGAAAAAATACATTTCCGGTTGTGTAGGTTCTATTTGACGGGAGACTATATAGTGCAAAGATACACTAGACTTAGGCCCGAGAATCCAATCAATCATATGACCAAAGCAACCCCCCCTAAACATATCTAGCAACTGGTCGTCGTCCTTATCTAGCAAGACATTCTTAATATACTTAAAATAATTGGTCCTATAATAAGTCTTTACATCCGCCACAACATTTATCGTAGTAGGCCTCAAAAAAAGGATCGACCTACAATTATATCAATGCCACATATTACACAACGTACAACAAACCAACAAACTACTACAATAATTATTTCATTTGTCTATAATTCGCAAATAAACAACCTATCATACAAATATCACAAATAATTAGAAATCAATCTCTACAAATCACCGATCAAAACACTCGTCATAATTAAGTAATAAAATTTAACCATTCTAAACTTAAAAAAATAAGAAAAAATAAATGCAAAAAAATATGAAAACATACTGTAAATACGGTAAACATAAACATCACATTTAGCAATATACTATGATATGAAAACATACTTGGAAATCAATATACTTACGGTAAACATACTTGCAAAAACATACTTGTAAAACATAATCAATATACTTACGGTAAACATATTAAAAATACGGTAAACATAAGAAAAAATCATGGCAAAAAAATATGAAAACATACTTGCAAATCAATTCATTCTCATACCACCAAATCAATTCATGCACCAAAATATGGTAAACATAAACATCACATTTAGCAATATACATACGGTAAACATATTAAAAATCGTATAACTATATTGTTTCAAAATAAGATAGACGAAAGCATATCGGTAAGTCCGACATATTGTCACTCGTTACTTCGAAAATAATTGTAAAATATAGTTCCCCTGCATTATTACAAAATTCAATTAATAACTAATTATTAGAAAATTAAATTGATATTGCGTAAATTGGAAAAATCAAGTGTAGTGTTTCCGGTCGAATAGGCTGTCTCCGGTCGACCGGAGAGAAGCCTTCCTCGATCGGAGACAACGTTTGTCGATCGAAAACAACAAATTAATTCAATTTCTTGAATTAATTTGTTGTTTCCGGTTGACAAATGTTTCCGGTCGAAGAATGCTTCTCTCCGCTCGAGCGGAGATAAGCATTCTTCGACCGAAAACAACGTTTGTCGACCGAAAACAACAAATTAATTCAAGAAATTGAATTAATTTGTTGTTTCCGGTCGACAAACGTTGTCTCCGGTCGACCGGAAACAAGTAACGTATGATTTTCGGCCTGAATTACCTCCGGTTGTTCTTCACGGTCTCTCTTCTTATCTTTCGAAATTCACGGGAATGAGAATGGAAATGAAAAAAATTGCGAGAACAAAGATATCTGAATCTGAAATTGCAAAATCTGAAATTGCGAGAAGAGTGAGTGAAGAAATAGCTGGGTTTCACTTGTATAAATGTTGCACAGAAAAAATATGTAGTCAAAGGCGTTAAATGTGCACAGAAAAAAAGAGAATCAATTCCCTCTTATCTCACATCACATGCGTCTGCCATCTGCAAATTTCAGCCTTTTGAATCAAAATATAGTTTTTTAATAGGTTTGGGTATGGGGTGTAGTTAATTTTTAGGTTGGATATGTTAGGTACATATATTTTGAAAATTGGGTAATAAAGTCTCGGCCCCTTTTAAAATTATCTGCAGATAGTATAACTTCTTCATAGACAATACGATTAATATATAACCTTATTTCCATTGGTTTGAGTTCTTATATATTATGTGAGATTCTATCCCACTAATTAAGTTTCTAATTGATGATCTATTAAAGTGTATTAATTGAAAATTGCCATCACCGTTCATATCAATTGCAATTGATGATTTGTATATGTAATATAAATGTTAATGAGTACAATAAATAAGTAATATATATATATATATATATATTAACATGTGATTATATTATCGTAATTAATTATTTCCATAAGACATGTTTTGTAACGTTTGCATTAATTAATTGATAAATATAAAATTTAATTTGACATTTAAAATGTCATAAAATGAATAATTTAGAAAAATAAGAATGGAAGTTCTATGAATTGTCACGTAGGATTTCAAATTGCTCTGAGCTCTTCAATGTGTATTGGATTATATAATTAAATAGATATGCAAATGCAAATCTCGCCTTTTCCCTTAGATATGCATTCTTAGAATTTTCTTGTAGTATCATGAAGTTCAAATCAAATAGATTTTAAGATTTATTCATGGTTAGAGACAATTATCTTATTTTGATGTGGTTGTATTCGATATAATAGAATTATTCAATCTTATTGAAGATTATTAAATGAATGATTGCTATATATTTTGTAGATAATAAGATCCGAACGAAATATACTAAAGGAAAAAATATAATAATTACTCTATATAACATAAGATGAATTAAAGAAAAAAGAATTACTATATATCAAGAATGCTAGTTTCAAATAGCACAATGGTTGACTTTATAAGAGTCGGTTGGCACCCAAAAATCAAAAACTCGCATACGGACTCCATATATTTCATAGAAAAATTCAATACATAATTTCGCTTAATTACACATGATTAATGATGAGTATTCAATAAAAAGAAGTAAATCAAAAAATTGAGATTGAAAACACATAAGAGATTGATGGAAATTATGGAGGACGAATATGACATACACGCGCACCATCAATCACTCTGAGAAAAGAAAAAACAAATTATTATTATTTGCACAGTAAACTCAAAAGTCAAATTCAAAAGAAAAAAAGATAGAATCATCTAAAACCAAGCATTGTAGGTCAACACTTTCGTGTTTCCATAGTTAATACATGTTGATGAAGAAGCTTTAATGTCTTTCCATCTTTACTTATATCAAAACCAGCCAAACTGATACCAGTCCTCAAATTTTATCTGTAAGACACCATATACCTTATTGCCACAAAAACATGTTCAAAAGGAGATAAAAAACATGTATCATAATTAGGTTCTCTACCTTGTACTGAAAAATGAATTATTTGTGGGTGGGAGTATAAATTTACTGTAGCTGTTTTTCACCAAATAGGAAGAGGAGGATTAACCACAATATTTCTATCAAATTGGTTGAAGAGAAAAAGAACATGAATGAGAAGAGAGATTCACTAAGGTATAATTTTATAGGATAGAGGGGATAGAAGAGATAGCAAGAATTAAACATCCATGAACCTTTGCATAGTTAACGATGAATGAATTTCAGATGACTTATTTTGCCTATTGATTGAAGAGATTAATTTATATATAAATTTGGATAGTTAATGGTTAATGGTAAAATTAAAGGTAGTCATTTGATTGATATGTAACGGTAATCTATATAAGGGAAAATGTAGTTATATGGTTTTATAATTCAAAATTAGATTAAATAAAAAATAGATTGCAAGAGAAGTTCTTTAATTTAGAAAAAAGAGAATAAAAAAACATGGTGATGCCACGTAGGATTGAAAATTGTTGTGGACTCTTCAATGCGTGTCGGTATATAGAATTATATAGATGCCTAAACTTTTGTTCTCGAGCATTTTTTTTTTGGCAAAATCAAAATATTTGAAGAAAAAATTAAAATTGAGATTATAAATTAAAAAACACCATATTTGAGGTCATAAACTATGGTTAATGTCTCTTTTTTTAATCAATTCAACTTGCTTTTCTATTTCGGTACATGATCAATTGATCATCATATTTTTCTTACATTTTAGGTCCTGATAAATCTTGTGCATGCGAGATTTATGAAAACAGTAAAGAACACGAGAGGCTTTTACGTGGTTCGATCAAGAAAAAGATCTACGTCCACGGAGGAGTGATTCCTCAATACTTTCACTATATGCGATTACAATGAATGTATTAAAAATCTCGAGTACTCAATAGTTGTTCCCCTTCCTACCTTCAATCTAACCTCTATTTATATACCATCATATAGAGTTTGACTCTAATTCAAATAGAGTTAGACTCTAATACAAAGTCTTCTCTCATAAGGATTCTAGTAGAGTTAGACTCTAATACAAAGTCTTCTCTCATAATGATTCTTTTAGATATGCATCCGAATCTTCTACGTCTCCAATTGCGATTAGAGTTGTAGTTGGTTCTTGGACCGAACTCACATAGGCCGAGCTTAATGTCGGGGCCCATTTATATTGGGTCTGATGATTGGGCCTAATAGTTGGGCCGTATCCTATCAGGTCCTATCCCCAAAAAAATCGGGAGTGGTAACAAAACTAGAATGACATAACGTCAAAGCAACTATAAATCTTGAAAAAAACTAGAATAACTTATTTAGTCCACTTAACTACATAAATCTTTAAAAAAATTAGTCTCAACTTGTTATAGAATATTACATTATTTTTTGTGGAAATACGGCGATTCTTTATTGCATTTTAATGACACCTTTTATAGCATTCATGAATAATCATCATGTGAAAATACTAAGAGTTTATGATTTAGCATTTATATAAAGAAAGTATACACTCTAACATCACAAACACTTAAAATTATCACATATTCTTTACCTATATATGCAACAAAGGATATTACACAAATGGACAATGGAGAATTTCATTTGCAAAAATACATATATCTTGCCACGCTCCTTGACGTTCACGACTAATACTGCCTATTCGATGATGCGCTCCTTCTTGAGGGCCAGAAGTACTCGTAGACCTTGTTGGGATTCACCAACTATTTGGGGCAGTGTTGTCCGATGCTGAACCCACATGATTTGTAGCCTTGTAACCAAGTGGAAAATGTGATTGATAGGATACGGCCCAACTACTGTGCCCAAGCATCGTGCCC
This sequence comes from Salvia rosmarinus, assembly GCA_036937905.1. NCBI lineage: Eukaryota > Viridiplantae > Streptophyta > Magnoliopsida > Lamiales > Lamiaceae > Salvia > Salvia rosmarinus. Next base: position 100,770,712 of record CM072819.1, read on the forward strand.
AATACAAGTAAACGACATCAAGCTCGGCTCGGACAAGTTCGGCCCATGAAGACTCCTAAAGTCGGTGGGAGCAGAAGCTCGACCGTATCTAAAGAATCCTAATTCGAGAGGATAGGATCTCGAATCCTAGTTAGAAGACTTGATTCGAGATCTAGGTCAATACATTGTGTATAAATAGAGGCTAGATTAGGCGAAATAGATTCATTCACTCTCCTCAGAATCACTTCATACTCTCAATACATATACTCTCTCTTGCCCGTGGGCGTAGATCTTATTCACGATCGAACCACGTAAATCTTTGGTGTTCTTGCGCATTTATTTCCTTACAATTTAAGATCGATCACTTGGCGCGAATGCATGGGAAACGAAATTTTGTGTTTCGATCAACCACCGTTTGTGGAAATAATCATGACCAGTACACGAAGCCACGCATCCAGACCGTCGCGGCAACAACAACGGCGACGAAAAGGAACGCCGAGCTCAACTCGGGAAGAGCCCAATCGGAGAAGAGACCCCAGGGGCATATCCAAAGTCTTGACGAGCACGGACACCGCCTGCGGGGCGGTTACCATAGCGAAAGGCAATCGTAGCAATAATCGGGGAACCTCCCGCTCCATAAGTAAACCTTGACGGCGTCGTCGAGGGATTTCTCGAGAAAAATAAGGAGAGCTTTCTCTAGTTCCTCGGTGACGTGGTCGACCACGTCCGAAGAGCGGAACACGAAGCCTCATCTAAATCGAGGCATCACAACGAGGTCGGGGCCCAAACCGACCGCGCAGGAACGAGCAGCGGGAGAGGCGTCGTGATCACCGCGGCCGGCCTCGATCGCCCGAAATCCATCCAGTGAACTCCGCCCGATCTCGAGGGGACGCGGCGCGGAAAAGGCATCGAAGTCGCCGCGAAGTCGGTCCGAGTCACCTAAGCGAGTTCGATCGTCGAACTCGGTCCCGATCTCGGAGGGCGGCGATGGATACGGGAAGATAGCCACCCGTTCTCAAATAGAATACTCAACACTTCTCTCCGGATAAGTACGGGTACCAAGCATCGCCCCTACGACGGGTGAGGGATCCACGAACTTCCTCTCGCGGTTCAATACAACATGATCAACCAACGTCTTAGCTCGGTTCACATGTGTAAAGTCTTCCGGAGTTACTCGTCGACAACGCCCGCGGTGGTTCGACGATCTACCTACGGAAGCATCGGCTCTATCGCGACACGATGGCGGCCTTCCATCAAGGTTCTTCCAAAAGGCGGAATCGAAACGTCGTGGCACACCTCCTCACCATAAAAAAGCCGTAATGAGTCCATCGGCGACTTCATGACAAGGTTTAACAAGGGTGTTTGAAGGTCGAGAGCGTGAGCGACTGTTAGTCATCTCGGCCTTCCAAAACGGCATCTTGCCGGGGCCTTGTATCTTAGAGATCGTCAATCTGAACCCGTCTGTAGGTAGCGGCGCATAGCCAACCGGTTCGCCAAAGCGGGCGGGCCGACAAGAGAAAGCGCGCGGCGACAGCCGGACCTCCGGAAAAAGGAAGAAGAGGCGAAGGAAGGAAGATCGGAACCAAGGCCGTGAAGCGCTTGGGCGATTACATCGCCCGATAAAATCCGAGGCTCGGTCCGCGACACGCGAACGACCTCAATACACCCGTTGGCGAAGCCGAGGCGAAATCTCGCACTCCATATGAACTGTTAGAAGCCTCGACCGATGACGGGAGGGAAGAGGTGCCGACCTCGGATAAATCGCTCATTCCATGATGATTACGGGCACGACATCGAAGAGTGCAGCGAGCTCATGGGTGAAATAGAGATCTAGTTCGGGACGGATATTTGACCTCAAACGATTATGCGTGCTAGTTGAATATCGCGAAATGGGCAATCGAGCTGGGCGAGCACGATATATCATACGCCCCGCCAGCCATCAAAGGTCGAGCCAGCGGATTTCCTTGCGAGGCTAACCGTCGAAAAACCAAGCCCAGTCCGTATCGAGGACGATGCCAAAGCCGAACCGTGGTTGAAACAGAAGTCTTGGCGACTCGTTGGCTGACGGCTTGGGAAAAGCAGTGGCGGAGCGGTATCTTACTCCAGGCCGGACGACCAAGAGATCACTACTCGCCCGGTTCACATTCAAAATACGAACAACGAAGTGGAGTATGAGGCATTGATCGCGGGACTTCGCCTCGCTCAAAGTCTCGAGATACGAGCCGTGCAAGTTCACAAATGACTCTCGAGTCGTCGTAAGCGAAATGTTGGGAAAATCGAGGCAAAAGCGGCGAGAATGAAGAGTATCTTGAAAAAAAAAGCACGCAGCGGACTTTCTCACACTTCGGATAGTTCGCATCGAGGGAGCAAAATAGCCGAGTGACATCTTAAGTAAATTGGCCTCGTCATCAACGAGCCCGCGATGAGAGGAAGTCAAAGCGGGAGCATAAGCGATGCGTAAGACGGAGCCGAGGTCAACATAGTCTCGGATGAAGAACCCAATTGGATGACTCCCATTCGAGAGTACACGGAGAAGGCGCCTTCGACAATGCATGGAGGCTAGGAGGATCTGAACAAATCTCTGCGATATCTGATTGAGCAGGAGTCCTATCTGAAAAGTCATATCTCCAACCTCTCTTAAGGTGCTTGGGTCGAACCGAGCCAATTCGTTCTACGAGAAATACGAAGGTTCGTGCGGAAGCCACATCGGACCCCGAGCCTTGTCGAAAAAAGTCATGCGATGGGGATACTATTGGCTGACAATGTTCGAAGACTCGATGGACCTCGTAAAAAGTGTCCGAAGTGTCAAATCCATGGGAATGTACCAAGGCTACCCTGCACCGATCTCACCTCCGTCTGAGCCCTTGGCGTTTATGCAATGGGGATTGACATTGTGGGCCCCTTTTGTAAAACACCGGGGCGACTCGATTTTAATTGTTGCGATCGACTACTTCACGAAGTGGGTAGAAGTCGAGCCCTCGCGAAAATCACAAGCAAAGCGCGCCTCAACTTCGTATGGAAGAACATAGTGTGTCGCATCGTCCCATATCCTCCTTTCGGATAACGGAACACAATTCACGGATAAGACATTCAAATTGGTGTCGAGAGCTTCGGATCCACAAAAGTTCACCTCGGTGGCCCATCCTCAAGCAAATGGTCGGACCGAAGTTACCAACAGACCATCGTAAAGGGTCAAAAACTTCGTCTCGACCGAGCTAAAGGCCTCACGGGTGGAAAATCTACCACAGTCTTATGGTGCGTGCCGAACAACACCTCGGACCTCGAGCGGAGAAACACCATACAGCTTTGGTGTATGGAACCGCGATGATCCTGCGAGATCGGAGTGCAAGTCCTCGTGCCATTGACTTCTGCCGCGAAGCAAATGGGAAAATCTACGGCTGATCTAGACCTACTCGAAGAAAGAGACCTCGCCACATCGAGGAAGCTCGGTGCAAGCGACAAGTAGCTCGGTATTACAACGGTAGCGTTAAAACCCGACAATTCAAGTGGGCGACCTCGTACTCCGACATAATGAAGTCGGCAAAGCCGCAGACTCGGCAAGTGGAAGCCACATGGGAAGGACCTTACAAGATTGACAAAGTTCTCGACAAGGGGCTATAAGCTCGCTCAATTGTCCGGTGAGCAATTACCCAACGCATGACACATCGTCCATCGAAGAAATATTATGCATAAGTGGCGAGGTTGGGTCTTGTTCGATCATATTTTTAAGTCTGTTTAGAGTCCATCTTATTTGGTGGTCGCGTCATCTTTATCAATAAAATATTTATTTTACGAGTTCTACTTGTCACTAATGCATAATTAATCTTCACATTATTTTCCTCTACGGAGGACAAGTTCCCTCGACGGAGGTCGATTACATTCGTTTAATACGAATGTAAATCTAAGCATGCGCTACATACGAGATCGGACTACCTTCGTTTATTTGAGCGTTCTCTATGTAGATGAAGGGACCACCCTCCGATGACCTCGACAAACAGGAACCATTCCTACATACGAGATCGGACTACCTTCGTTTATTTCAGCGTTCTCTATGTGAGCGAAGGGGATCACCCTCCCGATGACCTCGGCAAAAAATGGAACCATTCCAGATACGAGATCGGACTACCTTCGTTTATTTGAAGCGTTCTCTATGTAGCAGAGGGACCACCCTCCCGACGACCTCGGCAAAAAACAGGAACCATTCCTACATACGAGATCAGACTACCTTCGTTTATTTCGAAGTGTTCTCTCTATGTAGACGAAGGGGACCACCCCTCCCGACGACCTCGGCAAAAAACAGGAACCCCTACCTTCGTACGAGAACGATTTCTTTCGAAACGGAATTCTCTACGAGGACGAACTACTTTCGTATATTACTCTTGTTCAAATACAAAGTCAACAAGAAACCATTCTTATTAAATAAAAGGTGTACAGGTTACATTTTACGAGGACGGAGCGGATCGGGAAAAGCTGAGCCAATCCACAGAAAATCGAATTGAGACTCGTCTATGCTAATCCCACCTCTACCTCGTCTCGGTCTATATTACGGGCCCGGCCAAGACGACCTCGGTCACTGGCGATGCAGCTCTGCGGGCTCGGCCTCGACCACTTGATGGCCTTGGTCTCGGCGCATGGAGGGTCCACGACGTTCGAGGCAATAGCACGCCTCTCTTGCGCGCCACTCCGGATCGTCATAGTGGGTTCATTTATTCTAGGTAAAAGCTCCGTGAAGAAGAGGCCTCTGCGTCCGTCGAAGTATTTCGTCGAAATTGTAGTTGTCGGCGATGGCGATCTTGTATATGCTCGAGCCTTTTCAATTCAGCGTCTTTGCTCGTGAATTGCGGAGGTCCGACCATATTCGCGCTTTGTACCCGAACAACGGGCGGCCTCCTCGACAACCTTGGCTTCAACCTCGGGATCGTCGTCCCACCATTTCGTGGATAACCTCCTCGTACTCGGCATGCTCCTCGGCTATCACCTTGGCCTTCTCCTTGGCGACCTCGAGCGCCTCCTCCAATTCAAAAGGCGAGCACAGGCTCGTCACGGCTCTGGCGGCCTATGCTCGACATCGGACTCCGCGCATGCGTGGCCTGCCCGCTTTATATGGAGGAGTTCGACCTCTTTCAACTCAAGAGCCCGCGATAGGTCTTGATTCGGTTCAACCAAGGAGAAGCATCAAGCATTTCGGGAGACAATCGAATAAAAAGATAAGTTTCTTAACATAAACTTGTCGTTTTATTAACATGCCCTTAGCAAAATCAATGTACATTTACATTCGAAAAAAAAGGGTAAAAAGATGGGGATCAATGACCCTCCAGGAAGCTTCGCCACGTCCACATTCGCCGCCTCCGATGCCTCGATAGCCGCAGCCTCTTCCGCCACAGGCTCGGCCCGTCTGACCGCCTCTTCGGGAACCACCGAGTCTCGGCCTACTATGAAACATCATTGCACCCCGACCACTGCATAATCGGATAGTAAAGCTTGTCGGGGATCCCGATCCACGGGCGGTAGCGAACGGACTCAGACGTAAGAAGCGAGGAGGGCGAGGTTGCGCAGACGGAAAGCTCGCTCGGGCGCGGACGATCACGTCAAAATAGGCCGTCTCGGGGACATTGTCCTCGATCTCCTCGTACCCATACTTGGCTTTGTCCAGTGCAGGTAGTCATCAGCGACATCTTGATTGCATCCGGGACAGCGCGCTTATTAAACACCGGCGTCCGAGACCATCCGAGGCTTCGCCGACATGAACGCCTTTCCGCAAAAGCACGCGTCTCTCCTCGTGAGCTCGCCATGTCCGCCTCCCGACGGCGAACTGTTCCACCTCGGCCTTCATCAGGCAACCTCGGACTTTGCCGCCTCGGCCGCACGCCTCCGCCACACCGCCTCCGCCGACTGCCCCTTGTCGCCGCCTCCTCAATGCCATCGCATCAGCCGCTTTACGCTTGACGAGGTCCGGACCTTAGCCTCGGCCTCGGATATTTCTTGAGTAAGGAGGGTATTCACCTCCTCCACCTCCCGAGCATACCGGCCACCCGTCAAAATCGCGTATGGCGCTTCTTCAAGTAATCCGATACTGGTCGATATTTTGACACCTCGGCCGCCACGTCCTCGACCCCATACATTATATACATCGGTCGAAACACGGTTTTATCTGCTGAACACAAAGTAAAAGGACGGTACAAACCTCGGGAAAGAGGCGAGGCGACTTGGGCCGACGATCTGCGCTCGACCTCGGCGACAGCAGGGACTCGGGATTACATCCTTCCGCCTCTTGGCGCTTGGTGGGCTGCGCGAAGGGATCTCGAAACCCCACGATCATTTCGGGCATGTCCTCGAAATCCTTCAAGGTCGGAGACCTCGGCTCGACCACGAGATCGGTTCGCCACGAGATCGGCTTCCTTTCTTCTTTCTTTCCTTCAAAGCAGTTCACTACCAAAAATACACAGTCGAGATCAACACGTATAATCATGCAATAAAGAAAAGAAGTAGGGCCTCACCCTTCACCGACTCCACCCCTGGAGGTAGGATCATAAGGGCTAAGCCCCGCCCGCAAGCTCGGCCTCGGAGAAGACCTCGTCAACAAGGCGATTTTGTCCAGCGTCTCCTCCGTGTCACCAAGTCCTTGTCAACGAACACATCGGCGATCTTATCGATCGCCATGAGAACTCCATAAGTCCTCAAACCGGCGGAAGAAGAACTTCTTCGCGGTTGAGATCTTCGACTTAATCTTGGCTTTGAATTTCCTACGGGGTGATAGATAATACCACCCCAGCCGCCTTCGCCTGTAAAAGCGAAGGACCAGCCCCAAGGTCGAAGGAAAATTATGCCTATAGCATAGACACCTAGAGGCGATCATATGCCGGAATGAGTTCGGAGAGTTGGGCAAGATATGCCAAACATCTCTTGGAACTCAACGATATCGTAAGGGAAAGGAAGGCGAAGACCGGCGAGGCTATCCTCAGTGACACGGTAATAAAACCATCCGAGGGGCACAAGCCCTATCCTCCGGACGGGGGGCGACGAACTCAATACTAGAGGGAATACTATATTGAAAACTTATATCCCTAATATCAGAAATACCTAGGATTGAAGAAAAAGAAGACACTTTGCCGCAATCCCCCGAGGGAAGCGCAGACTACACTCGAGAAGAGGCGTATGAATACGGGTAAAAGCAGTGAGACACTAAACCGACGGGGAGCAGACATGATTTGGCCTTCAGACGACTCGTTAATGGAAGAGGTAGCCATTACTTACTTTTGTTTATCGATGAAGAAGACGAGGAGCTTCAAGTCGTCAATGGCGCAGAATAGTTGTTTCTCATATGAGAGAGTTTTTGAAATTCAGAGAAATGTAGAAGGCAAGTGATAAGAGATATTGCGTGATCGAGGAAGACATTCCCCTAATATGTACTTTATCGAATCCATCGACCGCTGCAATTTAATGCGCATTAAATGCGTATCCCGTCCGCTCAACAGCGGCGGAAAATCCGTCTTGACCTCGGCATAACGCCCGTCGGTGAAGCGGTAAGAAGATCTCGGCTAACGCCTCGACGGTGAAGCCGTTCACAAGACCTCGACAACGCCTCGACGGTGAAGCCGGTCGAGAGACCTCGGCGTAACGCCTCGTCGGTGAAGCGGTCGAAGACCTCGGCAAAGGCACCGTCGGGTGAAGCCGATCGAAGACCTCGGCATAACGCCTCGTCGGTGAAGCCCAAGACCTCGGCATAACGCCTCGTCGGTGAAGCCGGTCGGGAGACCTCGGCATAACGCCAACGCCATCTACAAATCTCAAGTTATCCCGATCGAACCACGACTCCCTCTGAAGAAATGTTTCTCACCCGCTCCCCACGCGACTTGTCGGGATCTTTGTGAATTCCTTCTTCCCCGTCTCTTGCACTTCCCTTTTCACACTCCATATCCATCTTACACTATCATAACTCAGTTAGTTAATAGCTAATAGATTTAAAGCAAGAATCAAATATCAAATCCTAGAAGTTACAATGTGAGGGTTTTGCAGTGATTCATTATGAGCACTCAATGCTGGTCCTCTTAGCTACTTAACCGCTAAATCACTGTAATTTATTCCCTAATATTCTCAACTCTTTATGGGCACTATGATCCTCAAAGTTACTTAAGTTAACTATTGAATCACCACGATCTATCCTTCACATTCTTATAAGGATTGTGTTGGGACTCTCGTGAGGAGATATTACCCTTTTGGAGCAAGATATATAAACATAACACATCAGATATTTGAATTGAACAATTAATAAATATAACTTTTCGCTGTGATATGTATTTGGTCAATCTAATCAATCAGATAATGTAAATGTTCCCAAAAATATCACTAAATGCTCCAAAAACAAATTAAATACTAACGACACACAAGATCCTCTGTTCCAAACAGTGTCTCATCTTGTCTCTTGATTAATTAATTCCAACAAATGGGCTAACGAAACAATATCTGTAACAAGAGAATCCGATACACAGCACGAAATAGAGAAGAGAATATGGTACCTTTTTGTCTATATAATCAGCCTAGAATCTAGCTTGAGCTCGCCGGTAAGGATCAGAAGGCAGCAGAGGAGATTTGTGTTTACAGACCTCGTCGATGTACTGAACAATGATGAGCGATTCGCAAACGGGTTTGCCGTGATGAACGGAAACATGGATTTTCTTGTGAATTGGGTTTATCTCAAGCAGAAGTTGACTTTTGTTTTGCAAGTCCTCCTCTCTACACTCGTATTCCACGCTGATCGCTTAATTTTCTACTAATTAAATTATAGTAAAAACAATAAGTATATATATCGTATTCAGAGGACTGAAATTCGAAAATACAGTGATTAATTAGCACAAAATCTTTATTATTATTCAGGCAACAATATTAAAAAGGATGATTATCAAACTAGACTCAAAATAAATAAGGAATAAACTCAAGAATGAAAGACTGATCCTAAGGATGTACTTAACCTAATCAGATTTTCACAATTAATCTATTAACTTGTTTATCAATTTAATCCACATTCATATGAAGGATCACTAATGTAATTATAGTCTTCCGCCATGACAACCTATAGTAGTAGGTTAGTCTAAATTCTATTTTCGTTGGGTCTCAAGAGAAGTAAACTAATTACCAAAAGCACACAAACAATAACCTCATACAGTTCACCTATTTCCACCAGTTCTCAAGGTAAAATCATATTATGTATTCAAGATATCGACTATGCAATTAATTCCGCAGGACATCAATCACATAACTAGCATGCATCAATATTGATCAGGTACCAACACATGAGAATTAAAGTCAAGAATCATAAATCATGAATGGGACGGTAAAACAGTATCAACAGATAAATCACAGGAATCTAGTCAGACATACAAACCCTAGGATCAATAGAAGAATTAACTACTCATAATTAAATTACTAAAACAATAATTAAATAAATGAAATATAAACTAAATTAAATAGATAAAATCGTAGGAATCCACGATGAAATAATGTAACAACTTTAATCCGTAAATAATATGAACGCTTGCAGGAATCTAAAGACCAAAACTAAATGCAAAATAACTAAAGCTCAAAATCTAAGTAAATGTAGTCTCTGTTCTGGAAAACGTGCAAAAGTGTAAAGTGTAGGTGTGTCAGGCCTCGTCCCCCGTCTCCCCTATCTTCTGTTCTGACTGCTCGGTTATATGTAATCCTAGCCTGCATCGATTCGCGAGATTAACTCGCGAGCAGGGACGGATCCAGAAATTTAGTGTAGGAGGGTTGAGTATAACACGTATGTAGTAGGGGATGGAAGTAGAAAAATTTTACTAGTTATATTTTCTTGATAATCTAAGAGAATGATTATGAGAGATGATGAGTGTCATCTCCTTTGAGTGCAGATTACACTTTTTATTTAAGTATATATTCATTCTCTACATCAATAATTATTTCTTTTAATTTATTTAGACGTCTTTTCAACTTATTTTTTCCTTGTCCCACCTCTAACCTCATTATACAAAATTATCTTGAACATAAATATTTTTTGTATGAAAAATATGAGATTTTAAAGTTGGAGTTCATCCATTATTGGTTATATTAATATTTGCAAATATAGATTTTTAATTCTAATTAAAATATTGATTAACTAAATGATGTTAAGTCTATATTTTTATATAGCACTTTTAGAGGATTTTTTTTTTTAAAAATTTCACTTTTCTGCACGAAATATTATATAATTTGTATATTTAAAACTTATGAAAAGTATATAAAGAATGTGATTAAACTAACTATTGCAACTTAAAAATATATATATTCAAGTCTTGTGAAAATAGTAATAAGAAACTTTATAAAGTATTAGAACTATGATTAATGAATATGGAACAATTGAGAGTTGGAAAAAAATTAAATTTTCCATTCGCGTGATTATACTAGAAAAAATGATCAATTCCTTATTCAAAATCGTAGAAAATTATTAACCAAAAGTAAATCCAATATGTTATGTAATTTTGTTCATATATGCTGCTACATATCATGTAAGGATTAGAAGCTTTAAATTAAAATTTTAATTATTTGGGGTGAGCTAAATTGAAGTTAGGCTACATATAATATATATAAATATAAGGAGAAATTTTGGGGTTGTACTGGGCTGAAATAAATCCACCCATGCTCGCGAGACAAAATCGCGAGCTATTATCGTCAAGCGCCGTCCTTCCTCGCGAGCTTATCTCGCGACCAAGATGAAAGTCGTAAATCTTGTTCTTCCCTTTCTCCCGTGTTGGCATCACGAGACTTCGTCACAAGCCTTAGTCGCGATACGTCACGGGCAAACAATTCATTTTTATCGTGATCCATATTTTTTACATCAAAACCTGTGCTAAAATGACACAAATACACACGGCATAATATCTTTCAAGATAAACTTAAACATATTAAATGACAGCTCAAATGATCACTTAACAATTATAAACTGAATGAATATGGCCTTATAAATTAAGCAAAAATGAGGTTTATCACACGCCCTTTTCTGCTAATGCCACTCTAGCCCTTATGCCAAACACGCTAGGATACATGTCAATCAATATCACCTTGTCCGCCATTTTGAGATCAGAAACTAAGATTTCTACTTTGTTTTAGTAGAAAACGGTGAGAAGTAATGTCTGAAATGAGAGCAAACTTGCAAAAGATGGGGAAGCTGTCCTTATATATAGTAAAAAGTGACAGCTCAATTTTTGATATATTCCCTCCACCCATGTAATAAATATAAATAATAATAAAAAATAATAAATAAATATATTAATAAATAATATAAAAAAATAAATTATATGTGATTTTTTTAAGTAAATAGTAGATTGAGAATAGTTGATATTTCCAAGATTGGAAAGCGTCCTTATATATAACAAATAGTGACAGCTCAATTTTCGATATATTCCCTCGACCCATCAAAACTAGTGACAAAAATTTTAATAAATTATAATAAATATAGAATAATAAATAAATATATTAATAAAAAATATAAAAAATAAATTATATGTTAGTTTTTTTAAATAAATAATAGATTAAAGATAATCTATGCTTCCAAAAGTAAAAAAACACAAATTTTGATGAACGCCCAAAACTAAATTAAAAACAATCTTTTAATGAACAGATGAAATATTTTTTATAATATGAATTTCCGTAAAGGAAATTGTGGGAGATGCTGATTGTTCGAGTTTTATTATTTGAGGTTATTATTAATACAAGAACTTTACTATATAGTAATAAACTATAATTAGATTTAGTAATTAGGAGTTGAAATTTATAAATTTATAAACTAATTATAAAATGATGACTCTATAAAATTAATTTTAGTTACAATTAAAAATAATAGTATAAATACAAATTGAGTAGTACTTATCTTTAATAAAAAGCGGAACTTAAATATAAATATTTTTCTAACTTCTCTTTTCTGCAGCTTATAGGGCAACGAAAGCAATATGACCATGATAAAATATGTATACGTTTTTTTATGCTTACTCGAAAATAACCAATTATAAATAGAAAGGAGATCCAAAGCTATATGACCAGTGGCGGAACTACTGGGGCCTGGGGGCCCTCCTGGGGGCTCAAGGGCTCCCAACTTTTTCGAAGAAATAGGTATATATTTGATATGTAAAATATTTTAAAGAAGTTTAGTGTAGTCTGATGGATAAGATCCTTCTTTATTTGAAGTCTTGAGTTCTATACTCAAATTTGGCGTCTCTTTCCATTTTTTTGTTTTTTCTTTCTTTGGCGTTTCTTCCCTTTTTTCTCTCATTCTTCTTTCCTTCTTTTTTTCTATGTTTCTTTCCATTCTTTTTCTATCTTTCTCGTTTTTTTCCTCTTTATCTCTTCCTTTTTTTCCTCTCTTTCTTTCTTTCCTTCTTTTTTTTTCTCTTCTGTTTCTTTATTTTTAGTTTGTGTTTTTTTCCCTCTCTATTCTATTTCTTCTCTTTATTTTGGAATCTTTTTTCCTTTTTTCTTTCTTATATAATTTATTTTATATTGATAAAATAAAATATGTATGTAAATAATAACATTATATATATGAATTAACTCTTAACTAAATATATGTGCTCTCTTTATAGATATTTAACATTTAATAACTAAATCTATTTTAATTTAATAGGTTATGATTTTCATCTCTTATTTAGGAGATCTTGGTTCGATACCTCTTAGCTACATATTTTCCTTTTTTTTTCCTATACTTATTTTTCTTTATCTTTCTTTCATTTATCTTTTTTCTATAATTTATTTTATGTCGATAAAATAAAAGATATATGTAAATAATAAAGTTTTATATATGAATTAATATTACCAATCAAATTTCTAAAAGGATTATAATAAACTTATTATATTATTTAAATTATTATTATTTTATTACTTTTTAAAATTATTATTAATTGAGCCCAGAAAATATTTCCTGACCCCACCACTGTATATGACCATGATAAAATATGTTATATTACTCAAAATGAACCATTTTTTAGCTATGCGAAACCCATCTTTATTACTTTAGTTAACTATTTCAATTACCCAACACATAAAAGAGAGGCACATAAACATAATACATTCAACACTGTAACACAAGACGAGAGAAGTGCGAAATTACAAAGATAATTAACCTATTGAGCAGCTAGCCCTTTATTCTCCAACCCCAAATAAACACAACGACAAGTATGAAATTACAAAGATAATTAACCCATTGAGCAGCTAGCCCGTTATTCTCCAACCCCAAATCAACACAACTCTGAAAATCAAACCACACTCTTCCAAAACATGAAGTAATTAGAATTATGCAATTCCTACTCGATACCGAGCTTCTTCCTTAAGGCGAAGACGATCTCGTAAACCTTGTTCGAATCCGCCAACGATTTGGACACACACTCTATCTCCAAACACCTCTTCACCCACGAAATCAGTTTGGGGCAGTGCTCCTCTATGCTGAAGTTTCCGCACGTTTCGTAGGTGTGGAACCACGTGGAAAATGTGACCAACGCCACATCAACAAATCCGAAGCTCTCGCCGCCGAAGAAGGGCTTCTCACCAAGCTCCGACTCCAACTGTTTGAGAATCTCCACGAATTCCTTCTTCCCCGCTTCTACCTCTTCTCCCTTCGTGGTCCACACCTTTCTTCCAGCATCATATAGCTACAAAATTCATCAACAAAAACAAATTAATACCAACTGCCATACAACCATTAACATATAGAACAAAAAAATAGTACCTTGTTATCGATGTAATCAGCCCAGAACCTGGCTTGAGCTCGCTGGTAAGGATCTGAAGGCAAAAGAGGAGATTTCTGGTTCCACAATTAGATCCGCTCTTCATAGACAAGCTTGGGATTTGCGATCCCAGGTAAGATCGGTTCAGGATAATGGGATCCTTTTCTATCAGATAGGAAGGGCTGTAGCACAAAATGTACTTCTAAGTAATTGCCCCATAGATCCTATATCTATCTATATGAAGAAGAAATCATGTAACGAAGGGGATTCTTATTTGTACAAATGGTACTTCGAACTTGGAACGAGCATGAAGAAATTAACGATACTTCTTTATCTTTTGAGTTGTTCTGCCGGATCGGTCGCTCACCTCGTCAATGTATTCAACAATGATCAAGGATTCGCAAACGGGTTTGCCGTTGTGAATCAAAACGGGGATTTTTTTGTGAACGGGGTTAGACTCAAGCAGAAGCTGGCTTTTGTTGTCAAAGTCCTCCTCTCTGTATTCGTATTCCAAGCCCTTTACTGCTAACGCCACTCTCGCCCTCATTCCGAACACGCTAACATACAAATCCAGCAGAATCACCTTGTCCGCCATGTCTCTCTTTTCTTTTTTTATCACAATTTTTTTGCTGTGTTTTGGTTGAGATTAGTAAAATCGTCTCAGAGCAGAGTATGCAAAAGAGAAAAGGCAAGCAGTCTATATATAGTGCAAGTCCCAGCGCAATGTCGGTTTATATGGTTTCAATTTTCCTTTAACTAACAGTTTTACAATTATTATTGATAATAATAATAATAATAATAATAATAATATTTCATGATAATTATATACTCCCTCCGTCCCCCATAAGGAATATGGGGTGCGGATTTTAATAAAAGTTATTGAGTGTATTGTGAGTGGAATAGGGGTCCCACATTAATGTAATATTAAATTAGTTAGTGATGAGCCATGGGTGGTAAAGGTGTAAATAAATAGGTTGTTGAGGGTAGAAAAAAGAAATAGTGATGGAGCATATGTGGTAAAGGTGCAAATAAAGAATATTATTGAAGGTAAAGTTGGAAAGATAATTTCCATAAATAGATAAGAAGAAAATTGGGGGACGTCCTAAAAAAGAAAAACTAGGAAGGAATATGGAGCGGAGGGAGTATAACAATAATGTATCCCTATAATAAAAAATCTTACTCCCTTCATTCCCCAAATATAATCCTAGGAATTTCGACACGAGTTTTAATAAAAGTTATTGAATGTATTATAAGTTTATTAAGAATCTCATAATAATATAATTTTAAATTAGTTAGTGGTGGACCATAAGTGGTACAATGTGTATATAAATAGGTTATTGAAGGTTAAAAAGAGAAATAGTTGTGGACCATGAGTGGTAAGATTTGTAAATAAAAAATATTATTGAAGGTAAAGTTGGGAAGATAATTACCATAAATAGATAAAAAGGAAATTGGTAGACGTCCTAAAAAAAAACTAGGAAGAAAATTGAGGAACAGATATAATATATATTATTTTAATGTATCAATTTTTGATATCTTCAATCATAAATAGATCAGCAATTCAGATTACTTTTTCATTTACAAGAATAAAAGATTTTATTTAATCCTCTAATATTTGGATATACTATCATAAACTTTTGGGTGGATGCCCCCCGGCATAAATGTGGCTCCGTTGCCAACTTTGCAATGATCTCATTTATTTGCCACCTCTGTGATGAGATCATCTAATTGAATAGGCAAATTTTCTAATGGGAAATTACAATAACGAATTAATTAAAAGATAAGCACATTTTGTGTATCCATCTTTAATAAGATTTTTAAATTATTTTTAATTTTAGTTATTTTATTAAAATATTTTAAATTTTAATGAGATTTTGAGAAATATTCTTATTCTTGACTAGTTTGTCAGATTCTTGTATAGATTATAGCTCAAATGAATCACTATTTCATCATCGTAAACTCTGAAACATTATATTTTTTAAAAATATCTTCAAAATTGAGGATATTTTAATGTATCAACTAAAGTTAAGGACATTTTTCAAGATCTTGTCAAAATTTAAGATATTTTAATATATTAACTAAAATTTAAGATATTTTTCAAAATTTTGTCAAACTTTACTTATCTCAATAATTAATGCATCTCGCACGATAAAAAGTAATAGTTTATTTAAAAAAAATGAACGCAAAACATAATTAGTTTTACGCTTTTCATTCCTATAAAGAAAAAAAAAATCCCAATGCGAAGGTAATAAAACTTATACACGTCTTTGTAATTAATTATGAAATTGGATTGACTGGTACCCCACTTAGTGAAACCTATAACATTGAAGTAATGTAAGTTTTCCAATTCTCTGTGTGTGTGTGTGTGGCTAGTGGTAGAGTGGTTAATGTCCGCCGCGAGGCGAGTGAATTGTTATACTCTTTCTGTCTCATTCAAGACGGGTTATTTTTTTTAGGTGCGATTATTTAGGAAAATAATATAAAATGATTAAAGTGATAAAAAATAAGTAAGTCCACAACTTTGAAGATATAATTATTTTCTAAAAAAGAAACATGCTATCTTGGATGGGACAACCCAAAAAGGAATACATGTCGTTTTGGATGGGATGGAGGCAGGGACAGAGGCAGTAAGGGGCCTTAGGGGGCCCATGGCCCCCCCGTAATTTTGAAAAAATGCAGGGGTATTTTTTGTAATTTCACGATTTAGTTAAATTTTTTAATATATTATTACATATGTCAGTAAATATCTTGGAACTCTTGCACAGAAGCCTTTTCGCTTCTTTTATCTTTCTCTCTCTCGTTACATTTCTTCCCCCAACAGAGAGATCTTCCACCGGGAACAAAATCGTGAGACAACGACCCTCTAACTCCGGTAAGTTTCGAATTTAATAGTTTTGCTCTAATTTTTGAGGAGTTTGAAACCATATTGCCCTCTTTTTCTTATTGTTTGTTTGATTTATTGAATGTGTTGATTGCTTCTAAAATCAACTAATCTTATATTATAGGTGGATTTAAGACTAATAGTATGAAGTTTGCTTGAAAAATACGTGTGCGAGAAACTGAAAAATGTTGAAATTGAAGGCATAATCTCATTCAAACAAAACCTAAATTGCACACTGCTTTTTTTTTTGTCATTTTCAATGTGATATTTAATTTTTTATAAATAAATATGGGATCTGAACTTAAATGCCTAATTTTTTAATCGACAAAGAAGATGGAATTTGAGTAAAAGAGACCACCGGTGAAGAAGAAGGATGAACAAGCGGCGCCTTATGTGTTTTATAGTATTTTTCTTGCTGTTGTATTTTTTGGTCTTTTTTTTCTCTCTTAAGCCTATTTTAGGTTTGTAAGTATGGGCTTTTATTTTATATACGTAGTCTGCAGTTATAATTGTTGGGATTACAGAATTTTTGTTCGCGGGCCAGTATATCTAACTTTGGAGAATTGAGAAATTGTTTGTATTTTTTATAGTTATATTTATCTTATAGATAATTTTTTATGTGAAACATTACATAATGAGGAATGAATTAACATTTTCATTTTTCTAAATAAAAATGAAAAATATGATAAAAATATTAGTAAAGTTATGATTTACATAGTGAATTATATATTTCTCTTCCTAATTTATTCCAAGAATGCTATTCTTGACAATGCTTCTTTGTAGTGAAGTTATTTTTGTAGTCACGCTAGTGTCGTATTACTTTCTTTGTTTGCATTGGGGTAATATTGTTTTCATTATTTTTAGGTAAATGAATCGTTATTTTAGGAAAACTTCTCTTGCTGTGGAGGTTTCATCTTCGTCAGTTAATGGACCTAAACTTCTCCAACCTCAAGAATCATCGAAGGAAGATAACAATGAAGTTGATTTAGAAAATATTCCAAGTGATCCAGGATTACGACCTTATATAATGAGTTATCCACCGAACTTAATAGAGCAGGTTCGTAGAGCTTACTTACTTAAAGGTCCATGTCAACCGCGTGAGCATGCTTTTCCTCATAGAATTGATGGAAATCGAAAACGTAAATTTGTTTCAAATTGATTTGATGAATTCAAGAGTTGGTTGGAATATAGTATTGCAAAAGATGAAGCTTTTTGTTTATATTGTTGTCTTTTCTCAAGAATCCATGGAAATGGACATGATGCTTTTCTATCTGGGGGATTTACATCTTGGCGCAAGAAAGAAAGGTTGAGAGATCACGTTGGAGATCATACTAGTGATCACAATAAGTGTAGATTGGCATGCCAAGATTTGATGAATCAAGCCCAACACATTGAAGTGTCGATTTCTAAAGTATCAAAACAATCTAAACTTGATTACCATCGCAGATTAGATG
This sequence comes from Salvia rosmarinus, assembly GCA_036937905.1. Classification (NCBI taxonomy): domain Eukaryota; kingdom Viridiplantae; phylum Streptophyta; class Magnoliopsida; order Lamiales; family Lamiaceae; genus Salvia; species Salvia rosmarinus. The sequence continues at coordinate 100,788,753 of CM072819.1, forward strand.
CAACAATTGTTTGTCATCGATATCTTATTATGCAAGGATTAGCATTTCAAGGAAATAATGAGTCCGGAGAATCATTGAATCAAGGTAACTTTCTTGAGCTTTTGAAGGTCATTGCTTCTTGCAATGATGAGACATCTAGTGTTGCACTAAACAATGCTCCTGATAACCTCAAACTAACATCACTGGATATTCAGAAAGATATCATAAATTCAGCTGCAGTTGAGACTACAAAAGCTATCATAACGAATATTGGAAATGATTTTTTCTCCATATTAGTTGATGAGTGTCGGGATATATCTGTCAAAGAGCAAATGGGTGTTGTGGTACATTATGTGGACAAGAATGGATGTGTCATAGAATGTTTTTTTGGTTTCGTGCACGTTAGTGACACCGCTGCAACCTCACTTGAGAAGGCACTTGATTCTTTGCTCTCTACTTAGGTCTAAGTGTATCTAGTTTGAGAGGTCAAGGATATGATGGTGCAAGCAACATGAGAGGAGAATTCCATGGGTTGAAAAGTTTGATACTCAAGAGAAATCCTAGTGCTTATTATGTACATTGTTTTGCTCATCAACTTCAACTCACAATTGTTGTTGTTTCTAAAAAGCAAACAAATGTTGGGTCTTTTTTTAATACTGTCACCCGTTTATGTAATATTCTTGGAGGTTCGTGTAAGCACAGAGATATGCTCCGAGAGAGCCAAAGACAGAAGATTATTGAAGGGATTGCAAGTGATGAAATTAAGACCGGAAGAGGATTGAATCAGAAAATGGGATTGAAACGACATGGAGATACTCGTTGGAGTTCACATTATGGTACTCTCATCAAATTGATGCATTCATTTTCTTCTATTGTTGATGTTCTCGAGTATGTTGGGAAGAATGGTAATGATGATTCACAGAGGGCAGAAGCTATTGATGTGCTAGAAGTTATAAATCGTTTTGAGTTTGTCTTTGTGTTACATCTTATGAAGCAATTATTGAGGATCACACATGAACTTTCTCAAGTGCTACAAAGGAATGATCAAGACATTGTTAATGCAATAAATCTTGTTAAGGTAGCAAAAACACGTTTGCAAGTAATTAGGGAAAAAGGTTGAGGGATTTTGGTTACTGAAGTTTGTAAGTTTTGTAGCACATATGAGATAGATGTGCTAGATATGGAAGATGAGTATGTAGTTCGAGGAAGAGAAAGACGTAGAATTGAGAAAATGACGAATTTCCATCATTATAGAGTTGAGCTATTTTGTTCTGTGATTGACATGCAAGCTCAAGAGTTGAATCAACGTTTTGTTGAAGTCAACACGGATTTACTTTTATGCATGACATGCTTCGATCCTAGAGATTCATTTTCTGCATTTGATTCGGAGAAACTACTTCGCCTTGCAAGGTGTTACCCATCTGAATTTTCTGAAGTTACTTTGTATGAACTTGAAAGTCAACTTGAAAACTTTATTTTCGATGTGCGTATAGATGAAACATTTTCAGTAGTATCAGGGATTGGAGGTCTTGCTCAACAGATGATTTCTACAAGAAAACATGAAGTTTTTCCATTGGTTTATTTATTAGTTAAGTTGTCATTGATCTTACCAGTTTCCACTGCCTCAGTAGAAAGAGCTTTCTCAACAATGAAATTCATCAAAAGTTCTCTACGCAATCGTATGGGAGACCAACTACTGAATGATTGCTTAGTTCCTTATATTGAGAGGGATGTGTTCGTCAATATCACTAATGAAACTATTATGCAGCGATTTCAGAAGATGAAGAATAGAAGGGAAATGTTATGATGTGATTGTATTTAACTTTTATTTTTTGAATGTAATGAAATTTAAACAATACTATTTATTTTTATTTTTATTATAAAAATTATTTTGGGCCCCCAACATGAAATGTCTGGCTCCGCCACTAGATGGGGGAGATACTATTTTATTTTTATTATTATTTTAGTGTTTGGTTTAATCTATAAATTTTGATTGATGATTTTATTGATATGGCTATCATTTAATTCACACACAAAAATAAATTTATAGTTTTTTTTGCTCACGAGCAAAATTAGTTAACAAAAAGTACGTATTCGATCATATATAGAGTTGATGTATCTTCGTTTATGGTCATAATGTCACAATCAAAGTTTCTAGTCACAGTATCGGTCACAATGCTATACAAAACTAAAATGAAAACTAAACATAAAATTGATCAGAAATAAATGATAACCTGGTTTGGACTTGACTCGTCAAACTTGAACAACTACTCAGTCATAAGCGTAAGATTATTTACCACATATGCATCAGTTGGTTATAGGTCACAGTGAATAGGGATGGCAGTAGATCCCAAACCTGACCCTGATCTGCAGATCTAGATCCATTTTTCAGGATCTGGATCTTCAAAAAATATGATCCGACGAATCTGGATCGGATCCGGATCATTCTTTTAAAATCTAGATCTGATTCTGGATCTCGATTTTTGAGATCCAGATCCGACCCATGGATTCATATAATATATATGTATATATAATTTTATTTATATTTATAAATGTATTATATTATTTTTCTTTTTATTCGAAGTTGGATAAATTAGGTTACAGAATTGAATGGTATGTTAATAATATTAAAAACTTGTGTCTTGTATTTGATAACATTTTGTATATGAGTGGTCTATTTGTTAAGATATGTGTGCTACTTCTGTTGGATTTGTATACTGAAAGCAGTTTTGGTTGAGCTTGTATACAATGTTTGCTGTTACCACTATTACAATCTCCTATCTGAATTGATTACTTGATTGCATACATCGTGTCCCTTATCTCATATATAAGTTAGATCATACGGTGCGTGAAGATCACGAAGTGCGTATGATTGGTCGAGCTTAATGAGATATAAAAGAATCACGACTAAGACAACTTGAGGACGAGTTGTCGGTATAGTCTTCTGATATAGATAAGAAGTGACTTGACTTGGTTGCTTGTCTATCTTTGGTACATCTCGGCGTATTGATGGATCACGGTGAGATGAGTTCTTCTATCGACCGTCGTGAAGAACCTAGATCTCGGTTACTTAAGATTATCTAAACCTCGATAAGGTATTAGGTGAGTATGAGTTGCTGACCATCACTTTGACTTGTTATGGGTGAGGGTTATATGTTCTAACCCAATATTCTCCGCATCTTGGGTGGTGGCAGTGCTTGTATGTCATGCTAGTTATCTGTATCGAGTCACCGTATCCGTTTAGGATGATGGCGTCCCTTAAGGAGCTCAAAGGTTTATTGTACTAAACCCCGCAGTTGAGTTAGCTCAAGTACAATAATAAGGTTGAGTGGTACTACTTAAGGAATTAAAGATATTAATTATTTTAAGCAGTCAGAATGCTCTAAATAATTAATGGACGTGTGATATCTTAAATACGGGGATTCGTAATGTCTAAGTGCAAGCTATAGGAAAACATATGTTAAGCCCTCGCCCGAGGATCTATCTTGGATATTTAATTCACCATACATTGATTATAAACCTAGCATGCGTCTATATAATTAATCGCGACGTAGGAGTTTTCACGTGTTTACCTTTGGATCCATCGGTCGATGGAGCGAGATGAATGGATCGAGCGGATCGGACTCGTGCTTTGACCTTACGGATTGTATCCGATTGCCCAATCTCCAACGTCGAGTGAGGGCGATCTATGGAGAATGCTTGGAAAAATCACCTTTGCTCTAACTCCCAATTTTGAAAACTCTCAAGAATACTATGAGGGGCGAAAATTCTAGGTTAAAAGTGAGGATTAACCTTGATTCTATCTCTTACCTTATATTTATAATGCCTACCTTAATCCCATAAGGAAAGGATCTATGCATATACCATAAATATAATTATATCCTTGCGGGATAAAGAGAATAAAATCTTGCCTTTGGGAGCATGAGGCGCCGATTTTCCTTAGCTACAGGCTGGATGGGCCGGCCAGGATCAAATGCAAGGAATAAAGATGGGCCTCAAATAAATTAATTATCTTATGTTCATTCGAACATAAATTAATTTATAAACATTTATTCATGCCACTAGAGAATAAATCTTGACTTACCCTTTATTACGAAGTTGAGTCGGGCTTGCACTTAGACATTCACGAATCCCGTATTTAAGATATCGAGCGTCCATTAATCATTTATAGCAATCATTGCTTAAAGCGATTAATAACTTCATTTCCTTAAGTAGTACCACTCAACCTTATTATTGTGCTTGAGCTAACTCAACTGCGGGGTTTAGTACAATAAACCTTTGAGCTCCTTAAGGGGCGTCATCATCCTAAGCGGATACGGTGACTCGTCTGAGATAACTAGCGTGACATACAAACCTTTGCCACCACCCAAGATGCGGAGAATCTTGGGTTAGAACATATAACCTCACCCATAACAAGTCAAGTGATGGGCTGACAACTCATACTCACCTAATGCCTTATCGAGGTTTAGATCATCGTAAGTCACCGAGATCTTGGTTCTTCACGACGGTCGGAAAGAAGAACTCATTTCACCGTGATCCTTCAATACGTCGAGGCGTGCCCGGCATAGACAAGCAACTAAGTCAAGTCACTTCTATCTATCTTGCACCTAAACCGACAACTCGTCCTTAAGTTGTCTCGACTATGAAACTTTTATATCTCATTAAGCTTGACCAATCATACGAACTTCGTGATCTTCTACACCTTGTATGATCTAACATATATGAGATAAGGGGACACGATATATGCAATCAAGTATTCAATTCGGATAGGAGATTGTAATAGTGGTAACGAGAAACATTGTATACAAGCTCAACCAAACGCTTTCGATATACAAATCCAACAATCTCCCACTTATACTAAAGCAAACTTTTAGTATACAATGTGTCTCTCTACTAGCTATTACAAACAACCATCACTTTGCTTCTCCCACTTATACAAAAGTTTCCTTTCTAAGTGGGTGCCATCAGCGCAATCGAGTCTTCTAACGTGTCCATCGTAGACTTTTGCGGCGGGCTCTTCGTGAATGGATCCGCTAGATTTTCCGTCGTATCAATCTTTTCAATCAACACGTCACCTCGTCTAACGATTTCTCGTATGACATGGTACTTTCTCTCTATGTGTTTGAGTCGCCTTGTGGGTCCGCGGTTCCTTCGAGTTTGCCACTTTTCGAGTTATCACGATGAAACTATGATACTCTTGGGCAAACCGGTACCACATCTAGATCCATGAGGTAGTTCTTGAACCATCTGCCTCCTTAGAAGCCTCAAGCGGCTACCTATTCAGCTTCCATGGTAGAGTCCGCAATGCATCATTGCTTTGCACTCACTTGAGGATCGGCTCCACCTCCCAAGGTAAACACATAGCCGAGGTTAACTTTTTCTCATCACGGTCGACTTGGAAATCCAGTGCAGTGTAACCCAAGGCATTAGACTATCGCATGGTAAACTAGCCTATAATCTCGAGTCCTTTTCGGTGCTTGAGTATATGCTTCTTGCGGTCAATGAGCTTGTCGAGGTTAGGCGATATCTAGCTACTATGCCTACCGCATAGCGGATATCGGGCCTCGTGCATGCGTACATGAGACTTCTACGGCGGAGCGTAAAGAACTTGTCTCATTTCTCTATCTCGCTGCGGTCATGGGTGATTGCGTCTTGAATCAAGGCGCCATGTGCGAAGGTTGCAATCCTTTCTTGGCGGTGCATACTAAAGCAGTAATCACGGTATCAATGTAAGGCGCTGAGATAAGCTCAACATTTTCTTCTTGCGATCTCGGTAAACCTTGATCCCAAGAATGTCTGCTGCATCTCCTAAGTCTTTCATTTGAAACGATCGGATAACCAACTTTTACGTCGATATGACTTCACGTTGTTGCCAACTAGAAGGATGTCATCTACATAAAGTGCAAATACCACATCACGTTGACATCTAACCGATACACACAACTCTCGCTGAGCAATGGGTAAATCCATGGGACTTTACCACCTCGTCAGCGTAAGTTCCATGATCGGGAGGCACGCTTAAGTCCATAAATGGACTTCTTAAGCTTCCATACTAGATGCTCTTCACCCTTTACCACATAACCTTGAGGTTCTTTGCATTTAGATGTCTCTACCTTCCTCAAGGTAACCATTTAGAAAAGCGGTTTAACATCCATTTGCCAAACCTCTAGGTTCAGTGGGCTGCTATGGCGGAAAGAATTACGATGGACTTGAGCATTGCTACGAGCGAAAAGGTCTCATCGAAATCGATGCCCTCAATCTGAGTGTACCCTTTAGCCACAAGCACGGCTTTGAAAGCGAAACCTCTCCATCGGAATCTCTTCCTCTTGTATATCCACTTACTACCTATGGCTTCCTTGCCATCGGTAGAGGTGTCTTTCATATCATCCATAGCCGTTATGGACTCCATTTCTAAGTCCATAGCGGTGTGCCATAATCTTGCATCAATATCTTGTATCGCCTCCTTGTATGTCCATGGGTCGATTATTGCATGTTCGTCTCACGGGACTAAATCCGAAGATTCACCCACGAACATAAATCGCTCGGGTTGACGAACAACCCTCCCACTCTGACGAGGTTCTCTGAGGCACAATAGCAGCGGTGGGTGCGAGATACTTGTGGTTCTCTAACTTGCACAACTTGCTGTGTAGGTACCACATGCGGTCGGTATCTCGGTGGAACTCGACCCACTTCAATCTCTTGAAGTATCGGTGTCGATCCCTCCCACTAGACTCGACATCTCGTACCTTTGGCCTTTCGGTGGTGGAAAGCGATCATCTTCTAATTCTTGAAGAATGATTTCAACTTTGGTTTATGATTCTTCATGTAGTCCTCTTCTAAGAATCGAACATTAGTGCTAATAATGACCTTTTGATCCTTATGACTATAGAATAAACCACCTTTAGTTCCTCTAGGATAGCGATAAACAGACCTTGCGTCGGATCTAGCCTCCAACTTGTCGGCCTTCTTGTTCGGCCGTGTGTTTGGACTGCCCATTCATATGTGGCTTAAACTGAGGCTGCGCCCAAACCACAACTCGAAGGGGTCTTTTCGACCGACTTGGGCGGTACTAGATTTAGCAAGTATGCCGCCGTCTCTAAGGCATACCCCGAACGAAATAAGCGATGTAGCATAACTCATCATAGATCTAACCATTTCCAAAGAGTCCTATTTCTTGGCTCGACACACCATTTCTTTGTGGTGTGCCGGTGAAATCTTATTGGGATGTAATCCCACACTTCACTAGATAGTCCATAAACTTCGTTCTTGAGGTATTCGCCAGCGATCGGACCATGATGACTTGATACTCTTACCTAGCCGTCTCCACTTCCGCCTTAAACTCTTTGAATTTCTCAAAGCATTCGGACTTGCGGTGAAGCGGTATATGTATCCGTACCTTGAGTGTCGTCGATAAGTGACAAAATACTCGTACCCTCCACGAGCTTGTGTGGACATCGGTCCACACAGTCGAAATGGACTAACTCGACATTTCTTTGGCTCTATAACCCTTAAGCTTTGAAGGGTGCAGTCGACATCTTACCTTCATCACGAGGATTAGCATCTTGAGAGCAGATAACAGTGAGATTACCAACGCTCCATTCTTAGCCGGTCTTTGGATCCTATTTAGATTGATGTGACCTAATCTAAGATGCCGAGAGAAAAGTAGAGTCATCTTCTTGAAGAAAATTTCTCTTTTAGGGTTTGATGAAGATCTGACATAGTTATAGGTATTATGTTTGGCGAAAATAGTATAAAGCGAATTATATAACGTGCCAACACGAGATAACCGTCATTTCTTATGATAGAAACACCACTATCAAAAATAACGAATATCCATGAGTAAATAATTTGAAAGCGAAACAAGGTTCCATGAAAATCCGGCACATATAAAGCGTCTTTTAAAACTAAAGCTGTTTTCTCAAAACATAAAGTAACATCTCCAACTACAGCGGCCTCGACTTTTGCGCGTTTCCCATGGAGATCGTTATCTCGCCATCAAACGACTCCCTTGTCCGTAGGAACCCACGCAGGTGTAACAAACATGATCGATTCGCCCGTATCTACTATCCAGAATGGGTAGAACAAGTCGCTAAACATGTTTCCGTTACTAAAGCAAGCGGCGTACCTTGAGCATGAGCATAGGGCACTTGGCCTTCAATGCCCGTCTTACCGCGCTTGAAGCACTTGCCGCTTCTCCTTTGGCTTCTTCAAGCCTCGGTGTAACCATGTTCTTGCTCCCATTACTCCCACTATTTCCTTGCCTCTACCACCTTTGGTACCCCTTTTCTATTTCCATTTTGCAACGAAAATTTTGGGCCCTTAGATGTGCTAGCAAGAGCATGTCTCCTTTTCCCATAACTCCTTCCGCAACAACGAGATCATTAAGCAAGCCGACTAAGTGTAAACTCGGTCTTGCTCATGATCGCATTCACGAGTTCTCAAAAGACTTGGGCGGTGTATTGAGGATGATATCGACCTTGGCTTCGCCGTCAATACCTCACTCCCAGTGATCAAGACTATCCGTGAGATGAGTCGTGTGGGAGACATGTTCATGGACCGAACTTCCTTCTTCCATCTTACACGCCAGATTTCTCTCATTGTGTGGAGCGGTTGTCGATCCATTGCCCAAACTTACTCTCGAAACTTGACCAAATATCGATCGCGTCTACCATCGACGATCTGCACTACAAGCCTTTGGATATAGTAGTCATCATATAGCATTTTGCCGTATTGTTTGACTTATGCCAAAATGCCTTGACTCTCATTGCTCATTAGTCGATCGTCGATAAGGGCATCGGGTTTAGGAGTAGTGAGAACAAACATGTGTTCTTGATAAGAACATATTCCATGTTTCGTTTACACTCGATAAAATTCGGACGGATAAAGGGATTTTGTGCGAGCATATTGATAATCGGCGTAAGAGACATATACGAAGCGATAATATAAACACATAAGCATACGATCGCAAATAATTCGTAACAATAATATTGTAACCTTTTGATAAAACAATATTAATTGAAACCTCAATCGCCAAGAATTCCACATGCAAGCCACGCGTGTGGGCGTTTACATGAACCCCGACCGGACTAAAATATACCTTTTAGTCATTTAATTTCAATCCATGTCAACTTATCCTTATGACAAATGAAATTAACGATTGGACCTTACTAGACCACATCACTATCGCAAGAAGGGACTTGGCGGAAGTTGTACTTGAGGTGATGTCTAGCAATGACCACAATTTTAACGGAGAAAATGAATTCTTAGAATTGGCATACTCACTCGGACCATACCGCTTCCAATTCAAATTCTTTTGTTATCTCATTTTATATCTATCTCAGAGAACTTATGAAAATCGCACATGCAAGCCCACGCGTGTGGGCGTTTACATGAAACTCCCACTTCTCAATAGATTTAAAATGTTTTATTTAGAAATCTCATCTAACAAACTTATGATAAACAGTGCAAGCAAGCCCGCGTGTGGGCGTTTACTCACGGTCGTCTCACTTTGTTTAGAGATCAAAAGTGGAGGTCTTGACATTTTAATATGAAAAATTAATTTGTCGGGTTGCTTGCTTAGTCTTTTTATTCAAAGGTTTGTCCATGCAAATCACGTAATCTAGCATGCTTTTCTATAGAACTCGACATGTAAAACATGCTCGCGAAATTCTAAAATATGCTTGATAAGCGCGATAAACCTAGCATGCTTACTATGCGCATCGATTCGTAAAACACTTAAGGTTTGTCGGCGTAATATAAACATACATAGCATGCTCTTGCATAATTTAAACATCCACGACATGCATATGAGCGATAAAAATAAAATAAAAGCGTTCATCGCGGCTCATCGTGAAACTGCACATTTAAATCTAATCTATTACATAGATATACAAAGTGCAATTAAACTTGACAGACCTCGCGTGCGAGGCGCGGACGGATTCAACAAATGGGCCTCGCGTGCGGGCGCGGACCGAAAAATCTGGATTGGGTGGAAAAAGCGTGTTTGGGCGGGTCATGTCTGTCTTTGGGCAGCGCTAGGGCGAGAGCCCGCCCAGCCTTGACTACTTGCCGTCGCTTTGCTCGCGTGTCCCTCGCGGGCTACCTCGATCGCTAATGCGACCGTGACCCGTCGAGCTGCGCGTGCGGCGGCTACGCCCGGCGCGAACATCTGCCGAGATGTCGTCGCCCGGCAAAACTTCGCGACATGATGCGCTTTCATGGCGTCGGGTTTCGGCGCGACGCGCGCCCGTCGCCCGCTAGCTCGCTTCGTTGGCTTTGCCCGGCGGCGTATCTCGCGACCACTCGCTCGCTCGCGTGGCGCCGAGGATCTCGTCGCAAGCGCACGCCCGTCGCCAGCGCCCCTCGCGATCGTCCTCGCGACCGCGAGCTCGCTCGCGAATACCGTCGAGGGCTGTAGAGAACTGTTTTCCCGTCGTTTCGTTCTTCGTTCTTTCGTCTTCGTTCTTCTTTTACGGATAAGATTTACGAATAAAATCTAATCTAACCACGGATTTTCTCGTGATGAAACAACAAAATCCGACAAAATAATAAGCGAGCCATGATGAGCAGCGGATCCACAATTAATTAAGCGCGTAATAATCAGCGTGAATTAATCCAGCGAGCGAAGATTACGATCGAGGCTACGATACCAGTGTAGGAAAACATATGTTAAGCCCTCGCCCGAGGATCTATCTTGGATATTTAATTCACCATACATTGATTATAAACCTAGCATGCGTCTATATAATTAATCGCGACGCGTAGGGGTTTTCACGTGTTTACCTTTGGATGCATCGGGGTCGATGGAGCGAGATGAATGGATCGAGCGGATCGGACTCGTGCTTTGACCTTACGGGTTTGTATCCGATTGCCCAATCTCAACGTCGGTGAGGGCGATCTATGGAGAATGCTTGGAAAAATCACCCTTTGCTCTAACTCCCAATTTTGAAAACTCTCAAGAATACTATGAGGGGCGAAAATTCTAGGTTAAAAGTGAGGATTAACCTTGATTCTATCTCTTACCTTATATTTATAATGCCTTACCTTAATCCCATAAGGAAAGGATCTATGCATATACCATAAATATAATTATATCCTTGCGGGATAAAGAGAATAAAATCTTGCCTTTGGGAGCATGAGGCGCCGATTTTCCTTGGCTACGGGCTGGATGGGCCGGCCAGGATCAAATGCAAGGAATAAAGATGGGCCTCAAATAAATTAATTATCTTATGTTCGACCCGAACATAAATTAATTTATAAATATTTATTCATGCCACTAGAGAATAAATCTTGACTTACCCTTTATTACGAAGTTGAGTCGGGCTTGCACTTAGACATTCTGAATCCCGTATTTAAGATATCGAGCGTCCATTAATCATTTATAGCAATCATTGCTTAAAGCGATTAATAACTTCATTTCCTTAAGTAGTACCACTCAACCTTATTATTGTACTTGAGCTAACTCAACTGCGGGGTTTAGTACAATAAACCTTTTGAGCTCCTTAAGGGGCGTCATCATCCTAGCGGATACGGTGACTCGTCTGAGATAACTAGCGTGACATCTGAACCTTGCCACCACCCAAGATGCGGAGAATCTTGGGTTAGAACATATAACCTCACCCATAACAAGTCAAAGTGATGGGCGACAACTCATACTCACCTAATGCCTTATCGAGGTTTAGATCATCGTAAGTCACCGAGATCTTGGTTCTTCACGACGGTCGGAAGAAGAACTCATCTCATTTGTGATCCTTCATACGTCGAGGCGTACCGGCATAGACAAGCAACTAAGTCAAGTCACTTCTTATCTATCTGCGGCTAAACCGACAACTCGTCCTTAAGTTGTCTCGGTTTGTGAAACTTTTATATCTCATTAAGCTTGACCAATCATACGGACTTACGTGATCTTCTACACCTTGTATGATCTAACATATATGAGATAAGGGGACACGAATATATGCAATCAAGTATTCAATTCGGATAGGAGATTGTAATAGTGGTAACGAGGAAACATTGTATACAAGCTCAACCAAGCGCTTTCGATATACAAATCCAACCTGAGCCGACTCGCCCGGTAATAAAGGGGTAAGTCGGTGTTATTCTCTAGTGGTATGAATGAATGTTTATAAATTAATTTATGTTAAATTGAACATAAGATAATTAATTTATTTGAGGCTCATCTTTATTCCTTGCATTTGATCCTGGGTGGCCCGTCCGGGCCGGAGCTTATGGAAATCGGCCCCTCTCTACATGGATGTGATTTTATTCTCTTTATCCTATAAAGATATTATTATATTTATGGGATATGCATGGATCATTTCCTTATGGGATTATGGTAATGCATTATAAATATAAGGTAAGAGATAAGATCAAGGTTAATCATCAATTAACATCCTCATATTTTCGAGAATCCCATAGAGCTTGGGAGAGATATTTTCGAGAGTTATAGAGAGGATTAGGGTGATTTTCTATAGTATTCTCCATAGATTATCCCCACTCGATATTGGAGATTGGTCAACCGGGATACAGTCCAGAAGATCAAAGCACGAGTCTCGATCCGTTCATCCCGATCCACCTCGACAGATTCAAAGTTAAACACGAGAAAACCCCTACGTGTTGCAATTAATTATATAGGTGCATGCATATGTATATAATCAATGTATGGTGAATTAAACATCCAAGATAGATCATCGGGATAGGGTCAAAATCAGTTTTCCCTACAATTGGTATCAGAGTCTGGGATAAGTATCTTGGCTCTGTTGGATTACTTCATGTTTGATTATTACGTGCGCAATATATTAATTGTTGGATCATGGTTCATCGTGGCTCGTTTTAATTTTTGTCGGATTTTATTTTTCACTGCGAGAAAATCCGTGGTTAGATTAGATTTATTATTCTATAAATCTTATACGTAAAAAAAAACGAGCGAAAGAGCGAAGAAGCGAGGCGATGGGAGTCCATCGGCGAGAGGTCGCCTGACGTGCGGCGGCGGTGCGCTTGGCGTGCGGGGTGCTCGCGGACACACCGCCTGACGGCGGTAGGCGGCGGCAGGCGGCATGGCTCGGCGGGCGGGGTGCGAGCCTCGTGCCCGGCGTGCGGAGGCCTCGGCACCGCTTGGCGGCCGAGGCCGCTTTCGGCTGCGCTCGTCGCAAATCGCGGCCGCGCCGCATCCGCTAGGCGGCACGCGCATCAGCGTGGGCGGCAGGCGCGCGTTTGTCGCGGGATCCCGGTGCCGCTAGCGAGATCGCGATCGCGAGGGCGACCGCGAGCCGCACACCGGCGGCGGGTAGCGACAGCGTGCTTTCGGCGGGTCGCGGTCATTGTCGCGACCGTGAGGCGCCAGCGAGGAACGCGTGGCGGCGAGAAAGGCGGCGACGGTGTCTTTGGCGCGGCGCATGGGCCATGCCCTAGCGGCCCACCCCATATCGACCCAAACACAGCCCAAACCGTTTTCGGCCCGAACCCAATTTTCGGCCGAATCCGGCTTTAACGAATCCGGTCCGTGCCCGTGCGCGAGGCCCATTTTTGAAGTTTAAGAAGATCGTACTTTGCAATTCTATGTAATAGATTAGGCGGAAAGTGCGGGATCACAGTGGGCGCGATGAGCGTTTTATTTTATTTTATCGTTCATAGCATGTCGTGGATGTTTAAATTATGCGAAGCATGCTATGTATGTTTATATTACGTGAACAAACATATTATATGTTTCGTGATTGGATGCGCATAGTAAGCATGCTTGGTTTATCGCGTTTTCAAGCTTATTTTAGAATTACTGCGAGCATGTTTTACATGTTGAGTTCTATAGAAAAGCATGCTAGGATTACGTGATCTGCATGGACAAACCTTTTGAACAAAAAGACTAAGCAAACAACCCGACAAATTAATTTTTAAAATAAAATGTCAAGACCTCCACTTTTTGAACTCTAAACAAAGTGAGGCCTTGCGTGAGTGGCGTCCACCAGCGTGAGCTTGCTTGCCTTGTTTATCATAAGTTTGTTAGATGAGATTTCTAAATAAAACATTTTAAATCTATTGAGAAGTGGGAGTTTCATGTGTAGCGATCCACAGCGTGGCTTGCATGTGCGATTTTCATAAGTTCTCTAGAGATGGATATAAAATGAGATAACAAAAGAATTTGGATTGGGCGGTATGGTCTAGTGAGTATACCAATTCTAAAATTCATTTTATTTGTTAAAATTGTGGTCATTGCTTAGACATCACCTCGAGTACAACTTCCATGAAGTCCTTCTTGCGATAGTGATGTGGTCTAGTAAGGTCGAATCATTAATTTCATTTGTCATAAGGATAAGTTGACATGGATTGAAATTAAGCGACTAAAGGTATATTTTAGTATGGTCGGGGGTTCGTGTGTGGCGATCACACGCGTGGCTTGCATGTGGAATTCTTTGGGCGATTGGAGGTTTCAATTAATATTGTTTTATCAAAAGGTTACAATATTATTGTTACGAATTATGTGCGATCGTATGCTTATGTGTTTACATTATCTTTTCGGATATGTCTCTTACAGATTATCGATATGCTCGCACAAAATCCACTATCTGGTCGAATTTTATCGAGTGTAAGCGAAACATGGAATATGTTCTTATCATTTGAAGAACACATGTTTGTTCTCACTCTCCTAAACCCGATGCCCTTCTTGTGCGTCGACTAATGAGCGGCGAGTCAGCGGACTTTGGCATAAGTCGAACAATATGGCAAAATCTTTATGATGACTACTATGTCCAAAGGCTTGCATTGCGACATCGATCGATGGTGAAGCCTTGACGAAATATGGTCGAGTCTCGAGTATGTTTGAGCGATCGGATCGGACGATCGACTTCCACACAATGAGAGAAATCTTGGCATGTAAGATGGAAGAAGGAAGTTGGGTCCATGAACATGTCTCCCATGACTCGTCTCATGGATAGTCTTGATCGGTTGGGAGGAGGTATTGACGAAGCCAAGGTCGATATCATCCTCAATACACTGCCCAATTCTTTTGAGAATTTTCGTGAATGCGATCATGAGCAAGACCAGTATACACTTAGTCGGTTGCTAAATGATCTCGTGGCGCGGAAGGAGTTATGGGTAAAGGAGCACATGCTCTTGCTAGCACATCTAGGGGCCCAAATTTTCCGTTGCAAAAGAAAAAGAAAAGGGCACCAAAGGTGGTGAGGCGAGGAAATAGTGGGAGTAATGAGGCGAGAACATGCACATAGGAGGCAAAAGCGAAGGAGAGGCAAGTGCTTCAAGTGCGGCAAGGCGGACATTGGAAGGCCAAGTGCCCTATGCTCGAGGCTCGAGTCGCCATTTGCTTTAATGTGAAACATGTTTAGCGACTTGTTCTACTCGTTCATGGGTAGTAGATCTGTGCGGCTGATCATGTTTGTTACACCTGCGGGTTCTGCGGACAAGGGGCTGCATGATGGCGAGATAACGATCTCCATGGGCAGCGTTGAAAGTCGAGGCCGTTGCGGTCGGAGATGTTACTTAATGTTTTGAGACAACAGTTTTAGTTTTAAAGGCGTTTTATATGTGTCGGATTTTCGGTGGAACCTTGTTTACATTTGAAATTATTTATTCATGGATATTACATTATTTTTGATAGTGGTGTTTCTATCATAAGAAATGATGAAGTTATACGTGTTGGCACATTATATAATTAAGCTTTATACTATTTACGCCAAACATAATACCTATAACTATGTTGCATCGTCTACAAACCCTAAAAGAAAGTTTTCTTAGCAGAGCGACACCACATTTCTCGGCATCTTAGATTAGGTCACATCAATCTAAATAGGATCCAAGGCGGCTAAAAATGGGCGTTGGGTAATCTAACGATTACTCCGTTCGATCTGCGAATCACATATAGAAGGTAAGATGTCGACCGGACCCTTCAGCGAAGGGTTATAGAGCGAAAAGTGTTGGAGCTAGTCCATTCGACTGTGTGGACGATGTCCACATAAGCTCGTGGAGATGCAGTATTTTATCACTTTCATTGGCGATTACTCAGAGTGCGGATATGTATACACTTCACGCAAGTCGAATGCTTTGAGAAATTGAAAGAGTTTAAGGCGGAAGTGGAGCGAAGCTTGGTAAAGTATCAAGTCACTGCGGTCTGTCGCGGTGGCGAATAGATCGATAACGAGTTTATGGACTATCGGTGAAGTGTGGGATTACCTCCCGGCGCTTTGCTACACCGGGCACACCACAGCAAAATGGTGTGTCGGGCGAAGAAATAGGACTCTTTTGGAAATGGTTAGATCAATGATGAGTTATGCGGCATTGCTATTTAGATTACGGGGTATGCCTTAAAGCGGCGACATACTTGCTAAATCTAGTACCATCAAGTCGGTTGAAAAGACCACTTTCGAGTTGTGGTTTGGGCGCAAGCCTAGTTTAAACCACATAAGGATATGGGCGATCCGGCACATGTCTTTGAACAAGAAGGCGACAAGTTGGAGCTAGATCCGGCCAAATACGTTTATTGGCTATCCTAGAGGACGAAGGTGGTTTATTCTATAGTCTGAGGATCGAGAAGTTCATTATTAGCACTAATGCCCGATTCTTAGAAGAGGATTATATGACAAACCATAAATCCAAAGTTGAAATCATTCTTGAGAATTAGAAGATGATCGTATTCCACCACCGATTAGGCGAAAGTGCAGATGTCGAGTCTAGTGGGAGGGATCGACACGGATACTTCAAAAATTGAAGTGGGTCGAGTTCACTGGAGATACCGACCGTCAAGTGGTACCTACCCGACAAGTTGTGTAAGATAGAGAACCACAAGTTACTACACCCACGTTGCCATTGTGCCGGTGGTGCCTCGTCGTCTTGGGAGGTTGTTCATCAACCCAGCGATTTATGTTAGTGTGTGAATCTTTGGATTTAGTCCGGAAGCGAGCAGGCAATAATCGACCCATGGACGTCTGCTGACGATCTGAACATTGATGCAAGATCGTGGCACACGCTATGAACTTAGAAATTGAGTCCATAACGACTATGGATGTATACGAAAGACACGTCTACCGGATGGCAAGGAAGCCATAGGTAGTAAGTGGGTATCTGAGAGGAAGAGATTCGGATGGAGGGTTTCGGCTTTTAAAGCCGAGCTTGTGGCGAAAGGTACACTCAGTTGAGGGCATCGATTTCGATGAGACCTTTTCGCATGTAGCAATGCTCAAGTCCATCGAATTCTTACGGCCATGTGATCCACTGAACCTTGAGGTTTGGCAAATGGATGTGAAAACCGCTTTTCTAGCGGTTACCTTGAGGAAGGTAGAGACATCTATATCACGTGACCGAAGGTTATGTGGTGAAGGGTGAAGAGCATCTAGTATGGAAGCTTAAAAGTCCATTTATGGGCTTAAGCAAACCTCACGATCACGGAACTTACGCTTTGGCGGTGGTAAAGTCCTATGGATTTACCAGGTTGCCTAGCGAGTTGTGTGTATCGTTTAGATATTATGGTGATGTGGTATTTCTTGCACTTTATGTAGATGACATTCTTCTAGTTAGCAATAATGTGAAGTTGTTATCGGGGCGTAAAGAGTTGGTTATCCGATCGATTTCAAATGAAAGACTTAGGAGATCGTGTACATTCTTGAGATCAAGGTTTACGAGATCGCAAGAGGAAAATATTGAGCTTATCTCGGGCGTCTTACATTGATCTTGTGATTACTCGTTTTAGTATGCGAGACGACGAAAAAGGATTGCTACCTTTCGGACATGGCGTTTCTTTATCTAAGGCGATCACCTATGACGCAAAGGAGATAGAGGAAATGAGACAAGTTCTTTCTGACTTCCGTAGGAAGTCTCATGTGCAATGCTATGTCGAGGCGATATACGCTATGCGGTAGGCATAGTAGCTGAATATCGATCTAACCTGGACAAGCTCATTGGATTGCGATAAAGCATATACTCAAGTACACGAAAAGGACTCGAGATTATAGGCTGGTTACCATGCGAGATAGTTGAAGGGAAAAACTAGGTTTAGCCCTGCCCGAGGATCTATCTTGGATGTTTAATTCACCATACATTGATTATATACCTAGCATGCACCTATATAATTAATTGCAACACGTTCGGGTTTTCTCGTGTTTACCTTTGAATCTGTCGGGCGGATTGGATCGAGACTCGTGCTTTGACCTTACGGGCTGTATCCGGTTGCCCAATCTCCAGCGTCGGTGAGGGCGATCTATGGAGAATGCTTGGAAAATCACCCAATGCTCTCACTATTTTGAAAATCACTCTCTAATGATCTCGAGGGTGGGCGAAAATTATGTGGTTGATTATGAGGATTCACCTTGAATCTATCTCTTACCTTATATTTATAATTCACCTTGAATCTATCTCTTACCTTATATTTATAATGCACTACCTTAATCCCATAAGGAAATTACCATAATCCCATATGGAAATTACCATAATCCCATATAAATTACCATAATCCTTTATGGAAATTACCATAATCCCATATGAAAATTATCATAATCTATGGAAATGATTATTACCATAATCTATATGGAAATGATCTATGCATATCCATAAATATAATAATATCCTTATAGGATAAAGAGAATCAAATCCTTTCCATAAGAGCATGATGGTGGGCGATTTTCTTGAGCTCACGGGCTGGATGGGCGACTAGGGATCAAATGCAAGGAATAAAGATGGGACTCAAAAATTAATTATCTTATGTTCGACCCGAACATAAATTAATTTATAAACATTTATTCATGCCACTAGAGAATAAATCTTGACTTACCCTTTATTACCGAAGTTGAGTCGGGCTTACACTTGACATTCTGAATCCCGTTGTCTCTGAATCCCGTATTTAAGATATCGAGCGTCCATTAATTATTTATAGCATTACATTGCTTAAAATAATTAATATCTTTAATTCCTTAAGTAGTACCACTCGACCTTATTATTGTACTTGAGCTAACTCGACTGCGGGGTTTAGTACAATAAACCTTTTGAAGCTCCTTAAGGGGCGTCATCATCCTTAGCGGATAAGGTGACTCGATCTGAGATAACTAGCATGACATCTGAAACACTTGCCACCCAAGATGCGGAGAATATTGGGTTAGAACATATAACCCTACTTGTAACAAGTCAAGTGATGGTCGACAACTCATACTCATCTAATACCTTATCGAGATTTAGATCATCGTAAGTCACGAGATCTAGGTTCTTCACTCGATCGAGATAGAAGAACTCATCTCCTTTGTGATCCTTCAATCGTCGAAGATGTACCGGCATAGACAAGCAACCAAGTCAAGTCACTTCTTATCTATCTGCGCCTACACGACAACTCGTCCTCAAGTTGTCTCGGTGTGAAACTTTTATATCTCATTAAGTTTGACCAATCATACGGACATCGTGATCTTCTACACCTTGTATGATCTAACATATATGAGATAAGGGGACACATATATATGCAATCAAGTATTGATTCGGATAGGAGATTGTAATAGTGGTAACGAGAAACATTGTATACAAGCTCAACAAAAAGCGACTTTCGTTATACAAATCAACAATAGTCTAATGCCTTTGGGTTATCTGGACTCGGATTTTCAAGTGACCGTGATGAGAAAAAGTCTACCTCGGGCTATGTGTTTACCTTGGGTGATGGGCCGTATCACGGTGAAGTGCAAAGCGGCGATGCATTGCGGACTCTACCATGGAAGCGAATACGTAGCCGCTTGGGAGGCTGCTAAGGAGGCTGTATGGTTGAGAACTACCCATGGATCTAGGTGTGGTACTGGTTTGCCCAAGAGTATCATAGTTCTTGTGATAACTCGGTGCGATGGCAAACTCGAAGGAACCACGGACCCACAAGCGACCAAACACATAGAGAGAAAGTACCATGTCATACGAAAATCGTTAGGCGAGGGGCGTCTTGATTGAAAAGATTGATCTGACGGATAACCTAGCGGATCCATTCACAAAGAGCTTGCCGCAAAAAGTCTGAAGTGCGTTCGAGGACTTGGATTGCGCTTTATGGCACCCACTTAGAAAACTTTTGTATAAGTGGGAGAATCAAAGTGATGGTTTTGTTTGTAATAGCTAGTAGAGACACATTGTATACTAAAGTTTGCTTTAGTATAAGTGGAGATTGTTGGTTGTATCTTGGCGGTTTGGTTGAGCTTGTATACAATGTTTCTGTTACCACTATTACAATCTCTATCTGAATTAATTACTTGATTGCATATATTTGTGTCCCTTATCTCATATATAAGTTAGATCATACGGTGTGAAAGATCACGAAGTGCCGTATGATTGGTCAAGCTTAATGAGATATAAAAGAATCTGGCGAGATAACGAGGACGAGTTGTCGGTATAGACTGCGTATAGATAAGAAGTGACTTGACTTGGTTGCTTGTCTATCTTTGTGCGTCTCGACGTATTGATGGATCACAATGAGATGAGTTCTTCTATCGACCGTCGTGAAGAACCTATATCTCGGTGACTTCGATGATCTAAACCTCGATAAGGTATTAAGTGAGTATGAGTTCTTGACCATCACTGACTTGTTATGGGTGAGGTTATATGTTCTAACTAATATTCTCGCGTCTTGGGTGGTGGCGATCTTGTATCATGTGATAAACACGCATTTTACGTTTATAATTGATATTTGAAGATGAGTTTAGCTCGTTTAATGTGTGTTTATGTATCGATTCTTAATGTTTTATCTATTTCTAGAAGATCTTGCTCTTGGGTGTTCCTTTGGCGTTTTGTAGGTTTATATGTTGATAATCGAAGCAAGGAGCGATGCGACGAGCAAATGAGCAATCTGTGCGGTTTCTAGCGACCAGCCTAGCGGTCGCTAGGCTGGTCGCGAGCAAACTAGCCAGCGCCCGGAGGAGTAGCGACCGCGACCTCGTGCCGCGAGCAAGCCTGCGCGAGAACTCGCTGGGCGATTTCGCGGCCGGTGCGGAATACTAGCGACCGCTAGCCCGATCGCGGTACCATGCGGCGCAAGGAGGGACATGACGAAGAAGAAGCGCGCATGGGAGATGGCTCGCGGTCGAGCTAGCGACCATGACAGCGATCGCGAGGAGAGCGGCAGACGCGCAAATTAGGGTTTCACCCTTATCTATAAATAGGCGAAACCCTTGCGCCCCATGAGACCCCGGCGCCCGAACACGTTTTTAGAGTTTTCCTCGGTTTTCCATTCTTTAGCTTTAGTATTCATCTAGTTTAATTCTAGTATTGATTTTCCGTTGTTCTAGTTTAGTTTATCGTTTCGTTATCGATCGGAACGTTTTTGTCGATCGTTTTCCGTTGTTTTCCGTTCGTTAAGCAGGATTGGATTCAAAACCAACCATTGTTCATCAACGCTTCCCTACGAGTTTTATATATTTAATTTCCGTTTTATGGTTAAATCGTATTTTATTAGTTTATTATGTCAGCTAGTTTCGTTCTAATCCTAGGGTTTGCGATTCGATCCTATATGTTGTGATTCCTGCTATTGTTATTTACCTTCCGGGCATTAATTCATGATTCATGGTGCTTATTTATATGTGTTGATTTACGATCAATCTTGATGCATATCTAGTTGCCGATTAATGGCGTAAGCGTATTAATTGTGAATCGATATTGAATGCATGATCGAATAAGCCGAGTAAATGGCGAGATAGGACATTCGTAGGAAGCATATTCTTAGTGATCCATTTGGGTTGCTTATTTTCCTCTAGAGGCGTAAGCGTGATAGGGAAAATTAGTAATCAACTACCGCAATTGTAAATGGCGAAGTTATTGGTTATATATGTGATCTTCCATCTTATGCGGATTAAAATGGTTAGTAATAAGCGGGATAAACATCGTTGTGGATAGGATTGATGCATCCACAGGGTTAGTCTTTCTTCATAGTTATCTTAGTGTTTATTGCTTTATTTTATATTTACGCTTGGTTACCTTTGCTTTGGATTAAATTCGAAGCGAAACCTTTCACCCAAATTACGTGCTTGGATAATGATGAATTATCGTTGAGCTAGCTACTGTGTTTTCGGATTGCAATCTCTGTGGATACGATACTTCGCTTACCCTATACTTACACCTTTTCGTGTTAGAAAAATTAAGCGATCATCATGCTAGTTATCTATATCAGTCACGATATCCGTTTAGGATGATGGCGTCCTTAAGGAGCTCAAAGGTTTATTGTACTAAACCTGCCGGTTGAGTTAACTCAAGTACAATAATAAGGTTGAGTGGTACTACTTAAGGAATTAAAGATATTAATTATTTTAAGCGATCGAGAATGCTCTAAATAATTAATGGACGTCGCGATATCTTAAATACGGAGATTCGTAATGTCTAAGTGCAAGCCCGACTCATCTTGGTAATAAAGGGTAAGTCGACATTTATTCTCTAGTGGCATGAATGAATGTTTATAAATTAATTTATGTTACGGGTTTGAACATAAGATAATTAATTTATCTGAAGCCCATTTTATTCCTTGCATTTGATCCCTGGGCTGGCCCATCTAGGCCCGGAGCTTATGGAAATCGGTGCCCCTCTCTCTCTCTATGGATGTGATTTTATTCTCTTTATCCTATAAGGATATTATTATATTTATGGGATATACATGGATCTTTTCCTTATGAGATTATGGTAATGCATTATAAATATAATGTAAGAGATAAGATCAAGGTTAATCATCAATTAACATCCTCGTATTTTCGAGAATCCCATAGAGCTTGGGAGAGATATTTTCGAGAGTTATAGAGAGGATTAGGGTGATTTTCTGTAGTATTCTCCATAGATTATCCTCACTCGATATTGGAGATTGGGGAGGCGGGATACGATCAGGAAGATCAAAGCACGAGTTTCGATCCGTTCATCCCGATCCACCTCAGTTCAAAGGTAAACACGAAAACCCTACGTGTTGCAATTAATTATATAGGTGCATGCATAGGTATATAATCAATGTATGGTGAATTAAACATCGAAGATAGATCCTCGGGAGAGGTCAAAACCGATTTTCCTACAACTTCTTCTATTATTATTGTAATATTATTTGATGTCATGAAAGTAAAAGTAAATTTGTAACTAACATCTTCTTATATAGCGATGATTGTAGAATTTCTAAATAATTATTATAGTGTTATATGTATTTAGATTATTATTATTATTATTATTATGGTGTTATTGTGAATTATATTTGATTTAGGATTTATTTTAGAAAATAAAATATGTGGATCCGGGTCTAGACCCTGGACTCTACGGATCTTAGTCTGGATCTATTTTTTTAGATCCAATGGGTCTGGACCTGATCCGGAGCAAAGCAAAAAATTTCGGATCTGGATCTGGACCTAGCAAGATCCGATCCAAATTTGGTCTATTGTCATCCCTAACAGTGAATAAAAACTCTCAACATCACACGTTACACGCTGACAAACATGGATTTTCAATGCTTTATTATGTTTAATATAATCTTATTTGATGTTGGAAATCATGTTTGTAGAGAGTATTTGATTAGTTTTGCATTATTTGTAAGAATTGATACTCGTTGGCTTCTTGTGCTCATTTAGTAGGAAAATGGTTAAGGAATTGAGGTGTGAAAAATGGATGGTTTGAAAGTACATCACGTTAGGAATCCATAGGCACAAACGGATCGTAATTCGATGGTCGGGCGAGGAAGATACGAACGAAACAAAAAGTCCGCACGCATTGCCTGCGGGAAGCGCCGCGGCTGACAGTGCGTTTTTCGGAGTTAGATGTGGTCAGAGGAGACAACAGAAGCAACCACTGCCGCGGCCGCATCAGAGTCTTGTTTTCTAGTTCGCTCGTCGCGATTGCTGCTCATTTCCGCCCAAACTTGGATTTACGCGTTTTATCTGATTTTTATCTTATTTCCTTGTACTTTTGAGCTCATTTATGTTTTATTTTTCCACTAGAATACAAGGAAGCCTCCCACATATAAATACTTACTCTTAATATTGTTTTTCTATCATTTTTTATATTTTTAAAAGTTAGACTTTATTTTAGAGTTATTTGTAGAGTAGATATTTTTTATTTCCACCATTCATACTTGAGGTTCTTCACTGTGAAATTTCTATACTTATTTTTATTGTTTAATTCAATTATGTTTTCCTTTATTTCTTCCGATTTAATTTTTATTGTGGGTAACTAAATCTCTATTGATTTTAGGATTTGTATTATGCTGTGGGAATTCATGTAATTGATATATGAAGCATATTTATCTATCAATTTATGATTTATAATTCCTGATGCTATTTTATATTAGATAACTGACCATTATTGATGCATGCTAGTTGCCTGATTAAAGATTTATCGATTTTAATTAGGTGATCAAATTCAGGAATTCATAATCCAATTAATCTAAAAACTTGGTGATTTTAGAATTAATTGTAGGAGAATAAATATTAGGTACTTTTAAGAGTTTTTATGTATTCTTGAGACCTAGCGGATATAGAACATATATTAATCTACTATTACAGTTGTCTGATCCAGGAGATTGTTATTTATGTAATTCTTCATCTGAATTGACTTAATTGTGTTTAATAGTGCTATAGATTGATTGTGTGATTTTCTATTATATTATTACATACCGTATGATCAGTCTTTTACTTTGATATCTTTCAACATCTATTTTATTTTGTTCTTATTTTTATTTTCTCAATTTTAATCCGACTTCCTACATCTCTTTGGTTGTCTGGATAATGACAAATCGTTTATGATTATTATTTGTTGTGTTTTTGTGATATCAGTCCATGTGGATAAGATACTCTGCTTGCTATTTGACTATAATAAACACCGTTTAACCCCTGTATTTTATTGCTAGGATTTTAGTGATCATTTGTTTTTTCTGTTGTCGGGGACTGTAAAGATTTTTCAGTAATAATTTTCTCACGTATAGTGATTACTTCAGGCGTTATTTATTTTTGTTTTGTTTTTGTTTTATTATTTTCTTGTTGGATTCTGATTTTTATTTCTCTCTTTTGCAAATAGTGCATGAACATAAGATCCAAGAGAGAGACTATTGTTCTCTTGAACTTGGAGATTGAGAGGACACATAAGAGAGAGAGACAAGATGGGAGACAACGAGTCATGATAGACAATCCTCAGACAATTGTTGATGTTTTATGACAGATGAAGGAGATGAGACAAGAGTTAGCAGAGCAGATGAGGGGGAACAATCAACCACCTCCAATATTGATCTATCAGATGTATCGTTCTCCTATAGGTCAGTACCAAGAAGGCGGATGGAAGCCTGCGGTCAATGCCAATCATTTTGAGCTCAAGCCTGTTTTGATTCATATGGTATGGTACAAGCTGAGCAGTTCGGTGGAGGAGTACTAAGAATCCAAATGCTCATCTATAGTCATTTTTGGATATCTGCGACACCATCAAGTATAACAGTGTGCCATCTAACACTATTAGGATGAGGATGTTCGGGTTTTCACTGCAAGATCGAGCCAAGGATTGGTTCAAGAGTTTGGATAGAACGAACATCAATACTTATGAGGAGAGAGATTTTTAGCCAAGTATTTTCCACCATCCAAGGGACATAAGCTGATTGCAGAGATCTCTCATTTTACTCAGTTGGGAGATGAGTCTTTATTTCAGACGTGGAAACGATTCAGACATCTACTCAGACGATGCATACAACATGGATTTTCTCAGGAGAAACAAATCACACACTTTTATAGTGGTCTGACATCCAACACTTGGAACATTGTAGATGCTAATGCTGGAGGTTTCCTAGTGAATAGAGATGTGAGGGAGACGACGATGATTATTATGGAGATGGCTTTCAATAGTTATAAGTGGCCTATGGAGAGGCATCCAGCGAGAAGAGTGACATCTGTCACTGATGATAGATTTGATGACTTGGCCACACAAGTCACGCTTCTCAAGCGCGAAAGGTGTTGGCTCAAGCACATTTGGTGCAACAGTGCCAGTCAGATCCCATTGATTTGCAGTACACTGAATATGTAAATTTTGTTAATCAATGAAACTTCCACAACAGTCACCAAGGATACCAAAGACATCAGGGGTGCAATATAGCTTATCATCCGAGCCAGAGGAGTCATCCCAATTTTTCCTACGCCAATCCAAATAACACACAACAACCTCCACCGAGTTTCTCTATGTCCAATAGGGTGATCACCGAGCTCAAGAAGATGTCTATGGAGAGGATGGTGCAGCAACAAATGACTTTTATAGGTCAGACGGGGCAGAAGATGGTGGCATTGGAGAGTACAATTTCTGCTATCTCCAAGCAGGTCAAGATGATCAAGGGACAGGTTAGCCAAATAGCTAACTAGGTAGATGGGCAGCACAAGCAGGGTCAGTTTCTAAGCAACATGAAGATCAACCCGAGGGGTTAGTGCAATACTATTGAGCTTAGGAGTGGCATATCTCATCAGAGCTATCCAGAGCGTGATGTGTAGACTGTTCCAGAGGATGTTCCTGAGGGAAACGATGAACTTGAGGATTCTTCTCCACCTAGGGAAGATCCTAAAGTTTCCATAGTTGTAGCTCCTAAGAAGCCACAGAGACCGACTTACACTCATGCAGATTCTTATCTGCAGAGGCTTGCTAAGCTGAAGTTAGATGAGAAACTGTCACGGTTTATGGAGATGTTCTAGAAGGTGAACATCAATATCCAACTGCTTGATGCATTGAGAGATATGTCGGGATATGCCAAGTTCCTGAAGGACGCTGTGTCGAGGAAGAGGAAGCTTGGCAAGTTTTAGACGATCAATTTGCTTGAGAAGTGCAGTGCAGTCTTACAGAAGAATCTACCATTGAAGTAAAATGATATGGTAGATTCATCATAGCTTATGTGATTGGTGGTCAGATGTTTTCTAGAGTCCTATGTGATTTGGGGGCTAACATCAATCTAATGCCTTTATCGATTTTTAATCGATTTGAGATTAGAGAGATCAAGACGACCACCATTGCTTTACAGATGGTTGATCGATTAGTGTTCTATCCCAAGGGCATTGTGAAGGATGTTCTCTTCAAGGTGGAGGAGTTCATTTTTCCAACAGATTTCTTGGTTCTTGACATGCTGGAGGACAAGAACATCAATTTGATTCTTGGCCGTCCATTTTTAGTCATGGGATGCATGTTGATTGATGTGTAGGATGGAGATCTCACGTTCCGAGTGAACGATGAGAAGTTGACTATTTTCATATATGAGGACATGCAGAGGCCACGAGAGTCCACATGCGATGAGTGCAATCTCATTGATTCTTTTGAAGCCAGCTCAGACAGCCCACCTAGATTTGCTGATCCATTAGATCGTTGTATCCAAAATTCTCTATATACTTATTCTGATCTTGATGATGCTTGTGATGAGATTTTAGATTACATTGCAGCTTTGGATTCTATGCAGAGTCCTCCTCAAGAGTCGATGCCTTTCTTGGACATCCACAAGCAGGTGGAAGGAGGGAGTAGTTCAGCGGCTCAGAATACTTCAACTCCCATTGCCGTCGATACTACACCTAAGTTGGAGTTGAAGTCGCTACCTGATCATCTTCAGTATGCCTTCCTGTGTGATGGTTAGAGCCAGCAAAATGAGCCCGGCCCGAAAAGCCTGCCCGGGGTACCCGGGGGTTTGGGCTGGTTTAGGCTTCAAAATTAAAGGCCTAAAAAAATCGAGCCTAAAAGCACGCGAAAAAAACCGAGCCCTCACCGAGCTTGAGGCAAAAAAGCCACAGGTTTCGGGCTAAAAAAGCTCGTCCGATATTATATTAAATATACATTATTATAATATTATTTAATATTCATATCTATAATTTTTTAATAATACTAATTATATTTTTTTTATATAGTAAAATTTTCTTACTAATTCACATACTAGTCAGGAAAATATATTTTTTTTAATTGCAACACATCAAAATTCTGAAAAAAAATAATAACCTCATAAATCATTCAAAAATAATACCTAAGAGAAATGATATCCAAAAATGTATAGGCTGATGATTAATGATCTTATAATATGTAAAAACTATTTTGAATCATTGATCTTAAATATATAATGTATAATTAATTTTATTTTATTTTATTATTTTAGGTGTATAAGTGGGATTGACGTTTAATAATATCATTTACCTTTGATTCTTAATTACTAATTTTTTTCCTTAAATTAAAGAATTAAAATTATACTGCATTACAACATCATCGTATGAATATATAAATAGGTCAAGATATACAAGAAGTATTATCATAAGAATAAGTAAGTTCAGTATGTTCTTATCACCGATTCTTTATTTAAGTTAAAGAGTTATGAGATTTTAATAATGTATTTAATTAATTTATTTTTTTGAAAATTAAAATATTAATTTTATATATTAAAAAAATTAAAAAATAATCTAGTTTGGGCTTCATATTTTTAGGCCCGAAAAAATGTAAAAGCCCGACGGGCCCGACTCGACCCGGCCCGCTACTTTGCCAGCTCTAGAGATGGTGAGAAGTTTCATGTTATTGTGTCTTCCTCTTTGTCTACTATTGATCTTGCGAAGCTTTGAGAGTTTTGAGGAAGCACAAGTCTGCTATAGGATTGTCTATCTCTTATATTAAGGGCATCAATAATTCGATTTGTATGCATCGTATTTTGTTGGAGCAGGATTACAGACCCAATGTGCAGTCTCAAACATGTATGAACCCAGCTATACAGGAGATGGTAAGGAAAGAGGTCTTGAAGCTGTTAGATGCAAAGATGATATATGTTATCACTGACAGCGAGTGGGTAAGTCCTACTCAAGTTGTCTCCAAGAAGGGAGGCAGACTGTGGTCAAGGATGAGATGAATGAGTTTATCACCACCAGACTCATTACTGGATGACGTGCTTGCATTGATTATCGGGCTTTGAATGTAGCTACTTGTAAGGATCACTTCCACCTCATTTTTATTGATTAGATTGTTGATAGATTGGCAGGATATGAGTACTACTGCTTCTTAGATAGGCACTCGAGCTACAATCAGATCTTGGTAGCCCCGGAGGACCAGCACAAGATGACATTCACGTCGTCCTATGGCGTTTTTGCTTTTAGGATGATGTCTTTTGGTCTGTGCAATGCTCCTGCCACTTTTCAGCATTGCATGATGACAATTTTCATGGACTTATCAAGACTATCATGCAGGTATTTATGTATAATTTTTTTTTATCTTCGGTACTTCTTTTGATTCTTGTTTGGAGAATTTGTCTCAAGTATTGCAGCGTTATGAGGAGAAGTGCTTAGTGTTTAATTGGGAGAAGTGACATTTTATGATCAAGGTGGGCATTGTACTTGGGTACAATGTGTCTGCTCATGGTTTGGAGATGGATCGAGCAAAAGTGGTGGCTATTAAGAAGTTGCCACCTCCTATCACGGTTAAGTTTTTGATGATTTTCTTGGGACATGCAAGCTTCTATAAGCATTTCATCAAGGATTTCTCCATGATCTCCAAGCCGTTGTGTGCCCTTTTGGAGAAGGACACCAAATTTACTTTTACGGAGGAGTGCCTTGCATCTTTTGAGAAATTGAAGTCTGCTCTTATTTCTAGGCATGTTCTGATTTCACCTGATTGAATTGAGCCATTCCTCTTGATGTGTGATGCTAGAGATTAGGCGATTGGAGCTGTTTTGGGCCAAAAGCGTGATAAGATATTCAAAGTTATTTCCTACATTAGTAAGACTTTGGATTCTGCTCAGATGAACTACACCACTGATAAACGCACTTTTTACATGTTTATTGTTGATATTTAAAGATGAATTTAGATCGATAAAGTGCGTTTATGTATTGGATCTCAATGCTTTTATATATTTTTAGAAGATACTACTCTTGGGTTCTTCTTTGGTGTTTTGTAGGCTTTTCAGGTGATAATCGATGCACAAGGCAAAGATGTAAACAAAGATGATGAATTGGAAATGAAAAATATGGATGTTAAAAGTTTAAAATATTAAAGAGTATCTCGATAGGAGTTCATAGGCATAAACGGATCGTAATTCGGAGTTCGGACGAGAGAGAACGGAGCGAAACGCTGGTCACAAGACGCGCGAGCGCGTCCGCGCCTGGAAACGCCCCACGCGCGTTTGCAAGCCACCAGGCGCCCGTCCGGCGCTGGGAACGCCCCAGCGCCCACTTTGAACCCATCCGGTGCTTCATCCGCATCCCCTCGTGCCCATCCGGCGCAGCGGCTCTCATCCGGCGCTTCGTCCCTCGCGTCCAGCGCTTTGTCCACGTTCGGAGCGGTGTACCTCTCAACTTTCACTCCATAAGCTTCTCGCGTCCGGCGCTCCACTCCATCCGGCGCTGGGCTGCTCTCTCTGACCTTTCCAAAGAACGCTCGCGTCCAGCGCTTCGCCCAGTCCGGCGCTGGACATGATATTTTGGGCCCATTTTCGGTGATTTCGTGGGCTTTTTGCGAGGGTTTATAAATATAAGAATAGCCGCACGAGGTGGGCTCGAATTCCACAACCGCCTCCATAGCTTCCCAACACGTTTTTCCTCAGTTTTTATTCAGTTTTTCATATTTTTTTATCTTTAGCTTTGATTTAGATTCATTTAAGTATTAGTTTTACATTAGTTCTACGATTCGTTAACGCTTTGGAACGCTTTCGTCCGAACAATTTCAGTATTTTCCCGTTTTTCGCTTGGGTTTGGATACGAACTCAACCATTGTTCTTCCGACGCTACATCACGGGTTTTATCAATTTAATTTCTATTTTCATGATTATTTCGTATTTTATTCCGTTTATTATGTCTAGCTAAATTTACGTTCTAATCCTAGGGTTTGTATGATTCTAACCTAAATGTTGTGATTCCTGCTGTTGCTATTTACCTTCCATGCATTGATTTATGATTCTTGGTGCTTAATTATATGTGTTAATTTGTGATCAATCTTGATGCATATCATAGTTGCCAGTTAATTACTTAACCGTTTTAATTGTCAATCGATCTTGAATGCATAATACGAATAAGCCTTGAGTCGTAGCCGAGATAGGAACATTCTTAGGAAGCATATTCTTTGTGATCCTTTTGGAGTTGCTTATTTTCACCTAGAGACGTAACAGTAATAGGAAAAATTAGCAACCAACTGCCACAATTATCGTTACTGAAATTGTTGGTTACATATGTGATCTTCCATCTTGTCTGGATTAAAATGGTTAATAGTAAGTAGGATAAACATACGTTGTGGGTAGGATTAGTGCATCCCTAGGGTTAGTCTTTCTAGTTTATTATCTCTTTGAGTATTTATTGCCTTAGTTTATTTTCAAGTTGTTACCCTTTTTGCTTTGGATTTAATATATGAAGCCCTAAACCTTTATAAACCAAATCTGTTCTTGGATAATGATGAATTGTTGTTGAGTTAGTTTCTATGTTTTCGTATTACAATCCCTGTGGATACGATACTCGTCTTACCTATATACTTGCATGTTTTCGTGTTAGAAAAGTGAGCGATCAAATTTTGGCGCCGTTGTCGGGGATTGTTAAGATTATATAGGAATAACTTAACGATTTGGAATTATTAATTCATGTTTTATTTTATTTTTTATTTTTTTTCTTGCCTGAGCTAAATTCTCCCTTTTCTCCAGGTAGTATATGATCACAAGATCTCGGGGACAACCTGAACAACCTTTAGACCCCGAGATCGAAAGCAATCAGAGGAGAAGCAGATGAGAAAGACGACGGCAAGATATGGCAGTAAATTCGAACAACGGGGGTGTTCCTCCCAATGGGGGTATACCTCCCGAGCGGCCGCACGTCTTCCAGCGAGTTTACATAGACGCGCGCGGATGGCGAACATGGGACTCCTTGTCCACACTCCGGAGCGAGACCGTTGAACTATATGTACCGACCTCCTCTTGAATAGGTTCAAGGAGGAGGATGGGGCCCAGTGAGCATAAATAACTTTGAGTTGAAGCCGGCCCTTATCAGCATGGTTCAAGGGGAACAGTTCGGAGGAAGAGTCACAGAGGATCCGAATGCCCATCTCGAGACATACCTCGACATATGTGACACCATCAAATAGAATGGGGTGCCACAAGACACAATCCGGATGCGCATGTTCGGATTCTCTCTGCGCAGCCAGGCGAAGGGTTGGTTCAAGAGCCTGGACCGTACTGGGATAGATAGTTGGGGGAAACTTTGCGAGAAGTTTCTTTCGAAATATTTTCCGCGGGCGAAAGCGCAGAAGATAATAGCCAAAATCTCCCATTTCTGCCAACAAGGAGATGAGTAATTATTCGAGGCATGGAAGAGATTCAGGGGCCTATTGAGAAAGTGCCCACAACATGGATTCTCCAAAGAGCAACAGATCACGCAATTCTACAGTGGATTGATGCTTCACACGAGGAGCATAGTAGATGCGTCGGCAGGGGGATGCCTATTGAATCGCCGAGTAGAGGAGGCCAGCCGAATCATAGAAGAGATGACGGCCAATAGTTATCAATGACCGATGGAAAGAACGCCAGTGGTTAAAGCAGTTGCTGTAGTGGTTGACTCGAAGTACGACGATCTTATGAAGAAGTTCACTCTTTTGAAGAGCCAGATCGAGACAGAGGATGTCAATTATATCAATCAGAGAAACCAGGGGGAAATCCGGCACACCATCCTAACAACAGGAATCATCTAAATTTATCGTATGCCAATCCCAATAACTTCCAACAACCTCCAGCAGGCTTCACTGTGCAGAATGGTATGATTCAAGAACCTAAGAATCAGAGCCTAGAGGATATGATGCAACAGTTGGTTGTGAGCAACCAACTACTGGCGACCCAATAGAATTCGTTCATCAGTACTACAGGCCAGAGGATAACACAGTTGGAATCCAATGTAGCAGCCATAGGCAAACATCTGAAAATAATGGAGAATCGATCGGTCGATAGTCGCACAACAAAATACACAAAGAAAAGGCGGGCCAATTTTCGAGTAATCGGAAGTGAACCCAAAGATTCGGTGCTTTGCTATCCAAATGTTGAGGTGGGCGAGCTTACGTAACCACCCGGCGAAAAGACGAAGACGGTGAAAAGAAGAGTACCTCACGACCGAGCTCGCGATCGCGAGACATCGACAAATGAGTATTCGGAGGGCTCACGAGTAGGGCAGTATCGAGCCGAGCCCACCGAACATCGCCAAGCTCGAGCTCGGCTCGTTTAAATTTTATTCGCTCGAGTTCGGCTCGAGTTGGTCGAGCTTTAAATTGAGCTCGAGCTCGGTTCGTTAGAAAATTTTGAGCTCGCGAGTTGCTCGGTCGGTTCGATAACTACTGCTTTATGAGACATATTGAACTCGAGCTCGAACACCGCTCGTGTTTGACTTTGCTCGTTTTCATGCTCGAATCGCTTTGATAATGTGTTATTCGAGCTCGAGTTCGAGATCGAACTCGAATTCGAGCTCGACTCGACTTAAAACACTATTTTAGCATAATTCACTATATGATTCCATTAATTTAAAGGATACATAGTCTACTAATTAATCATGATCAAACAACAATTACAATAAGAAGTTTAAAAGATTCATTACCAAATGAATTTTTCACAACTAGCAAAAGAAAAATATGTTTAATTCTAGCTACTTTTGGATGAGATCATATTAGAAAAGATGTCGATTATAACTAGTTTTGGATATAGACTATACTGATATATAAAATTAATATACTATTTAATATCATTCGAATACATCTACTCCATTCATCGACTTACTTAATTATTATTATTATTATTATTATTATTATTATTATTATTATTATTATTATTTTTTTATTATTATTATTATTATATTTATCTCATAGAAATTAATTATGTAAGTTAGATGTTATTTATTTTATAATTATAATTATAGAGATATATATAAATATAACTACGTAACTCATACTTGTATATTTATATATTATAATGATCTATATTGATATTTTTGTTCATAAGATAAATTAGTAGATCATGTTATTTTTTAGTTTTCCAACTCAATATTTCATTTAATAATATTCAATATCATTCTATTACATTTACTTTTCAAAATCTACTTATGAGTTATAAATTATAATTGTTTTATCTCATAGTTACTTAGTTATAAAGGTAGATGAACTTTATATTAGAATTATGAATTATTATTACATTTATCTTATAGTCAATTAGTTATGTAAGTTATTTGTAATTTATTTTTAGAATTGTAATTATAGAGATATAAATATAACTATGTAACTCAAGTATACTTGTATATTTATACATTATATTATCTAAATCGATCTTTTGTTCTTAATATAACTTAATAAATCATGTTATTATTTTTTAGTTTTCCAAATCAATATCTCATTATATTAATTAATTGTTCATTTAATGATTTTATTTTATAACACACATGAAAATATATATTAAGGTTTGATTAAAATAATATATATATATATATATATATATATATATATATATATATACTAAATAAACCGAATATACTATTCAATATCATTCAATTATATTTACTTTTCAAAAATATTATACTAGTATAAATTTGATAATTAGTTAATTAGTTATGTAAGTTAGATGAAAAATTTACACTAAAATATATATTTTGTAATTTATTATTTATTTTAATTATTTAAATATATAAATAATTTATTATCAATACTTAATCTATATGCTTATTTGTTGCTAAATAATTATAATTAACATATATTTTATAATTTATTATTCATTTTAATTATTTAAATATGTATAAATAATCTATTATTTTATACGTTCGCGAACATGTTCGAATTAAGGTTCGCGAACATGTTGAATCGAGTTCGCGAACATGTTCAATCGTGGTTCACGAACATGTTCGCGAACTGCTCGTTTGAGTTCGAGCGAACATGTTCATGAGCTACGAGCCGAACATCTCTAAGCTCGAGTTCGGCTCGATAAACTTATCGAGCTCGATTCGAGGCTCGAGTTCGACTCGTTTACAAAATGATCGAATTTCGAGCGAGCTTTTTCGAGCCGAGCTCGAGTAGCTCACGAGCGGTTTGGTTTGTTTACGCCTCTGCTGGTGACCCCCGCGGTCGCTAGGAAGAATGAAGCGACCGTGAGAAATCGGCGATGAGTTCGGATGAAGAGTTAGCGACCGAGCCCGGCCGCGAAGAAGACTGCCAACACAGCCCAGATACCTAGCGACCGCACTCGCGGCCGCGAGGATGGACGCGAGGGATGCCCAGTAGAGAAATATCCGACCTATACCCCTTCGATTCCATTCCCGAGTCGTCTCAGCAAGTCGAAGCATGATGATAGGCTAACCCGATTCCTGGAAATGTTCGAGAAGGTGAATATCAATATTCCTTACTAGATGCGCTCAAAGATATGCCGGCTATATGAAATTCCTAAAGGATGCCACCACCAATAAGAAAAAGTCGAAAAGTTCGAGACTATTAATTTGTCTCAAGAGTGCGATGTTGTCTTTGCAAAAGAAGTCGCCATTCAGCGAGAAAGATCGAGCGGTTTCACTATACCCTGTGTGATTGGAGGGTATACTTTCTCCAAAGTTCTGTACGACCTAGAGGCAAGCATCAACTTGATGCCGTTGTCCATATTTAACAAATTAGAAATTGGAGAATTAAAGCCTACTACAATTACTCTCCAAATGGCAGACGCATCAGTCACCCGTCCAAAATGGATAGTGGAAGATGTGCTTATCAAAGTCAAAGGATTTATCTTCCCAGTGGATTTTGTAGTCCTTGATATGCCAGAGGATGGGAACACGCCTCTCATTCTTGGGAGACCGTTCTTAGCCACAGGCAGGGCTCTGATCGATGTGCAGGATGGTGATCTTACCTTCCGTGTGAATAAGGATGAGTTAACCATTTCGATTTATGATGCCATCACGAGAAATGATAACTCAGAACATGAAGAGTGTTATTCGGTCACCACTGCCACAACCAACCCATTTTTTGAGCTCGAATTCCAATCGACCATCGGACGAGCATGCTACAAAGACGAGGTGGACTCGGCATAAAACTCAGAGTGAGTCGTTTACGTTTGGGGGAGGCTACTCATACGCTAAATGGTGGTATGTTGTCAATGATAAGTACAAGGGAAAGCAAAAGTTTGGAAAGACCACAGTTGTCAAATCGTCAGATTGATGAGAGGTAACGTCGAGCTAGCGACGAAAAATCTAGCATTGGTTGGGAGGTAACCCAACATTTTTTTCATGCTTTTATGTTTTTCGTTTTATTTTTCTTATTTTTCTTTGTTTTGTCATGTCGTGTCTTGTTTGTTCGTTTTTAAGTCCCAAGGTATATCATCAATGGCGAGGATTCTATCCACCGTCGGAGTAGTGCGGCATATGAGGTAAGGTCTCTCCCAATCACTCTCTTCTGCAAACCTTATTGCATCCATTTCACACTGTTTACAATAAGTTTGGGGGGAGTGAACGAGTTTGTTTGGTTGAGAGTCCTTTTTATGTTTTGTTTTGTCTTGTTAAGTTTTTATATTTTGGGGCTTTTATGTGTCTTTTGTTTCATTGTTGTGTACATTGATCAACGAGTTTAAGTGAAATGTGTTAATCCATGTAGCCAATGATGATAGAAATTTTCTGAAAAAATATGTTGATAGTGCACATGATGTGTTAGAAAATGACGCATGGATAATTTGAGATTGCTTAGCTTGTTGTTTTTCACCATTTGCTTAAACCATGAGACTTGAGCTTCACTGTATAAACATCTTATTACAGTTTCTTTTAATTATGTGATATCGTGCATGTAATTATCTTCTAGAACTTGCCGTTTTTCTATGTCGAGGCTGCAATATGTGTTTCGAATATGGAAAGGATAAAAGGCCATCTTTGCTAACCACATATTTACCCAAACACTAACCCAACGATATATACCGTTTGTCGCCTTCTTTGAGCCTTTATTAGACTTTATTCTTTTGTTAACCGGATGGTAGGAGGTGAGGATGGATATGGGAATCAAAGGGGAGTATATTTGTTTTGATGTTCTAAGTTGGGATAAAAGGAAAAGAATAGTACCCGTGTGAAAAAGAATAGACCCTATAAGCTCTATTACAAAGCCAAGAAAAGAAAAATGTTGTGAAAAATGTGAGCATAAAGGAAGTCAATTATCATAGTATATGGTACATTGAGTTGCATAAATGTTGAATTAGCATGTTGGAAAGAAAAGGGAAAATGGACAAAGTCCATAGGAGTTGATTGTATAAATGGAGGTCCTTAGAGTATATTTGAGTCACTTAGCCATATATTATCCTACCTTGACCAATGTGCCAACAATACAACCTATGAAAAGACATTTTTTATCCTAATTTGAACGCATTTGATGTGGTGGAGATATTAGAGAAATGGTAAGCCTATGGTAAGATTTTGCATTGCATTTTTGAGTGTATACACGTCCTTAATTTCTTTATGAGTTTGAGTGTACTCTATAATTTACACACATGCCGTTGTGAGGGTTGAATTAAATGAGATTTTTGCTTTCAATGGTTGTACATTGTCGAGTTCACTAATCTCGTCACGTGCGCTAATAATTTTGAGCTTTGAGATATTTCTGAGGCTTGATTGTTTTAATCACCTTTGCTGACGCTCGTTGATCTTTCATTGTGTCTTTCTTTCTTTTTGTTTTGTTTTTGTTTGAGGACAAACAATGCTTTAAGTTTGGGGGGTTTGATAAACGCGCTTTTTACACGTTTATTGTTGCTATTTAAAGATGAATTTTGATCGATAAAGTGCATTTATGTATTGGATCTCAATGCTTTTATATATTTTGGGAAGATACTACTCTTGGGGTTCTTCTTTGGTGTTTTGTAGGCTTCTCAGGTGATAATCGATGCACAAGGCAAAGATGTAACCAAAGATGATGAATTGGATATGAAAAATATGGATGTGAAAAGTTTACAATGTTAAATATTATCTCAATAGGAGTCCATAGGTGTAAACGGATCGCACTTTGGAGTTCGGACGA
This sequence comes from Salvia rosmarinus, assembly GCA_036937905.1. Classification (NCBI taxonomy): domain Eukaryota; kingdom Viridiplantae; phylum Streptophyta; class Magnoliopsida; order Lamiales; family Lamiaceae; genus Salvia; species Salvia rosmarinus. The sequence goes on from CM072819.1 coordinate 100,826,640, forward strand.
GAGAGAACGGAGCGAAACCGCTGGTCGCAAGCGCTGGCGCGCGTCAGTCAGCTGAAACGCCCCAGCGCGCATTTGCAAGCCACCAGGCGCCCGTCCGGCAATGTGAACGCCCTAGCGCCCGCTCTGCACCCATCCGGCGCTTCATCCGCGTCCCCTCGTGTCCGTCCGGTGCTGCGGCTCTCATCCGGTGCTTCGTCCCTCGCGTCCGGCGCTTTGTCCACGTCCGGCGCGGTGTACCTCTCAACTTTCACTCCAGAAGCTTCTCGCGTCCGGCGCTCCACTTCGTCTGGTGCTGGGCTGCTCTCTCTGACCTTTCCAGAGAACGTTCGCGTCCGATGCTTCGCCCAGTCTGGCGCTGGACGTGATATTTTTGGCCTGGTGATTTCGTGGGCTTTTTGCGAGGGTTTATAAATATAAGAACAGCCGCACGAGGAGGGCTCGAATTCCACAACCGCCTCCATAGCTTCCCAACATGTTTTTCCTCAGTTTTTATTCAGTTTTTCATATGTTTTTAGCTTTAGCTTTGATTTAGATTCATTTAAGTATTAGTTTTACATTAGTTCTACCATTCGTTAACGCTTTGGAACGCTTTCGTCCGAACAATTTCGGTATTTTTCCGTTTTTCGCTTGGGTTTGGATACGAACTCAACCATTGTTCTTCCGACGCTACATCATGGGTTTTATCAATTTAATTTCTATTTTCATGATTATTTCGTATTTTATTCCGTTTATTATGTCTAGCTAAATTTACGTTCTAATCCTAGGGTTTGCATGATTCTAACCTAAATGTTGTGATTCCTGTTGTTGCTATTTACCTTCCAGGCATTGATTTATGATTCTTGGTGTTTAATTATATGTGTTAATTTCTGATCAATCTTGATGCATATCATAGTTGCCAGTTAATTACTTTACCGTTTTAATTGTCAATCGATCTTGAATGCATAATACTAATAAGCCTTGAGTCGTAGCTGAGATAGGAACATTCGTAGGAAGCATATTCTTTGTGATCCTTTTGGAGTTGCTTATTTTCACCTAGAAACGTAACAATAATAGGAAAAATTAGCAATCAACTGCCACAATTGTCGTAACTGAAATTGTTGGTTACATATGTGATCTTCCATCTTGTCTGGATTAAAATGGTTAATAGTAAGCAGGATAAACATACGTTGTGGGTAGGATTAGTGCATCCATATGGTTAGTCTTTCTAGTTTATTATCTCTTTGAGTATTTATTGCCTTAGTTTATATTCAAGTTGTTACCCTTTTTGCTTTGGATTTAATTTCTGAAGCCCTAAACCTTTATAAACCAAATCTGTTCTTGGATAATGATGAATTGTTGTTGAGTTAGCTTCTGTGTTTTCATATTACAATCCTTGTGGATAAGATACTCCTTACCTATATACTTGCACGTTTTCGTGTTAGAAAAGTGAGCGATCAACCACCTCGGAGAATGAGTTTCTTGTAGTGACTTATGCTTTTGATAAGTTTTGCCCCTACTTAATGGAACTCATTCAATTGTGTACACCGATCATGCATTCGCTTCCTTTTTGCCAAGAAGGATTCCAAGCATCGTTTGATTCAATAGATTTTGTTGCTACAATAGTTTGATATGGAGATTCGAGATCGCAAGAGATGTGATAATGTTTTAGAAGATCATTTGTCTAAGCTCAAGAATCCGGTGGAAGAGATGATGAACATATTCGCATAACGAGGATTTACCCGATGAGCATGTGTTGGATTTGTATACTGGAAGCAGTTTTGGTTGAGCTTGTATACAATGTTTCCTGTTATCACTATTACAATCTCCTATCTGAATTGTTTACTTGATTGCATATGTATGTCCCTTTATCTCATATATAAGCTAGATCATACAGTGTGTTGTAGATCACGTAAGTCCGTATGATTGGTCGCTTTAATGAGATATAAAAGAATCACAGTTGAGACAACTTGAGGACGAGTTGTCGGTATAGGCTGCGGTATAGATAAGAACTGACTTGACTTGGTTTCTTGTCTATGCTGGTACGTCTCTGACGTATTGATGGATCACAATGAGATGAGTTCTTCTATCTAACCGTTGTGAAAAACCTAGATCTCGGTGACTTTACGTTGATCTAAACTTCGATAAGGCATTAGGTGAGTATGAGTTGCCGACCATCACTTTGACTTGTTATGGGTGAAGGTTACATGAGATAACCCAAGATTCTCTGCATCTTGGGTGGTGGCAGTGCTTATATGTCATGCTAGTTACCTGTGTCGAGTCACCGTATCCGTTTAGGATAGGGGTGAGCAAAAACCGAACCGGATCGAAAAACCGAACCGGACCGAACCGAAATGGACGATTTGGTTCGTTTTGAACAGTAATTCGGTTCGGTTCGGTTTCAAATTTTCAAAACCGAAATTAATTCGGTTCGGGTTCGGTTTGGTTAAAAAAATTTCGTTTTTAAATCGAACCGCCCGAATTAATTATTATTATATTTTTTTTATATATGTATGTGTTATTTATATTATTAATATTTAAATTGGTTAATATTATATATATTTATATATATATAATTATATTTATATATTATATTATATATATATATATTATAATATTTATATTAATTTTAATTCGGTTAAAACCGAACCGAACCGAACGAAACCGAATATTTTGGTTCGGTTTCGGTTCGGTTTTGTAAAGTAATTCGGTTCGGTTCAGTTTGGGTTTTTTAAAAAATTCGGTTTTTCGGTTTTTCGGGTTCGGTTCGGTTTTGAACCGAACCGCCCGAATGCTCACCCCTAGTTTAGGATGATGACGTCCCCTTAAGGAGCTCAAAAGGTTTGTACTAAACCCTGCAGATTGAGTTATCTCAAGTACAATAATAAGGTTGAGTGGTACTACTTAAGGAATTAAAGATATTAATTATTTTAAGCGATCGAGCAGTAAATAATTAATGGACGTTTGATATCTTAAATACGGGATTCGTTAAGTCTAAATGCGAGCCCTACCAACTTCAAAATAAAGGGGTAAGTCAAGATTTATTCTCTAGTGGCATGAATAAATATTTATGAATTAATTTATGTTCAAATTTGAACATAAGATAATTAACTTATTTGAGGCCCATCTTTATTCCTGCATTTGATCCTCAGGCGGTCCCATCCGTGCTGTTGCTTGGAGATTTTGTCCCTCCTTACAGTCCCACCGTGACTGCTTTGATCCTCTCTAACTTAAGAGATATTATTATATTTATTGGATATGCGAAATCCTATCTTGATAGGATTTAGGGTTGCATTATAAATATAAGGTGAGAGAAAATCAAACCCTAATCCAAGAGAAGCAAAATTTCAAATTTACTATTCATAGTGAGGATTTTCAAATCTCTGTGGTAAGGAAGAAGGCGAATTTCAGAGCACTCTCCATAGATGCCCTCACCGACATTGAGTTTAGCAATCGGACACACGATCCGTAAGATCAAAGCACGAGTTCGATCCATTCTTACCCGACTAATTTCGCAGTAAACACTAGAAAACACCAACGTGTTGAAATTAATTATATAGGTGCATGCTAGGTATATAATCAATGTATGGTGAATTAAACATCCAAGATAGATCCTCGGGAGAGGGTTAAAATTAGATTTCCTATATTGGTATCGAGCACGTGATCATAATTCGCCTCTGCTGGATTAATTCACGTTTGATTATTACTTGCGCAATTAATTAATTATGGATCTGTCATTCATCGTGACTCGTTTTATTTTTTATCGGATTTTGTTTTTCACCACGAGAAAATCCGTGGTTAGATTAGAATTTTTCTAGTAAATCTAATCTGTAAACGAGGAACGAAGACGAAGAACACGAAGAACGAGACGACGGAGTCCCGTCGTAAGGCGCGACGGAAGGCTACTGGAAAACAGGACGCACGGCCGAGGATGTGCGGATGACGGCACGTGGACGTGCTCGGCACTCGCAGCGCACCGCTCGGCAGCGTGAGCGTGTCTTCTCGGCAGCAACGGGCGTACAGGGCAGGGCGGCGGCATCAGGCGCAACGGGCGGCAGCCTCGGTGGGAACTCTCGGCGGGTCGTGAGATGGAGCGCGACCTCTGTGCGCGGGTGCCTGTCATACAAGAGCGCAGCAGGCCAGGCGTGCGAGTCGCGCGCAGCAACTCTCGGTAGACGGCGGTCAGTCGCTACCGGCGCAAGGCGGGATTGGCACCGAGAGAGATGCGATGGGCTCTGTACTTTGCAAATTTATGTAATAAATTAGGCGGAATCTGAGGATCCACAGTGGGCCATGCGATGAACGATTTTATTTTATTTTTATCGCTCATAGCATGTCGTGGATGTTTAAATTATGCGTAAGATGCCATGTATGTTTAATTACGTAGATAAACATGTTATATGTTTTCGTGATTGGATGTGCATAGTAAGCATGCTAGGTTTATCGTGTTTTCAAGCATATTTTAGAATTACTCACAGCATGTTTTACATGTTGAGTTCTATAGAAAGCATGGTAGGATTACGTGATCTGCATGGACAAACCTTTTGAAACAAAAGACTAAGCAAGAAACCCGACATATTATTTTAATATCAAAATGTCAAGACCTCCACTTTTTGATCTCTAAACAAAGTGATACGCACTGTGAGTAAATGTCCACACGCATGACTTGCTTGCACTGTTTGTCATAAGTTTGTTAGATGAGATTTCTAAATAAAACATTTTAATCTCTTGAGAAGTGGGAGTTTCATGTGTAAACGTCCACACGCGTGGCTTGCATATGCGATTTTCATAAGTTCTCTAGAGATAGATTTAAAATGAGATAACAAAAGAATTTGTATTGGAAGCGGTATGGTCCTAGTGAGTATGCCAATTCTAAGAATTCATTTTATGCTGTTGAAATTGTGGTCATTGCTTAGACATCACCTCAAGTACAACTTCCCGCGAAGTCCCTTCTTGTGATAGTGATGTGGTCTTGTAAGGTCCAATCATTAATTTCATTTATCATAAGGATAAGTTGACATGGATTGAAATTAAATGACTAAAAGGTATATTTTAGTCTGGTCGAGGGATTCATGTGTAAACGTCCACACGCATGGCTTGCATATGGGATTCTTTGGGCGATTGGAGGTTTCAATTAATATTGTTTTATCAAAAGGTTACAATATTATTGTTACGAATTATCTGCGATCGTATGCTTATGTGTTCACATTACTTTTCAGATATGTCTCTTACACCGATTATCAATATGCTCGCACAAAATTCTCTATCCGGTCCAAATTTTATTGAGTGAAAACGAAACATGGAATATGTTCTTATCACTAAAGAACACATGTTTGTTCACACTACTCCCAAACCCGATGCCCTTACTGACACATCGACTAATGAGCAGCGAGAGTCAAGCAGACTTCGGTACAAGTCAAACAATATGGCCAAATGCTATATGATGACTACGAGTTCCAAAGGCTTGTAGCTGCAGCATCATTCGATGGTAGACGCGACTGAAATATGGTCAAGTCTCGAGAGTAATTTTGGACAGTCGGATCGGACAGTCCGCTTCCACACAATGAGAGAAATCTTGGCATGTAGGATAGAAGAAGGAAGTTCGGTCCATGAACATGTCTCCCACATGACTGATCTCATGGATAGTCTTGATCAGTTGGGATGAGGTATTGACGGCGAAGCCAAGGTCGATATCATCCTCAACACACTGCCCAAGTCTTTTGAGAACTTTCGCGTGAACGCGATCATGAGCAAGACCGAGTATACACTTAGTCAGTTGCTAAATGATCTCGTAGCCGCAGAATGTGTCATAGGAAAAGGAGCACATGCCCTTGCTAGCACATCTAAGGGCCCAAATTTTCCGTTGAAAAATGGAAGAAGAAAAAGGGGTGCCAAAGTTGGTAGAGGCAAAGGAACCAGTAGGAGCAGTGGGAACAAGAACATGACTGCCACCGGAGGCTTGAAAAAGCCAAAGGAGAGGGGCAAGTGCTTCAAGTGCGGCAAGACTGGGCATTGGAAGGCTAAGTGCCCTATGCTCAAGACACAAGGTACGCCATTTGCTTTAGTAACGAAAACATATTTAGCGACTTGTTCTACTCATTCATGGGTAGTAGATACGGGTGCGACTGATCATGTTTGTTACACCTTGCAGGATTTCCTACGGACAAGGGAGTTGCATGATGGCGAGATAACGATCTCCATGGGAAACGCGGCGAAAGTCGAGGCTGTTGCAGTCGGAGATGTTACTTTATATTTTGATAGGACAGTTTTAGTATTAAAAGACATTTTATATGTGCCGGAGTTTCGACGGAATCTTATTTTGGTTTCGAAACTATTTATACATGGATATTCAGTTGTTTTTGATAGTGGTGTTTCTATCATAAGAAATGACGAAGTTATCTGTGGTGGCTCATTATATAATTCGCTTTATACTATTTCTGCCAAGCATAATACCTTTAATTATGTTGCATATTCATCAAACCTTAAGAAGAGGAAGTTATCTTCGCAAGATGACACCACATTTCTCGGTATCTTAGATTAGGTCACATCAATCTAAATAGGATCCAAAGACTGGCTAAGAATGGAGTATTGGGTGATATTACGCCACTCGCTCCCGACCGCGAATCTGTATAGAAGGGAAGATGTCGACGAGACCCTTCAAAGTGAAGGGTTATAGAGCCAAAGAAGTGTTGGAGCTAGTCCATTCTGACCTGTGTGGACCTATGTCCACACAAGCTCGTGAAGGGTATGAGTATTTTGTCACTTTCATCGACGATTACTCAAGGTACGGATATATATACCGCTTCACAAAGAAGTCTCGAATGCTTTGAGAAATTCAAAGAATTTAAGGCGGAAGTGGAGGCGAAGCTAGGTAAAATATCTAGTCATCAAGGTCCGATCGCTGTGGCGAATACCTCAAGAACGAGTTCATGGACTATTTGGTGCAGTGTGGGATTACCTCCCAGCTCACTACACCGGGCACGCCACAACAAAATGGTGTGTCAGAGCGAAGAAATAGGACTCTCTTAGAAATGGTTAGATCAATGATGAGTTATGCAACGTTGCCTATTTCGTTCTGGGGGTATGACTTAGAAACAACGGCATACTTGCTCAATCTAGTACTATCCAAGTCAGTCGAAAAGACCCATTTCGATTTGTGGTTTGGTATGCAGCTTCAGTTTAAACCACATAAGGATATGGGCGATCCATCACATGTCTTTGAACAAGAAAGGCGACAAGTTGGAGGCTAGATCCGAGTAAGGTCGTTTATCGGCTATCCTAGAGGAACGAATGATGGTTATTTCTATAGTCCCAAGGATCGAAAGTCATTATTAGCACTAATGCCCGATTCTTAGAAGAGGATTATATGAAAACCATAACCAAAATTGAAATCATTCTTCAAGAATTAGAAGATGATCGATTTCACACCGATTAAACCAAAGGTACGAGATGTTATGTCTAGTGGGAGGATCGACACCAAATACTTCAAGAAATTGAAGTGGGTCGAGTTCCATCGAGATACCGACCGCATAAGTGGCACCTATCCAACAAGTTGTGCAAGATGAGAACCACAAGTTATCGCACCCACCGCTGCCATTGTGCCAAGAATACCTCGTCATAGTGGGAGGTTGTTCATCAACTCGAGCAATTTATGTTCGTGGGTGAATCTTGAATTTAGTCCCGTGAAACGAGCAAGCTATAATCGACCCATGGACATACGGTGAGGCGACATGAGACATAGATGCAAGATCATGACACACCGCTATGAACTTACAAATTGAGTCCATAATAGCTATGGATGTATACTTAAAGACACCTCTACCGATGGCGAGGAAGCCGTAGGTAGTAAGTGGGTGTCAAGATGAAGATAGATTCGATGGAGAGGTTTCGGTTTTAAAGCCGTGCTTATGGCGAAAGGGTACACTCAGATGAGGGCATCGATTTCGACGAGACTTTTTCACTGTAGCAATGCTCAAGTCCATCGTAATTGTCTGCACATAGCAGCCCACTTAAACCGTGAGGTTTGGCAAATGGATGTGAAAACCACTTTTCTAAACGGTTACCTTGAAGAAGGTAGAGACATCTATATGCAGACAACCCAAGGTTATGTGGTGAAGGATGAAGATCATCTAGTATGGAAGCTTAAGAAGTCCATTTATGGACTTAAGCAAGCTTCGATCATGGAACTTACGCTTTGACGAGGTGGTAAAATCCTATGGATTTACCCAGTTGCCAGCGAAAGTTATGTGTATCGCTTGGATGTCAACGGTGATGTGGTATTCTTGCTTTACGTAGACGACATCCTTCTACTCGCAACAATTTGAAGTCGTTATCGACGTAAAGAGTTGGTTATCCGATCGTTTCAAATGAAAGACTTAGGAGATGCAACGTGCATTCTTGGGATCAAGGTTTACCGAGATCGCAAGAAGAAAATGTTGAGCTTATCTCGGGCGTCTTACATTGATCCGTAATTACTCGCTTTAGTATGCGGACCGCCAAGAAAGGATTGCTACCTTCGTGCATGGTGTTCCTTTAGCTAAGGCGATCACCCATGACCGCAAGGAGATAGAGGAAATGAGACAGTTCCTTACGCCTGGCCGTAGGAAGTCTCATGTATGCAATGCTATGTACGAGACCCGATATCTATTATCACGGTGGCGTAGTAGCTAGATATCGCCTAACCTCGACAAGCTTATTGGACTGCGGCAAAGCATATACTCAAGTACCGAAAAGGAGTCGAGATTACGAGCTGGTTTACCAAGCGGATCACACTACAAAAACACGCGAACAGCGACGGAAAAATCCGTCAGAAACATCAAAAATCCATCGTAAAAACAGATGCGCGACGGATCGTAGACGGATTTATACCGTCTCTAAAACCCTCGTTATTCTGCAGACAACGATGGTAAAATTCCGTCGCAAAATTTTGAACGGACTTGCGGCGAAAATCTCCGCCGTTGGAAGATTAGTCGTTTGACTGCGTCGCTTGTTACGTTGAATTAACGACGTAAAAGTCCGTCAGAACTAACGACGGAATTGTTTCGCCGCTAAATTATTTGGGCAATTCCGTCGAGATCCGTCGCAAATAACGACGGACTTTTTACGTCGCTATATATTTCCGTCAGAATTGAGTCTCGGATCCGCCGCAAAATCTATTCGCTTTTCCGTCAGAACTGTCTCGTATAACGACGGAATTTTTCCATCGCTAAAGAGTCCGCCGTTGTTACACCACGACAAATTAGGTTGTGTTCCGCCTCGTAACCGCCGCAGCTCCGACTTAATTCCGCTCTATTCCGCCGCTATACTTAAAATATTTCGACAGCCAGTTTAAGATTAGGTTTTACCCGTGTTTTTTACATGTTCAATACATACACAATCATCACAAATCCATCCACAATCATCCACAATCATCACAAATACAAATCCAAATCCAACAACATCCACAATCATCACAAATCCATCCACAATCCATCCAAATCACAATCCAAATCATCACAAATCCACAATCCAAATCACAAATCCACAATCATCCACAATCCATCCACAATTATTCAATACATCCACAATCTGATAATTCACAACAACTATTCGATACGGAGTTATAAATCCAAATCTAAATCCAATTCAACAATTCAACAATCCAAATCCAACAACAACAATTCAACATATCCATAAATGAAGTAAAAACGTATAGATAGGAATCAAGATGGTGGAGGGATGGTCGAGGTCCAAGATCTACCGAGCCCGATAGAATCATTGGAATGCCTCTTGTTGAGCTTCTAACCGAGCTTGAAGACGTTGAAGCATCGTGCATGCTCACTCTGTTGTGCTTGAATCCTCGCCTCGCTGCCGCTCACGCCTCTTTCTCCACCGTAGTTGCTCACCCATCCGCTTCTCTCTAACCGCGATCCGCTCCTCCATCTCCGTCAACTGCCTCGATATCCGTGAGACTCCATACGAGATGTCACGCAGAGCCGAACTAGAGTCGCCTCCATGAATGTACGTGAGAGAGACCAGACCAAACAATCTCTTTTCTTCGATGCGCCTCGAGGATACCCTTGAGGATCCGAGTCCTATCTACTGGCTCTCATCTCTACGGCTTGAGTCAAAATCTGAACTTGGTCCTCCACCGCCTCCTCGTATTTGCAAGAAAATCGCTAAGTTTCCAAATAGAAGTTATTTTTACATCATTACCATATTTAATATTTAATCTACTTACCACGATGCTACGAGCCTTCCCATCTCAGATAACTTCCATCGGGCGACATGATATTTCGAAAAACATCCCATCGGACCTCGTAAATATGGACTCCACGCTCGCCTATTCATTCATTCAAACATTATTAATGTACACGTGGGTAAATGATAATAAGTATTTGTGTGCATATAATAGAGTACATTGCTACTTAAAATAAGAAAATTAAACAAGCTTCATTAATGATGTTTTAATCCAATTAGTTTGTGGCCTAATAACTTAGCAATTAATGATTATGATATATGTGAGGGAAGAAGAACAACATTAAAACCTAAATTGAATTCAAAAACTAAATACTTACAATGCCGGTAGCATAATCTAAAGCACATCCTGAGCCACCCCGCATGCTTAACGATCCCCGCCCCTCACCATCCGGCTCGTCATCCTACTCCTCCTAGCTTTTTCCGCCTTAGTCTGCACCTCAAGTCGATTCCAATAATCACGCCACGCAGCCAATCCGATCTGGAATGAATGGAGTGGGCGCGTCGTCGACTCTGTGCCTCTCGATCTTATGAATAAGATCCTTATATCTCACCGCCTTTTGGCACCATGCACGGTAGAACTACTTGGTGAGACAAAGCGTCGATCCCAAAGAAATAATTAAAGCATAAATTTGAAAATGATACATTTGAACCTTATTGTCTTTGGATTTATTTTGGTCAATTATTTTAGTCAAAATTAATTCTAATGAAGTATCCATTTCATTCGTGCTCTGCTGTCATCTTCTTTCTCACTAAAATGACCCTTCAACTAATTACTAACCATTTTCATAATCATAAATTAAGTAAGTCTGGGGTTTGCAAAAGAAGTATTTTGTTGATTAACTTTCCAAATCAACTAAGGAAGGATGTGACAGTGCGGTGAGTGAAGGAACATATAGTCTATACATTTGAGAACATTTGTTGTTATTCGACTATTAAAATTCTATATCCACTATCCTAATATTAGGTAGACCTACTCACTACACCATAAACCCAACACCAATTAGAAAAGTTATATATATATATATATATATATATATATATATATATATATATATAGTCATATTCAAATAAGAACCATTATCGAACAATCTATAACTAGTAACAAAAGAGTAAATATAAGTGTTACAAACTTATCAACCTTAAACATCAATTGTGTGAGTGGCATTAATTGCTAAATATCATTATCAACAAGGAGACAAACTTATTGAACCTTAAACATCATTTTCAACATAAGGATATAAATATTATCAAATTAACTATCACTTAGTCCTAAATAAACCAATATACTTGAATGTAAATCAATAATACCCGGAAGTCTTGAAAATACACTCGCCCGATCCTCGGGACCATTTCAACCGAAACCCCAATGGTTCATGACGCTTCTCGAATCCACTCAAGAATCACATGTGCAACATCGCATGCGATGAACATAAAATCCTACAATTGAGTTAAAATAATATACATTATATTCAAATAAGTACAATTGAGTTAAAAATAATCTAATTAAACTATAGGTACTCATTCACAATAGTCAAGGTCTTCTTCCCATCGCCCCGATCTGCACTCCACCGCCGACCCATCTCCTCCACCTATCGTAAGTCCTCCTACCGAGGCGCCAACTCCTTCATCCGAGGAGGTAGATGCAGAATATTCCTACGATCACTGGACGGACCTCTACCTCGTCCCGACTTGCCATCCGAAAATAGATTTGGCACGCTACTTTAATAATTTTTATTCTTCAAAAGTTATCAATTGTCTTTGAATTTGGTTTCATTAGCTATTTGTTTAAACATTGTCATTGAAAAGTTACATCTACAATATCTTTCAAGATAATTCTTGTTTCTTTTCCTATAAAGCTTTACAATATGATTCATTGAAATGTGTTGTCTTTAGAAAACTTACTTTCTTATGCTTGAGAATGGTTGTTCAACAGATTTTAAGCTTATACTTCTAAATTTGCCTATTGATGTTGTATTAGTTGATGTGTCCTATTGCATGATAATATTTGAATATTTTGCTTATCACCGATGTGTACACATTCATTATCTAATTGTTATATCTAGGTGGAGTATCCATCCTTGATCATGGTTCGAGGCATCCAAATCAAATCTTAAGTAGAGAATTGTTATGTTTTGACTTGTAATGCATTAGTAAAGTGGGAGAAGAGGTAATGGTTCGTGAATTGTTGTGCTATCTTGTTATACTCGATAACCGTAATAGAGAGAAGCAATGGTTGTAGCAAAAGATGATCCGTTCGGATGGCAACAAAAAAAAGAGAAAGAGAGAGAGAGAGGTCCTGGGTATTGATTATACCTTGAAAAGTCAAATTGCGGAGAAGTGCATCACCAGCAGCAGATCTCCATCATAATCATCATCATTCAATGTATTATCATTTTCGATTCCGATAATTCATATGAATCGATTCCGACAATTCATCATCTTCGATCGATTCGCCATCCGCTTCTTCTATGTCTATCAAAGTGCCGTCGGGATGAACTCGTGTCATGTCATCATCAACCACTACACTTGTAATTAAAGGCATTTCATCCTCTCGAAATGGCGGAGGTACTATCGAACTAGATGATTCATCCGAGACTTCCACATTAGCTCGCTTTAATTTTGCATACATCCCACCAACCTTTGTAGATTGTTTTAAACTCGGATAAGGACAATAGTATTCTTGAACGGCTTGTGTGGCAAGGACAAACAGTTCATACTTATTATACCTTCGCCTATAATTCACGTAAACCAATTTGTATTCGGGATGCACCGATGTCCCAAATGTGATGGATCAAACCACTCGCATCTAAACATTGTTACGGTCTTCATAGGTAGCCCATGGTATTCCAACTCACAAACCTCCAAGAATCGCCCATAAAAATCGAGTTCATTCTTATCTCGCACCATAAGTTTCACCTTTAATGCACACACCACTTTGCTCATGGTGGCTCTTTGTGTCCCATGCTCTAACGTGTGAAATTTATACCCATTTATGTAGTACCACGGATGCGTCTTAATCACCGGAGAAGCCCCTTTGCTAAATCCATATGAATGGATTGGCGACATTGTTGGTATGGTCTTTGACCTAAATCCAACAAATCAATAAACATCTATCAATCGACCGATTAAATATTACAAAGGTTACGGTTAATGGGATTATATACTCACATATGTATCAAACCAATGTGAGAAGTTTACACGATTTCCTTTTGAATCTCAGAGGAGGAGATCCGTGGATGTAATCTTTTCAAGAAATCGATAAACAAACTTCAAAAACAAATAGTTATAATTAGTATTTAAATAGTTATACTAATTGAAAGTTATACAACGTGAAATTATAAATACTTACTTTAAATAGTTCTCCGAAACTTCAACGCAATTCAATAGCACATATAATCGAGCAGCATCATACTCACTCGAATCTAGATATCTCTTCGACATTTTTCCAAAAGGGCGGCCACCTTGCTTGAATATTGAAAGCATATCTGGGAAGTCTTCATGCCTAATATCTCCCCCAACATTATAATTGCGAGGCACATTCTTATGTTTCGTTCTTACGTGACCCTCAAAATAATAAGAATGAATGTTGATGCTTCTTCACTAAGCACGCATTGCAAATAGAACCTCCACTCGAGCTTTATTTCTCACGTTGTTTTCAACTTACGTAAGTATCTATCAATGTATATAAAAAAGATTAATAGTTATATGTGTATATTTATACATATGGACAACAATGTTAAAGTGACTGTTTTACCTTTCAAATGGATACATCCATCGGTTATTGAACGGATTAAATACGAGCTTCATCGCTAGATGGACCGGTAGATGTTCCATTGAATCGAAGAAACTAGGAGGGAATATACGCTCGAGCTTGCATAAAATGACTGGAATATTTTCTTGAAGTTTGCACATGTCCTCAAGTTTGATGTTTCGAGAGGTCAAATCTTTGAAAAATAAACTTAATTCTGCTCTCGCTTCCAAACATTAGGTGGGAGAAGTTCTCGAAATGCGCTCGGAGTATACGCTACATAAAAACATGGCGATCGTGACTCTTCATCCCAAACATCTTCAATTTGGTCATGTCTACACATCTGCCCATATTTGAGACATACCCGTCTGGAAATCTAAGACCTTTCACCCATTCGCACAAGACTTTTTCTCATGTTTGTCAAGTGTGTAAGAAGCTTTTGGATACTTGCTGTCGACTCATTCATCTTCAACTCGGTCTATTGCAAGACAAATTAAGTTCTTCTCGATTTGCTCGTATCTTCGCCTTACCGAATATTCATCACGATGTTGAACACATTATCAAATACATTCTTCTCTATGTGCATGACATCCAAATTATGTCGAATCGAAAGAGAACTCCAAGACGGTAAATCCTGCATATACTCCGCCTCCAACCACTACCAAAATATTTGGAAATACTACTATTTATTGCATCACTACCCATTTCGATCCACCTTCACTAGTCCCATCCTTCAATCCTAGATAATAGTTCTTCTCCGATGGCGCTTGGTGGACTACTAGTAATCACCGTATTCTTTCGAATCCTCTTCTATCCCTTCCGAATTGGTGATCGGGTTTAAAACTTTCGATGATTATCAAACCATGACCTGCTTACCACTTTTGGTAAAGTAAACGCTCAAGATCCTCCATGCAATGTGGACAAGCTAACCTTCCACCAGTACTCCATCCGCACAACATAGAGTACGCAGAAAGTCACTAATTGTCCAAAGCAATGCAGCACGATCTGAAAATTTTGTTTCAATGAGACATCATAGGTAAGCGACACCGCTTCCCACAAATCTACTAACTCAAATTAATGGTTGCAAGAACACATCAATCTTTTCTTTTGGATTACGTGGCCCGGCACTAGAATTGTGAGAAACATATATTGTTCCTTCATACACATCCATGGAGGAAGATTATAAGGAGTAACTATAACGAGCCATGAAGAATATTGTTGTCCCTGATTGACCAAAAGGTTGGAAACCATCGACCGAAAGACCCAATCTAACATTACGAATCTCGATTCAAACAAAGGAAACTTCATGTTCAAATGCTTCCATGCGGTGTGTTCACGGATGGCGCATGACCCCATCATCATCGATGATGCATGCCAACGATATTCTCCGTCAGTAGCCTCGGATGCATACAACCTCGTAGTCGAGGAGTAAGAGGAAAATAATACATCTTCTTACATGGAATTTGTGATTTCTTCGAGTTTCGGATGCTCGATTATTGCTCTCAAACGTGGATGCTCACAAACTTTACATCTCGTCAATTCCGAATCTTGTCGCCAGTAAATCATGCAATTATGTGGACAACAATCTATCTTGTGCACAGGCAATCCCATGCCACGCAACAATTTCTTCGTGCTTTGTAGAAGTCATCGTGTACAAGATTACCATCCGGATTGTCTCTTTCACGAGTTACATTATTTGATCAAAACCTTTCTCAGATATATTATTCTCAGCTTTCCAACTCAGAAGTCGAGCCACAACAGACAATTGTGAATGGTTTGAGCAACCTGGCCACAACGGTTTATCGACAGCGTCCAACATGTCGTAAAATTTTCGTGCCTCAGCATTTGGTTCCTCTTCAGGCTCGGCAAAGTTAAACTGAGGACCAGCAGCATCCATTACCATCGTCTGATACGTACTTGATTGAGATTCGGGGTGATACTGCATTGCCGGATCTATACTCACATTTGTCTCCCCTTGAAAGATCCAAGTGTTATAATTTGGAACAAATCCAAATTTTGAAACGTGATATCGCACGGTATCTTGTACTTGATAAGGTATATTATTGCACTTCTTACAAGGACACTTGATCTTTTCCCCATCCATGAATGATAGTTGATTACTAGCAAACTCAATGAAGTTTTCAAGTCCGCGAAGAAAATCATGATTTAATCCACCACGAGTACTAAAACGCTTATACATCCATTCACGATTCTGACTCATCACGAGGAAGTGGAAATGGGATTCTGGAAGTGAGAGGCAAATGTTCCTGTCATGGGGAAATGGGATTCTAGAAGTGAGAAGCAAATCTTGGGAGATGAATGTTCGCAAATGTTGGGAGATGAAGTGAGAGGCAAATATTCGAGTACCAACTACTAAGCCCGACTTTAATTTGGTTAATGATTTGAAAGTACACTGGTTAATGATTTGGAAGTACATTTGTAAGAGGAGAGAATTTAGGTGAAAGAGATGCGATAACTCTATTTATTGGTAAATAGAGGTATGCGGCATAATTTTCTAATGTTTGGTTATGTTAGGATAATATTTAGATGCAAAAGACAAGATACTCATATTCGGATCCAAGTCTATTTCTACGCTTCATAACAAAAGGTTCTCACGTTATAGAAATAGAAATGCACGAGACGATACTATATAAAAAGTAACACGGATGCATGTCAACATGAAACTAATTTGTGAGGTATAAAATCGATGCATAAATATAAATCACCAAATAGAAAAAGTTCACATGATTGTCTTATTTCTCTTTGATAAAGAGTAGCAATCACAAAATTCATCTCCCAACCCCTTCATGTGGGACATGTGATGTAATGATCACAACATTAATATATATAGCAATACATATAAATATTAATGGTGTGATCACTTACATCACATGTGAAGGATAGAGAGAATTTTGTGATTGCTACTCTATTATCAAAGAGAAATAAGACTAATCATGTGTGAACTTTTTCTATTTTGAAATATGCCATGTTGTCCAGATTTTGAATTTTACTAATATGGATGAAGAAAAGTACATTATTGTTAATGATGTATATGCAAGAAAGATTGATTAAATTCGACAACGTAAATTACGTGGTTCGCTCACAACATATTAACTAGCAGACTACACCCCTAGATTATGGCCGACTTGTAACAAATTTTTGGTGCTTCTGGAGTTGACTGGTCACAGAGCAACGATGCGTAGGAAAAGAAATAGTTGCTATTTTATTCACATTTTTGTGCATCTTTTTTGGTTCCTCAAATTTAATTATGGATTATTTGTATGATCCTCGGTTTAAATAAGGTTGATAATTGCTAAGGTAGTTTTCTTGGGTCAACTATTCAAAGCATCTAATGTTTACTCAAATTTGTAATTTTCGTGTTACTTTAAAATGTATTTGTAATTACAATATTCTCTATTTTTCAATATTAAATGATCAGATCATAGGTAAAATACCATTATTTTGGAGCAAAATTGGATAAGTTTTGTTGAACGAAGTTTGGGATATTGTGATTTTAAAAATTATAAAAAGTATTGCTGCAATTGTAACATTTCAAAAGCTATGAGGAAGTTATAAATTTTAGTAAGTGTTTGTGCTATTTTTGGCTATTAATTACATGTTCATATGTAAATTAATTTTGTGAATATATGGATCTATTTAGGAAACATTTTTGTCTATCGCACAAATATTTTTGTCTTTGCATTGAGATTTCAGAGTGCAGAGAGGGAAAGAGATGCGTGAGAAAAAATCAACGTGGTGTTAGTTATGGATTTGTTTGCATGTGATATATGTTTTGTCCTCATCGGTTAAGAGTTTAGTTTAGTTGCAAAAAAAGTGAACAAGCTATCAATTTTTTCATGAATATTTCCAATTAATGTTTATAAATAAATTATACAATTCTCTTGATTACGTTCTCTTTTATGCTAAATTTTCAATTCCTTAACACGTGTATTAATTATCGAAGATGCAATTTAAATTCGACTCCCATACCAAACTTCCATTCTAAAATGAAAACTGCCTCAAAATTTCGAGACCACTGAACCAGACAAGAATAATTCCTACCTATCCCATGTCAAAATGGTAGATGAAAGCTTTCTATAACAATATATAGCTTAAAATATAAATTAAAATCCATACATTATAAACAATAAAATTATAATCATAACTTAACAGAATTCTTTATAAACAATAAAATTATATTTGCAGCACCAATTTATTCCATACATTAAAATCCAACATACTCATTAAATAACCAAGTATAAATTCTTAAGGGCACCTAAAATCCAACATACTCATTAAATAACCAAGTAAATCCAACATATATACCAATACATATATACCAATATACCAATATACCAATACATACCAATATATACCAATACATATATACCAATATATCAATACATACCTATATACTAATACTTACATATATACCAATATATATATATATATATATATATATACCAATACATACATAAACATACATACCAATGTACCAATACATACATAATGTACCAATAATGTACCAATACATACATAAATATAATGTACCAATAATGTACAAATACATACATAAACATAATGTACCAATATATACATATATACATATATATAAATACATACATAAATATAAATTTTAAATAGATATATATATATATATACCGATAAAGTACATGTGGCGGCGGCGGGCGGTGGTGGCGGAGGCGGCGAGCGGTATATATGCATGGAGGGTGGTGGGTCAAGGCGGTGGAATTGGGCGGTCAATGGACGGGTCATGCGGGGCTTGGGCTTACATGGCGAGGCAGGGCGGAGATTATGCGGGGGGCGAGGCGGGGTGAATGGCGAGTAGGTAATTAGGGGGGGGGCGCGAACGTAATGAATTTGGGGAAGACGCGTATGAAATATTATTTCTTAGCGCGGATTAGCGACGGAAAATATACGTCGTTAAATTTAAAACCATCTAGCGACGCATTAACGACGGAAAGCGTTAACAGCGGACATAATCCGTCGTTAAAATATGTTCAAAATTGAAAATGGAAAAAACCGTTATTTATAACGACGGAATAAATCCGTCGTTAAGTTTATTTGACGGACTAACGACTATAATATCCGTCGTTATAATTCTTGGCGTAAAAAATTAATAGTAACGGAATAAATTCCGTCAGTAAAAATAATTTAGAATAAATAAAACTAAAAATAAAATTAACGACGGAAAGTATCCGTCGTTAATATTAATTAAAAAATAAATACTAAAACATCCGTTATTTTACGACGGATCAGCGACGTTTATTTAAATTGTACAATAAAAAAAAATAAAATATCCTTAATTTAACGACGGATTATGTCCGTCGTTAAATTCAACAATGGATTAACGACGAAAGTGACGTGCTTATATGTTCGCGCTAAATAGACCCACCAAATTCCGCCTTAAATACGTCGCAAATCCGTCGTTAATTTTTTCCGTCGTTATTCCGTCTCTGTATGGCGACCCGAATTTTAGACGTTGCTAATCCGTCATTGCGTAATGCGCGTTTTTGTAGTGAGATAGTCTAATGCCTTTGGGTTATTCTGCACTCGATTTCCAAGTGACCTTAATGAGAAGAAGTCACCTCGGGCTATGTGTTTACCTTGGGAGGAGGAGCCATATCTGGCGAGTGCAAAGCAACGATGCATTGCGAACTCTACCATGGAAGCCGAATATGTAGCCGCCTTGGAGGTCAAGCTAAAGAGGTTGTATGGTTCAAGAACCACCTCACGGATCTAGATGTGATACTGGTTTGCCCAAGAGTATCATAGTTTCTTGTGATAACTCAGGTGCGAGGGCAAACTCGAAGGAACCCCGGACCCACAAGGCAACTAAACACATAGAGAAAGTACCATGTCATACGAGAAATTGTTAGACGAGGAGATGTCTTGATTGAGAAAATTGGTATGCAGTGGATAACCTAGTGACCCGTTCACGAAGAGCACACACAAAAGTCTACGAAGAGCATATTCGAGAACTTGGATTGCGCAAGATGACACCCACTTAGAAAGGAAACTTTTGTAGAAGCGGGAGAAGCAAAGTGATGGTATTGTTTGTAATAGCTAGTAGAGAGACACATTGTATACTAAAAGTTTACTTTAGTATAAGTGGGAGATTGTTGGATTTGTATACTGGAAGCAGTTTTGGTTGAGCTTGTATACAATGTTTCCTGTTACCACTATTACAATCTCCTATCTGAATTGTTTACTTAATTGCATATGTATGTCCATTTATCTCATATATAAGCTAGATCATACAGTATGTTGTAGATCACAGAAGTCTGTATGATTGGTCAAGCTTAATGAGATATAAAAGAATCACACCGAGACAACTTGAGGATGAGTTGTCGGTATAAGTCATGTATAGATAAGAAGTGACTTGACTTGGTTGCTTGTCTATACTGGTACGTCTCTGACGTATTGATGGATCACCCTAGATCTCGGTGACTTTACGTTGATCTAAACCTCGATAAGGTATTAGGTGAGTATGAGTTGCTGACCATCACTTTAACTTTTTATGGGTGAAGGTTACATGAGATAGCCCAAGATTCTCTGCATCTTGGGTGGTGGCAGTGCTTGTATGTCATGCTAGTTACCTGTGTCGAGTTACCGTATCCGTTTAGGATGATGACGTCCCCTTAAGGAGCTCAAAAGATTTATTGTACTAAACCCTGCAGGTTGAGTTATCTCAAGTACAATAATAAGGTTGAGTGGTACTACTTAAGGAATTAAACATATTAATTATTTTAAGCAGTCAAAACGCTGTAAATAATTAATGGATGTGTGATATCTTAAATACGGGGATTCGTTAAGTCTAAATGCGAGCCCGACTCAACTTCGAAAATAAAGGGGTAAGTCAGCATTTATTCTCTAGTGGCATGAATAAATGTTTATGAATTAATTTATGTTCTGGACTGAACATAAGATAATTAATTTATTTGAGGCCCATCTTTATTCCTTGCATTTGATCCCTGGGATAGCCCATCCAGACCTGTTGCTTGGAGATTTTCATCCCCTCCCCTAGAGTCCCACTGGGACTCTGTTTTGATCCTCTTTATCTTAAGAGATATTATTATGATCCTCTATATCTTAAGAGATATTATTATATTTATTGGATATGCAGAAATCCTATCTTGATAGGATTTAGGGTTGCATTATAAATTTAAGGTAAGAGAAAATCAAACCATAATCCAAGAGAAGCAAAATTTCGAAATTTACTATTCATAGTGAGGATTTTCGAAATCTCTAGTGTAAGGAAGAAGGCGAATTTCTGTAGCACTCTCCATAGACTGTCCTCACTCGATATTGGAGTTTAGGCAATCGGGACACAGTCCAGAAGATCAAAGCACGAGTCTTGATCCATTCTTGCCCGACGAATTTCGCAGGTAAACACTAGAAAACACCAACGTGTTGAAATTAATTATATAGGTGCATGCTAGGTATATAATCAATGTATGGTGAATTAAACATCCAAGATAGATCATCGGGAGAGGGTTAAAATCAGATTTCCCTACAGCATGTGCTAGTTGTTCGAGCGGACTTGGGAGTCATGCATGGTGACACGACATTGATGGGATCCGACATGGCTAACATGAGTCAGATGATGTGCAAGTTGCACATCCGTGAGTGGATGCTGCACTATCCACCACCTTGATTTTCCCAGGTGAGTTTGTGCTAATTCATCCACTTTCTTCTTTGCAAACTTATATTTTACTTTGTGATAAATAAGTTTGGGGAAAGTGAGAAGTGTGGTCGTCTTAGCCCTGTTTTAAAAGTTTTTTGTTTGTTTTCTTGAGTCTTGTTTTGTCTTATCTTGTTTTCTTTGTTGTGTCTGAGCATGTGATAGTGATTGTTGATGAGGCCGATGATGAGAACGTGAAAAAAATGATTTTATTTGGTGAATTCTTGTATTTTGACGTTTGTTGATTGATTGAGCATGATTTGATAAGTGTTAATATGTTCGCATCTAAGAATGGAAAATCATGAGATAAGCTTATGTGAGATTTGGGTCTGTGAATTTGATATTTTGATAGTTTTATTTCATTTTTGAGTGAGATTGTTCAAACTTATATGTACATCTCTAGAACTTGCTTTAGCTTCTACTTCGAGGTTGCATCGTGTACTTAGAAATTTTGATATGACCTTAGGCATTCTTTCATAGCCATTTTCTTGATCTCAATCGCTGTCCTTATTTATTGATAACCTTTGATAGCCCTTTTGAGTCTTGTTCATCACTTTTGATTAACCTTTGGGGATGGAGCTAGAAAGTGATTATTGTTGGAGAATGAGTTGTGAGAAGTTGATATTTATTGAGAAAAAAATCTAAAGAAAAAATACAACTACCCGAATAAGCTTAGGAAGAAAAATGAATGAAAAAGAATAAAGAGCAAATGTGGCAATAGCAAAGTTTGAGAAATTCTCATAAGTTGTGACGTTTGATGTTGAAAAATCCAAAAGATTGGCATAGTTGATGGGATGAGCTTTTATTGGTGAACATTTTGGGTATCATTGACTTTTTGAAGTTTATGTTGATTATATATTGTGGGAATAATAAGTCACTCAACCAAAAAACATCCAACCTTACAAAATAGTCTACATTATAACAAAAAACAAAGTCATTTTTTATCTTAATTCTAGAGCACATATTTAAACGATGGAGAAGTTAGACGATTTGCAAGTCTATGGTAGATGCTACGTATAATTTGAATATGAGTGCAAACACGTCTTTTTCTTATACACTTGAGAGTTGAGAGCTTATTTGATATATATTTCCATGTGGTGAGGATTTAATTTTGAAGCAACTACTTATTGATGCTTATTAATTTATGTAACGTTGAGATATGGATGTCACATGCGAGAATTCTTTGTGGAATTTTTGAAAGTTTTTTAGACCATTTATCGTCATCAATCTATTTAGCTATACTTGTATTCTATTGTTTGTTTTTCTTTATTTGAGGACAAACGATCGGTTAAGTTTGGAAGATTTGAAAAACATGGATTTTCAATGCTTTATTATGTTTTGTTTAGTCTTATTTGAGGTTGGAAATCATGTTTGTAGAGAGTATTTGATTTGTTTTGCATTATTTATAAGAATTGATACTTATTGGCTTCTTGTGCTCATTTCGTAGGAAATTGGTTAAGGAATCAAGGTGTGAAAATGAATGGTTTGAAAGTACATCGCATAAGGAATCCATAGGCACAAAAGGATCGTAATTTGGAGGTCGGATGAGGAAGATACGAGCGAAACAAAAAGACCGCACGCATTGACGGCGGGCAGCGCCGTGGCCGACAATGCGTCTTTCGGCGTTTGCCGTGGTCAGAGGAGACAACAGAAGGGACAGCTGTTGGGGCCGCATCAAAGTCTGGTTTTCCAGTTCGTGCGCCGTGGTCAACCCGTGTACTAGCCGCGACTGCTACTACTTTCGCCCAGACTTGGATTTGTATGCATTTTCTCCGATTTTTATCTTATTTCCTTATACTTTTGAGCCCGTCTAGGTTTTATTTTTTCACTAGAATACAAGGAAGCCTCCCCACATATAAATACCTCTTTTTGACATTGTTTTTCCATCATTTTTCATATTTTTCAGAGTTAGACTTTATTTTAGAGTTTCCTGGAGAGTAGAGATTTATTGTTTTCACCGTTTAGACTTGAAGTTCTTCATTGTGAAATTCTTACACTGATTTTTATTAATTAATTCAATTATGTTTTCCTTTATTTCTTCCTGTTTAATTTTTTTTATGAGTAACTAAATCTTTATTAATTTTAGGGTTTGTATTATATAGTAGGAATTTATGTGATTGATCTATGAAGCCTATCTACATGTCAATTGATGATTTATGATTTCTGATGCTATTTTATGCTAGATAATTGATCATTATTGATGCATACTAGTTGTCTGATTAAAGACTTAACAGTTTTAATTATGTGATTGAATTCATAATACAATTAATCTAAAGACTTGACGATTTTAAAATTAATTGTAGGAGAATAAATCTTAGGTGCTTTTGAAAATATTTATGTGTTTTTAAGACCTAACGGAGATATAACATATATTAATCTACTACTACAGGTAGGAGACTGCATTATTTATGTAAATCTCCATCTGAATTGACTTAATTTGTGGTTAATAAAACTATAACGTGATTTTTATTATATTATTACATACTCTAGGATCAATCTTTTACTTTGATATCTTTCCAGATCTATTTTATTTTGTTCTTATTTTTATTTTTTTATTTTTTATCCGACTTCCAACATCTATTTGGTTGCCTGAATCTGACAAATCGTTAATGTTTATTATATGTTATGTTTTCGTGATATCAATCCCTGTAAATATGATACTCTGCTTATTATTTGATTATAATAAATACTATTTAATTATAGTATTTTATTGCTATGATTTTAGTGATCACATATCCTTCATTATGCCTAATCCATCCTTAATTATATTACATGCATGGGATCCTAATACAATACTACTTATCTGATAAATCTATTATTAGGGATGCTTAAATGGGTATCGATTTTCGGTTAATCGAGAACCGAAATCGAAAAAGTCAATTATCGATAATCGATTTTTTCGGTTTCGGTTCGGGTATCGGTTACCCACTTCAAGTGAATTTTGGTTATCGGGTATAACCGATTAACCGACGGTTATACCCGATTAACCGAAATTAATTAATTAATTTATTTATTTATTAATTAAAAATTATTTAATTTAATATTATAATTTCTGTAATATTTGAAATAATCTCGGTTATTTCGATTAATTTCGGTTATTTTTGGTTAATTTTTGTATTTTCTATACTTTTTTATTTTTTTAAAAATTTAATTTTAATTTCGGTTAACCGGTAACCGAACCGACTAACCGAATCGGTTAATCGATTAACCGATTTGTATCGATTTCGATTAGCTATTTCGGTTGATTTTGGTTTCGGTTAACCGAAATTTCGGTTTCGATTAACCGTAATCGAACCGAATCTCACCCCTATCAATTATGAAGATACTTCAATAATTATTTTGTCCAGACACTTTTATAAAAGAGATGGACCCAATATGACATGACTCAACATGCACCGCACGTTAATATTAATTTTTCTCTATTTTGTATAAGAGATATATTTTCTTTTTACATTTTAATTTCAATTTTATTAGTTAATTATTTGGATTGATAGATTCATGACTAGGGGTATATTACCCTTTCAAATTTTAATCTCTGATTATAAAGTGTAACTATAATTCATTATATTAAAATATAATCTATTTTAAAAATAAATATTATTAAAATAATAAATTTTATGGCAAGTGTTCTACCATATTTTTTTCCGAAATAAATATCTATGTCAGGTTACAAATCTAAGTTTCCAAAAACACTAATAAGATTGGATCCTCTGATCTGAACATGAAAAAATAAAAAAAACCATTACAATTGCTGAAAATAATAGGCCTACTAAAGGCACAAAAATAGAGGAAAAATAGAAGGTTGTCACAAATACTCCGATTTATTATTTGTACCTGTTTTATTTTTTTTAATATCGTATTTTATATTTATACTATTTATAATTAATAATTGTAATTACTATGAATTTGGAGGTATTATTAATTAATTCAACATGAAATTTTTTAATTAGATGAAAGTTGAAACAAAGAGATGTCATTCGGGACTGTAATCCAAAGCTATACAGCTATACATGAAACGCTGCGTAAAATGAGATGCTTGGTACACACAATCTAGAGAAGAAAAGCCGAAAAACAGAGTAGAAATGATTTTGAATTTGGTAAGCAACTTTAATCTTTGCGGTGCTTCTTGAGTTCCATTAGAAAAGTATAAATCTTATACTGGTCAGGCAAAGTCTTGGAGACGCTCTCCCTCTCCATGCACTTCTTCGCCCACGCCACCAGCTTCGGGCATTCCTCAACCAAGCTCATCTCCGCGCACGTTTCCATCGCATAGAACCAGCTGTAGAATGGTATCAAGCTCACATCCACAATCCCAAAGGCTTCCCCTCCAAAATAAGGCTTGTCGCTCAGCTCCTTCTCCAGCACCTTGAAGCATTCTATCAATTCCTTCTTTGCTGCTTCCTGCACTTCCCCCGTCGCACCCCACACTAGTCTCCCACTGCTATATATCTGCCCCTCAATATCACAACGCATGCTCGTGTTAAATATTATAATTTACATGGGCAGAGCCCCAAGCATTTTCAAACATAATAATCTGAGTTCTCGTTTAATTTTATAAAAAATCGAATTATGGGCCATGACCAAATGTCTGGTACCGGAAAATGGAATTAGTTCGAATATCGCGTGAAGTATACAATAAATGAAGTAAACTAATTAACTTTAATTCCACTACTCTATAGTATATTTCGAATGAGTTTACCTTCCTGTCGATGTAGTCGGCCCAGAATCTAGCCCGAGCGCGGGCGTAGGGATTGGGAGGGAGCAGGGGGGATGTGTGGGTCCAGACTTCGTCAATGTATTGGACAATGATGGTGGATTCACAAACGGGTTTGCCATTGTGGATGAGAACGGGTACTTGTTTGTGAACGGGGTTCATTTTGAGGAGCAGTGGGCTCTTGTTACTCAGATCCTCTTCTATGGAGTCAAACTCCACCCCCTTTTCTCGCAGAGCTATCATCACTCGCATGGCGAAGGGGCTGCTCCACAGCCCAAGGAGGGTCACTTCTTCCGCCATTACCGCCGTGGAATTCTGCATGAGTTATGTATAGACAGAGAGGGAAACGCTCTAGATGTTACTCGGTATGAAGATTTCAGCTATTTATAGGCATAGCTGATGAGAGGGAACAGTCAAGAGGATAATCATGGAGAGAGAAAGGGAGAGTGTTGTAGAATTTTCGAGTGAAAATTTCCAGGAACTTCTAAATGAATCACCTTTGTTGCTCACCCTTGTACGAGAATGATGTCAAACTTCTATATTTGACGTAATAATAGGGATAAGTGACCTAATTTGGTACTTGTTAGCTCGAGTATTCTTTTTTATATATCGGTGGCGTATTGGACGGATAAGATAATAATGAGATACAATATGGGATATCTCAAGATTGAGTCTTGGATAATAAAAGGTGTTCGGTTGGCATGTTAATTTTGAGACAATTTAAAAATATGTTTGGTTTGCAATATTATATAGTCCCAAGTTAGTGCATATTTACTAATACATCCCTAATAAAAATACATTTATCTAACTATTATTAATTTTTTTATCAGATATTGTTTTCTATCATATATTGAGATACAAATTTGGAATTATTATTAGCTATTAAATTAAATTTGATGATATACACGTAAGTAAAAAATCATCATAAATATGCAACATATGTAAACAAAAATTATATTTAATTTTCAACATCTTATATTTTAAATAACATAGTGCTACATACATGCTTGCAATTTTTTAACACGATTGAAAAATCTGCATTCAAATGAGCTAGTAATTAAGAAACGTATGGATACATTATTAGAAAGATACAAAAATTAACATAAGCAAATAAATTTCATTCATCAAAAGTAGTCAAAGCAAATAAATTCATGACTACTTATATACATTCAAAATCCCCAAATCATTGTTGGGTATATATATACATTTATCAAAAGCGGCCAAAGTTTTCAAGTCACGGTTGCCTACATATATCCAAAATCACCAAGAGATAGCTGCCCGTATACATTCATCAAAAGAAGCCAAATCAACAAAAATACCAAAAGATAATAGTCTAACTTTTGGCGACAGTGCGTGACTTAACGTTTCATAATTGCATATACCTTTTGTCACAAAACGATTTATGGTGAACCTTATCTTCGTGAAAATACGGCGTATTATACCTTTATGGCAATACCTTCCCTGCCAACATCATATTCACGAATGTGATTCGTTCGCCTTCAGAGAAATTGAGGAATAAGTCCATCACACTTGCATCAATCGTAATTTTGTAGGCAAAATACAATCGATTTTCCTCAGTGAGAGTACCTATTTTGCTCAAGGCTTCAAGAACAAGTTTTGTCTTGTCAACAACTTCAGGCTTGTTGTTCGTTGACTGTTCACCACGCCTATCAAGTTTGTCGACAAAAATATCAATATATTCATTTTGTTGTTAGAAGAATTTGTCCATGAGGTCAACAATAATCGGCTCATTTGAAGTTGTTTCAAGTCGACTCACGCTTTCTAGTGGATCAATTTTCTTTCCACCATCCCTTTTGTTGATGTTAACCGAGTGTGAGTTGCATTCATCGGGAGAAGGCGATTCGCAACCCCTCCTCGTAAGCGGTACATTGTTGTAGGTAAACTCATTGTCAACTTCTTCATTTCTCTTAGTTTGAGAGTCATTCTGGTTGTCTACGGAAAACTCATCTGGATCAAAGTGAGGTATATATGGCTCATGAGTTGCAGCTTTAGCAAGGTCTTCAGGACCTTGTGCATTTTTTCCAGTTGCACGATCCTTTCCAAAGTTCTCGATCCAATCCTGGAAGTGTCGGAATGACCTGAATCGAAATGCTTTAACTTGCGAATGGACCTATTTAATTAACAAACACCATTCATCAATCTGAGTGATTTTTAAGTTTTAAATAAATAGTCCCACAATTACATGTATTGAAGGTAAATACATAAAGTTATATGTTACCTTGACATATTGCTGCCAAACGTCGTCGTTATCAACAGAAACCATGTTGCCGGTGTCGTTCCAACCAAACCCGCTAGTGTTAATCATGTTCAACAAGAGATAATAATGCTTTTTCCATACTGTCAACTTAGACATTGCATTTGTTGAAGTCAAATCGTTTCAGGGAACCTTACCGCATCTCTTTCAATTAAATCCAAATAATCTGTCTGCGAAATGCATTCTCCGCCCCAACCATCAACGACCAATTTTTTCAAAATTACAATAAGAGCATCTTCTTCGTCACTAGTCCAAGTTCTTCTTTCCTATTTGAGACAAGAGGTGGAGGTTGAGGCGGGGCGGAGGAGCTGCCCCTGAGAAGTTGTTGTTATTAGACTAACTCATAACTTCTATTATATGTAACAAGGTATAAATAGTAAAGTTAGAGATTGTTGGAAACATCATTTACAAATCAAGTTCAAAATATAATAAGACAATTCTAGCGATCTAGCCACATCATTGAGCGAGTTGTTCCTAAAAGCACTCGAGCTTCGATGGTTCGACAACTTCAATATATTCTCGTTGTTCTCCATTATTGCCTGCCATTATTTGCTCAAGTTGGATGATATATTCTTCATCACCAAACAAGCCATGATTATCATGTTTTGAGTTTGAACTGGATAATACGAATTACTACGTAGAATGGCCCATCGACTTTTTAGTTGTCTAATCACACGCTCAATGACGTTTCTTTCCTTAGCAT
This sequence comes from Salvia rosmarinus, assembly GCA_036937905.1. NCBI lineage: Eukaryota > Viridiplantae > Streptophyta > Magnoliopsida > Lamiales > Lamiaceae > Salvia > Salvia rosmarinus. The sequence continues at coordinate 100,856,000 of CM072819.1, forward strand.
GTTTCATGTTGAAAAACTCTTGGTAATTTTGAGCTACTCGTTGACTAGCCTCCCACTCTCGCAGACGGTATCTAAATCCACGGTATGACGCTAGAAATCCTTCACAATTTGAATAGCCACTATCACATAAATAATAGGAACCTACATAAGCGAGTAGTGAGTGAAGTTACCACGCAAAGATGAACTATATATAATGACATAGCTAATCTAAATTACCATGGGCACTTTTAAACCATTTTCCCTACTAATTGCATCTTTCAAAACACGTCCATCAGCCGCGGACTCTTCCCATCCGGATAGTATGCATACACAAATTGCTCATTTCTATCACATACCGCCAATACATTCGTTGCAATGTCACCTTTCCTTGAACGGTATCTAGGTTTATCTGATAGGGACTTGCACTTTGATATATGTTCCATCAAGTGCACCTAGACAACCCTATGAAACCCCTAAAATATTAAATTACTAATTAAATTTTTATACATCCCAAGAGAATTATATCTAATCTTTCCTACAAGTCTTACCTGAAAGTATTTCCACGAACTATCTTGAATTTTCCTCGACTGCTTGGGGTGTGACTAACATGTAACGATGCACAATCATGATAGCACGCAAGACATTTTTAATGTATTTACTTATCGTGTCATATGACCTCTTGTAGTGAAAACCTATTACTCTAATTTTAGTATGATGAGCTATAACATTTATGACAATAGCTACTTGTTCTTGAATGGAAACATATTTGGATGAGTGTAGTCCACCATGAGTTTTGAGTAACTTACACAATCTACTAAAACAAAGGTGGTCCATACGAAGCATATTGACGCATACAACATCACTAGCTTCAATAAGATTGTGCAAAAAATATTTTTGGTGAGGTATTCTTTTATTAAGCTGTACCTAACTGTAGTATTCCCTTCACTTGATACAATAGCATTTTCCCCATAAAAGTAATAACTAAACAATATCATACAAAAATGAATTTTGTCACATTAAATGGTGTAAAATAGAGCGACAAACATTTTTCATATGGATCCATATTTCACGGTTGCAATTCCAAAGCCCTACATACGTTTCAAATATCATAATTAATAGAAGAATAATACAAAACAAATGAACCACACTATAAATACATTATATAAGTCATTTACAACACACATTCAACATTCTCACTTCTAGAAAACGTTCTTGCAATGTTACATATCTTTCAAGCAATTTATCAAACAGTTGGAGGGCTGACCATAATTCAGTTTTGGGAAAAATTGCTAGTTGACAGATAAATCTTTAAACAAAATGAAAAAATAAAAACAATAATCCTATCAGATCATTTGATGACCGATTATGTATAAAGTTTTACAGATAAAAAGTAAAAGCCACTAATTTGGTGATAGTAGAAATTAATTTTTGAGTTTATTAGTAGTGAGAAGACAGTCAATACATAAAAACCCTGGAATTTTTTTTAAGGTTTCTTCCTCAATTTCAAAACTTATTACAGGCATAGCTGTATAGAAATCAAAATTACCTGGAATTCAATTGATTTTTTCTTCTTGCCTCTTCACAAACGTGAATCTCCCAAAGATGAGTGAAAGATGTCTGCGAATGAGAGATATCTTGTGGAGTTTTTATGATGGCAAATACAAAAATTATAGAAAAAGTTGAGGATAGAAGAGGAACAAAAGGTAATCTCCATCTCTGATAATTCATATCGCTAGGGTTGCCCTCAGATGAAGAGTCATGAGATTATAGATATTTGATTCAATCTTAGATTGAGTAGGGGATTAAATTTTGCAAACCAAACATGAATATTATTTTGTCTGGGTCTTAATATCATAAACCGAATGGGTCCATCATGTATAGCGAGTAACTTGTCGAAATTCGACAATGAAACATTTTATGTTATGTTTATAGTTATTATAATAAATGAAATAAGTTTTATATCAAAGTAATGTGTCTGAATTATGGTATAAGTTATATTTTAACGAATTTTGATGTAAAATCATTTTATGTTGTTATTTTTAAATAAAAATTTAAGAACAACTTCATATTTAATTAGGATCAATCAACTTTAGTTGTTGTTTGTTGACCATCACAAAGCATAATGATGAAGATAAACGATGAGACTATGATTCAATCAATCAGAATCATTGATTGTGGCGGAACATTGTCATGAATTGAAATGATGAGGCTATGATTCAGCTATCAAAATACGTTATAAATGTATATATCGTATTTATCTTAAGTTTGATTAAAATTTTGATTTTAATACGTATTCTGTAACAACCCGATTTTTTGGATTGACGGCTGACCCTACAGACCAACACAAGTATTTTCAGTTTGCTTTGTCCTCACTTACATACTCCCTGCGAAAACTTTTCAGGGGATCACCCATCACATAATTGCTCCAAGACAATCACGTTTAACGTTAGAGTTTTTATGAAATGGACTCTCGGAAAAAAGATGCATATTGTTGGTATGAGTAACCCATATCAATTCATTTAAGCTCTCATCAAATATGCAATCACATACTTGCATATTCTCATAATTCCTCTCATTCTGGTGTGTTTCGGTTCATTCATGTACCCCTTCGCTTTGAAACCTTAATCGGAGTCGCTTTTTATGCATGCCTCTGCACCGACGATCACTCTGTATTTCTGTCCCAGAGGTCATATATTCTCATCTCAAACTCTATAATAATACATGTTAATTCCTAAACCTATTTGAATTCAAAAGTATAAGTTGTTACAAGAATTAGTCATCTGTCACAATAACAACTTAAATGTTAAAAAGTAAATATTAATAATAAATAGTATAAATAAATAAAAATAAAAATTCCACATAGACATATCAATTAATGTTCAAACTCGTTTATAATTCATATAATCATACCTTCCCAACTCCGTCATGTCAGTTAATGGCTACTAAGCTTTTTTGTTTCAAACATGTATATTAATAGTGCTAATTACCCAAATCCATTTAAATTTAACAAGATATAGAAATATTAAATATAAATTGTTATAATAATTGATTATAAGTCTCAATAAAATGCAAACTTTATAGAGCAAAAATTAATAATGAATAGTACTCCCCCGTCCCCAATTTTCTTTCTAGTTTTTCTTTTTGGGATGTCCCCTAGTTTCCTTCTTATCCATTTATGGTAACTATCTTCTCAACTTATTACCCTCAATAATATCATTTATTTACACATTTTATCATCTATGGTCCACCATTATTTCTTACCCTCGACAACCCATTTATTTACACATTTTACCACCTATGGTCCACTACTAACTAATTTAATATTACATTAATATGAGACCCTTACTTCACTTACAATACATTCAATAACTTTTATTAAAACATGTGTCCAATCTTCCCAGGAATGGATTTGGGGGGTGGTGGGAGTATAAATACCTGCTAATTACATATTTCAGGCTCAACATATATAGTAATATCTGTTAATTATCCAAACCCGTTTAGAACTTATTTAGATTTACGCAAAGAGTTTTGTGAAGAGTTGAGAAGTGTTACGAAAAGCTTATAGAAGAGTCAAGAGAAGGTCAATGAAAGAAATAGAGGATGCTTCTCTAAGAGCTAAAAGAGATTACTACATCTCTTACCGATGAAGATAGGACACGACAGATAATAAGATGAACCTGGTCAGAAAAAATTGTAATAGAACTCTATAGGTCTTGTTGCTAATTTTGAGTGTAACTGATTGTATCTTGCAATCTCAGCAACTTATTATCTATAAACTGACTCAATTCATCTTGACGAAAATGACTTTTTGTGTAGACTCTGTAATTGCTTTAAACCTTATTATGCTGAACTAACCATGTTTTACAGAGAATGATGATCACAACAAGAGGGAATCAAGTCCACCTGTTGAAATTGATTATCTATCTTTCTGGTTTGTTTTCAGCATAATATTTAAGGCTTTGGCATCATCAAAAAGGGAGAAATTATTGAAAAATTCCTAAGTATCGAGAATGTTGAAAAATTCCTGAGTATCAGGAATTAATCTATCTTAATTGTGTTTTTTGATTAGATCCCAAAACCTCTTTTGATTGTCTTGCTGAAGTAACTAATGTTACTGACTTGTTTTGGAGTTAGGTGTTTGTGTTATAGGTTTCAACAGCGGAACTACCAGCTTAGACAGACCCAAATCTAAAGGAGTTCAAGTAGTACCGAGAGTCAGTCATATTGATAGGAGTATCAGTGTCAGTGCAACTGATGACAGCTCAACTAAAGAATCGTGTACTGAATATTGAAGATTGACGGAAGGCTAACTGATGTCTGAAGATTGATGGAAGGACAACTAATGTCTGAAGACGGAAGTACAAATGACACTGATATTAGAGCTATGAAGTAAAGTCGAAGACTGAAGACTGAAGTTGGAAGACTGAAGCCTGAAGATTGAAGATTGAGACTCAACGCTGATGGATAAAAAGAAATCAAGATATGACTAAGTGTCATATCAGGCTGCAGACTACCATTGCAGAAGTCAAAGCTGGGAACCAATAGTCAAAACTGGGCACCAGAAGTCAAAGTTGACTACCATGAGTCAAAACTACCTATCAATAGTCAAAGCTGTAGACAAATAGTTAATGTTGGTCATATCAAATCAAAGCTGGTAGATGAAATGTCAAAGTTGACTATCTATCTACGTCTAACTGAATGCATCATAATGACTTAGAAGTCCCAAGCTGACAATAGACGGATTCCAGATCGCTGATAAAAAGGAGATGCAGCCTCGATTGGCCCAACCTGAAGTCAATGCTGACAAAATATGGAGTCAACTCAACTGAAGAAATACAAAAGAATTTAAGCCTTGAGTGTTTGACTCGCCACGTGTAGTAGCGTATCTGCAAAAAATCCTGACATGTCATACCATATTTTCATAGTTATAGAGCTATATTATACGATGATGCAACCTGGGTTAGAAGACGTACGAGGATTCTCAACTCAAAGAATTCAGACGACAAATAGAATGATTTGAATTGTAGTCCCTCCAACAGCTCTATTTTTATTCCTCTCTATATATATGTGCATAATTCAACCGTTGAAGATTACCGAAAGCTGCACAAATGAAATCTCAAAGTATTCAAGCTCAAAACTCAAGTCAATCAAACAGCGATTTCGAAGAATGAAGTATTCAATTGTATCAGTAAATCTCAAGAGCTCACATATACTTATCAGCTCGAGATTTCAACATTACTTCCTTACGTCTAGGATATTCATCTTGTATATCTTAAGCCTAAACATACTGAGTTTATCATTTGTGATAATTCAGATTCCTAGTTGGAAAACCTCTCTACAAAACCCCCCATAGTTTGAATAGAAGTTTGAGCAAGTAAGCAACAAAGTGTAAGTTATTGAAAACTTGGTTTCTAGCACCCACAAGCTAGAGGTTAAGTCGACTGCGTCCTGAAAGCAGTTAGTGGTTTCCTAGCATCAGCAAGTATAGGAGGAACGTCAAGTTAGGCGGGATACTGTAAGGTAACATCAGTATCTACTATTGTACTCGTAAACAAGACCAATACGAAGTTAGTGGATTGATTGAATAATCAGTTCGTGGACGTAGGAGTTGATCTCTTCGAACCATGTAAAAATCAACATGTTATTTACTTTCAGCACTACTTTAATATTACATATTATTGAATTGTCATCAGCAGCACACAACAACATAACATAATCTTGAAACCCTTTATCAGTATTCGTTTAATACTGAAGAGATGTAAATTGAAAACTAACTAATTTATATACGACTTAGTGTTCAAAACCGAGTCTCATATTTTAGTAAGGCAAATACAGTAATCACCACATTTTGCACATACATCAATTATCAGTCCAACTGACTTGCTGCCATAGTAGTCAGTAGGTTTGCTAACCGATATCACTCAGTACAAGACATCTTTTATCCGAATCGACCAACAAGACGACACCAAGATCTTGGGTATCGATTGCATTCACTAATCGCTGTCGACCGCCAATCGATCTTGTCTTAAGAAAAAGTTTTAAATTTACCTAACTAGTATATCCTCCAATACACCAATACGTATCCAACGGGACCCATCAAATTATATGTTTCAATTATTAAGTAAATATTTATATTCAGACCCGATTAGAACGTATATTCACATATCCATGTCAAATTTGATTAATTATTAAAACCTATTCCTTTTTATAATATGAATTGTTACAATAATTAGTTATTTGTTATGGTAAAATTTAAATATTATAGAATAATTATTAATAATAAATAATATAAATAATTAAAGAAGTGCACCATAATGAGGAGCACACGATGACAACCAAGAAATAAGAGAACAATTTATATTATTTAAAATTATTGGTGATTTTCCCAATGACTAATAGAACTAGAGTAATACGTCTCAAAAAGATTGAACTAGAATAGTAGAGTAAAACTATTTATTACTCCCTTTTTCGGCGTGCTAGATTGCAAGTCCATTTTTTTTTTGTCAAAAATTTAAAGGTCGTGATACGATTGGACTCGAACCCAAGATCTTTGATCAATTCATTATATTCATACACGTTGAGATTCACAACTTACTTTTCACAGTTAAACTTCACATAGTATTTCTATATTTGCATTTTATAGAATTTTTATATGAAAAAATAGGTTGGGTATATATAAGACTAATTTGAACATAACATATAGGATATTATAGATTTATATATATATATATATATATATATATATACACACAAAAAACCTACACATTATGGCACATTAATCAAACTTTAATGGACAAGCACATATTATAATCCAAAAATATATTAAAATTAAAACTTATTATATATTGTACTTTAGTTATATAAACATACAATTAAATCTGTTAAATGTTATAAAAAAATATACGGATATCTATAGAGCATGTAGATTGCATATATTATATAATTATTATAATATTAATGCTAGTCGAACACTTCAAAGATATAATGGATAAATAATAACAAAAATAACATTATATATCAATTTCAAATTATTTTTTATAATTATCACAGACTTTATAAATTTTATGACCATGTCTTAATATATAATAATTTTCGTAAAAACATATATATCGATTTACCCGGTACAAACCGGTGGTATACTAGCACAGAGAATAATATGTAATCCTATTTAGAAAAAATAAATAAAAGTAAAATTGTGAAATTCGTTATTCCTTTTGACAAATTTGCACGCTGCACGCACCTAACAGGCTAACACTTACACTACGTGAACTCATTATTTTTTCATAATCTAATTAGCTAAAAGATAAAAGTAAATTAAAAAAAATAGCAAATTAGGGCTCCACTCAAAAAATTTGATTTAGATTGTTGCACTAATTCAGATTGTGAAAAAATCATTCTTCATGCTTTTGTCAAATGTCATGTTTCAATTGATTTTGAAAGATTTTATTTAAACAAACTTAAATAATATATATGATGGATAATTATCCTAAAACAAATACATGTATATTAAAATTCATATTTTTTCTTCTCTATAGATAGAATATATTTTGTTTATAGTTGGAATTTTTTTAATAATTATAATTTGTAAATAGTAAGTAAAAAACGTAACTTGAACCTGCATTCCTTTAAGAAATTTATGACTCTAAAAATTTAAAACTAAAATCGAATTAAATTAAATATGTTGAATGAATTAAGAAAAGTAATACTTGAGAGGGCAGATATACTATTTATATATGTAACTTTCAAGGGTATGGTATTTATTGTATCATTACGAATTTAAAGTTTAAAATAATTTTTATATATTTATTTAGATATTTTAAATGTAATAAAGTAATTTTAGATAATAAGAAGTTTAAAATAAAGTAAAAATAAAAATATTTAACGGTATTAATGATATAGTGTGAAAATGATGGAATTGAATTGGATTGTGGATTGAATATTTATATTGGTGGAAGAGAAAGAAAGAAATACATCATCTGTCCACTATAAATGTAATACAATTGTAACACCCCGAATTTTGAAGATCAAATCTATAATAATAATAATAATAATAATAATAATAATAATAATAATAATCTTAGGGATAATCATGATATATATATTGATATATATTCTATTTCAAATCAAATTCTAAGTACTTATCAAACTCTAATATTTTATTTTTTTAAAACTTGTTTGAGTCCTAGATTTATTTTATAGGATTAAGATTTAATTATCAAGAGTTCTAATAGGATTAGGACTTTATTAGGATTTTATATATATATAACATACACACGCACACACACAATTCATATACACACAAACACACACGCACGCACACACTTTATACACACACGCACGCACACAATTCATATACAACACACCATTCCACACATTGCACCCAAACACACACTGCACACACATTCCACACACACACACACAGAACACACACTGCTACGCACACACGCACACAGCACACACACTACACCCAAACACACACTGCACACACATTCCACACACACACACACAAAACACACACTGCTCACGCACACAGCACACACACTACATCCAAACACACACTGCACACACACTACACACACACGGGCGTAACTACGACCTTTGTTTACGAATTGAGTTGATTTTGATTTGTTGTGCTCAACAAAATAAGGTGGGAAAATTTATGCATGTGGTTATGTTATCCATATTGTTTTATATATTTTTATATTCATATTGATTATATGACTACATGTTTATATTTTAAAGACTACATGGTGTTTATATTAATATACATGTTCTTATGTTATATTATATGTTACTATTATATTTAAGGCCTCACAGAATATTAAGGCCTCATGTTATTATTATATTTAAGACCTCACATAATATTAAGGTCTCATGTTATTATTATATTTAAGACCTCACAAAATATTAAGATCTCGTGTTATTATTATATTTAAGGTCTCACAGAATATTAAGGCCTCATGTTATTATTATATTTAAGATCTCACCGAATATTAAGGTCTCACAGTTATATATATATTTTCATGATATTAAATTCTATTTATGTGACAATATGAAAAATTAACATGTATTATAATTGCATTGTTCCTCACTGAGTATATTTATGATATGCTCACCCCTCTCTACTTTCAGTTTTGCAGTTGAGGAGTCGAAACAGCTATGGAAGTCGAGAATGACTAGTATAATAAGAAGTCGTTTATTTATTTTAGTTTAAGTTATGAGATTTTCGATATTGATTAAAATCATAAGTTTAGTTTTCTTTAGCTAAGTCGTTTTTTAAATTAAAATATTTTTGTGTCACGTATTTAGTTTATTATTTTGTTTAACATGGTCACTTGGGAAGATTTTTATTCGTTTAGAAAAATTGGGGCGTTACAACAATTGTTTTATTCGTCGTCCATGAAAAGTGTATTATATTTTTTTAGAATACTACTCCTTATTATTCAACCTCACAATAACTAATTATTTACTAAAAAATCATTTCTAAAAGTTACAGCCTAACATATGATGAGATTCTTTCTCCACTTAAACAATTCCAACCAATAATTTTTTTATTAAAATTTATATCTTTTATAAGTGATACAGTTATTATAAATACCGAAAATATTATATTAAAAGATTGGATGGTGAATGATAATAGTCTAATTACTCTTGTTCATACTCAACAAGTCATATGACAATTTTGACAAAATGAGAGGTTACTGGGCACGCTGCCAGCATGGCAATAAAGTTGCTGACTCATCATCCTATCCAGTCAGGCTGTCATCTAACATGATTTCATGCCGATGTGTCTCGTTACTTGCTATTAGGGCTGTTTACGAACTGAGCCAAGCCGAACACTACCAAGCTCGAGCTCGGCTCGTTTAAATTTTATTCGGCTTGAGTTCAGCTCGAGTTCGAATTCGAGCTTTAAATTGAGCTCGAGTTCGGTTCGTTATAAATTTTTTGAGTTCGCGAGCAGCTCGAATTCCATTCGATAACTACTCGTTTATGAGACATATTCGAACTCGAGCTCGAACTCTGGTTGTGTTCGACTTTGCTCATTTTTGTGCTCGAACTCGAGCTCGAATTCGGTTTAATAATGTGTTATTCGAGCTCGAGATCGAACTCGAATTCGAGCTCGACTCTGCTTAAAACACTATTTTAGCATAATTCACTCCATGATTCCATTAAATGATGCATAGTTTACTAATCAATCACAATCAAACAACAATTACAATAAAAATTTAACAAGATTCATTACCAAATGAAATTTTCACAACTACTACAAGAAAAATATGTCTGATTCTAGCTAGTTTTGGATGAGATTCATATCAGAAAAAAGATGTCTGATTCTAGCTAGTTTTGTATATAGACTATATAATATATAAAATTAATATACTATTTAATATCATTCGAATACATCTACTCTATTCATCTACTTACGAATTATTATTACTATATTTATCTGATAGTATATTAATTATGTAAGTTAAATGTTATTTATTTTAGAATTATAATTATAGAGATATAAATATAATTATGTAACTCATACTTTTATATTTATACATTATAATGATCTATATTGATATTTTTGTTTATAAGATAACTTAGTAGGTCGTGTTATTTTTTTTTAGTTTCCAACTCAATATTTCATTTGGTTAATTAATTTTTAATTTAATGATTTTATTTTATAGACTAGTTTTGTATATAGACTATACAATATATAAAATTATTATACTATTTAATATCATTCGAATACATCTACTAACTAATTATTATAATTATATTTATCTGATAGTATATTAATTATGTAAGTTAGATGTTATTTATTTTAGAATTATAATTATAAAGATATAAATATAACTATGTAAGGCATACTTGTATATTTATACATTATACTGATCTATATTGATATTTATGTTCATAAGATAACTTAGTAGATCGTGTTCTTTTTTTAGTTTTCCAACTCAATATTTCATTTGATTAATTAATTGTTAATATAATGATTTTATTTTATAATATACATGAAAATATATTTATTAAGATATGATTAAAAAACACACAAATATAGTTGTCAAAAGTTTAAAGTATATGTGAAACATAAGTATTTGGTATTATGAATTAATAATATAGACTATACAATATATATTGAATATACTATTCAAGATCATTCTATTACATTTACTTTTCAAAATCTACTTATGAGTTATAAATTATAATTGTTTTATCTCATAGTTATTTAGTTATATAAGGTAGATGAACTTTATATTAGAATTATGAATTATTATTATATTTATCTCATATTCAATTAGTTATGTAAGTTATTTGTAATTTTAGAATTATAATTATAGAAATAAAATATAACTATGTAACTCATGTATATCTTGTATACTTATACATTATAATTATCTAAATTGATATATTGTTCATAAGATAACTTAATAAATCATGTTATTATTTTTTAGTTTTCAAATCAATATCTCATTATATTAATTAATTGTTCATTTATTGATTTTATTTTATAATACACATGAAAATATATATTAAGATTTGATTAAAATAATATATATATATATAATAATAATAATAATAATAATAATAAATAATAATAATAATAATAATAATAATAATAAATAAACTGAATATACTATTCAATATCATTCAATTATATTTACTTTTCAAAAATATTATACAGTATAAATATGATAATTAGTTAATTAGTTATATAAGTTAGATTAAATTTATACTAAAAAATATATATTATAATTTATTATTTATTTTAATTATTTAAATATATAAATAATTTATTATCAGTACTTCATCGATATGGTTATTTGTTGCTAAATAATTATAATTAACATATAATTTATAATTTATTTTAATTATTTAAATATATATAAATAATTACGTTCGGGAACATGTTCGTGAACATGTTCGAATTAAGGTTCCCGAACATGTTCGAATCAAGGTTCGTGAATATGTTCGAATAAGAGTTCACGAACATGTTCGAATCAGGGTTCGTGAACTGGCTCGTTTGAGTTCGAACCAAACATGTCAAGCCTACGAGCCGAACATCTTTGAGCTCGATAAACTTATCGAGCTCGATTCGAGGCTCGAGTTCGGCTCGTTTACAAAACGATCGAATTTCAAACGAGCTTTTTTCGAGCCGAGCGTCGAGTAGCTAACGAACGGTTTGGTTTGTTTAAAGCCCTACTTGCTATCCAAATCAGCAACTCGCTGGATGCTGACTCAGTAAATCAACCAACACGTAGCACAACATGTTATGACGTGGCATCCGCGACCAATCATCTATAGCCAGGCCAATGACTCACCCATTTCTGACGTGGCATAAAAGGTTGTTAACGTCGTTTGCTTGTTCTTCATTTTAAGACGCCGTTAACTTCCCCCCAAAAAAACCTTGCACTCCAACTAAAGGCACTTTCCCCAATCTCACTCCTCGGATTACATTCACCTTTCTTTTCCTTCTGCAATTTAATGAAATTGAATCAGTAGCTCTCTCTTTGTCGGCAGCAATGGCGGATCGGTATGCGAAATGGGTGAAGGAAGAGTTCAAAACATACGTCTACATTCTCATCTACATCGCCCTCTCCAGCGGCCAGATATTCTTCAACAAGGTTCCCTCATTATTACCATTCACCACCATCCCTTTCTCTCTGATTTCTTTCATAACTGCGCGTTTTTGCGTGAGTGGGTTTTACCCGCGATTTTTCATGCAAGCATTTTGTTTAGCAAGTGGTGGGGATGTATGGTTGATTTGTTAAAGCGTTAGATCTGTTGAATGTGCTGATTGGAGTGGTGAGATTTGATTTTAGGGGCTGCGTTTTTGCTGCAAATTGTCTTCCTCTATTGTGATCAAGTAATTTGTTATTGTCTGTCTGGATGAACTATGTTGAAGTTATTCACTGCTGGAAGCGGACTCTTCTTTTTCATATATATAAGTTGCACAATTCATAAATTCCTGTTATTGAGTTCTGGTGCTGGTTTATTACGCATACGATTGAAACTACTGTTTGCCATCATAACAGAAAATTACTACATGATTGCATTCTTTATTTGAGTTTCAGTTCCCACATATATAAGATTGGTTTTGATATGATCGGAGATCCATTTAAAGCGTGAAAATGAATTACGAGCTTCATGATATACATTTCACCTGCATATATTGATTGGAGCAACTTGCATCAATATCAAGGTGAGCAAGCCATCTATTTTAAGTACTTAGCTGTGTACAAAGAGCAGATACTAATGATATTTGATGGTCTAAATATCATCTAGAATGAATGCTAGGACTGATACGATTCCTGAGTTGTGGCTCATTGCCATTCGATGCTCCATTCATCGAGTCTTTCTTATTTGTTAACTTCTACTCCTACAAGTATATACCAGTGTGTTGCATTGCCATTATATAATTAAAAATCGGATGAACGATACACGTATTGAACTTATATATATAATCATCCCACTGTTGCAGTTCCTAGCTGGCATCTTAGAATCCTTTCCCCCGCGTAATTAATGAACTCTCTGCTACACAACCAGACATTTTTTACCTAATTTTTTTCTGAATGCAGTGGGTTTTATCATCAAAAGAAATGAACTTCCCATATCCCCTTGGATTAACGCTGCTTCACATGGTATTCTCCTCTGTTCTATGTTTTTTGGTTACCAAAGTTCTCAAGGTAATTGTTCAAAACTGAAGCTTCTCGATTTGGATAGCTCACACTATATAGTATTAATACTCTGTAAATTGCTCAATTTTACAGATCATGAAAATTGAGGAAGGAATGACTTTGGATATGTGAGTGCTCTAAGTTTTAATGGTTGTGCTACACTTGTTTTTCTGGATATTGTAGAATGCGCAGAACTTCTTCTATAGTTTTATGTATGTTCCTAAAGAACAGACAAAGGCATAACAGAAATTTATGATTGGTAACAGAAATACATTGGTATAATAGAATAAGTAAGATGAGAAATAAACAATAAAACAAATATACAGTTTTATTCTTATTATTATTGTTGATCTAAAATTTGACATTTGTTTAATAGATTTCCTTTGGAATTCCTGAACTTACCTGTCATTTTGCATTAATCTTGAAGTGCAATGTTTTACTGTAATATATTGCAATTGATTTCTTAAAAACATGTTCTGAATGCACAGATACATATGGTCTGTTGTCCCAATTGGGGCGATGTTTGCTATGACCCTTTGGCTTGGGAACACAGCTTACCTCTACATATCTGTTGCATTTGCTCAAATGTTAAAAGCAATCAGTAAGTAAGAGTTTGTCATTTAATGGTGCACTAGTTGTTATTGTCAACATTACACACCTTAGCAACCAAACTTTTACTCAATAAGTCAATATAGTTCTAGTACTACTGCCTAACACTCTTGGTTGCAACTACAGTGCCAGTTGCTGTTTTCATTCTTGGGGTATTAGCAGGACTTGAAGTGATGAATATCAGGATGCTTCTGATAATGTCAGTTATCAGTTTTGGGGTACTCGTAGCATCTTATGGAGAAATAAGTATCAGTTGGATTGGCGTTGTTTACCAAATGGGAGGTGTGGTTGGTGAAGCCCTCAGGCTGATATTCATGGAGATTTTTGTGAAACGGAAAGGATTAAAATTAAATCCTATTTCCATGATGTACTATGTTAGCCCCTGCAGGCAAGCATTCTATTACTGCAGTAATGTTGGGACATTTTTTTTAATATGCTTCCAATTCTAAATGAAGGACTCTTTTCAAAATTTTATTCATAATTTGGTTGATTTTGCAGTGCTGTTTGCCTATTAATCCCATGGATCTTCCTGGAGATGCCTAAGATGGATGCACGGGGGGAATGGGGCTTCAAACAACCGCTTATTCTCACACTGAATTCTCTTTGTACTTTTGCACTCAATATTTCAGTTTTCCTCGTCATTTCACATACAAGTGCTTTGACCATTCGTGTGGCTGGTGTTGTCAAGGACTGGGTTGTAGTTCTACTATCAGCGCTCATTTTTGCAGATACGACACTGACACCTATCAATCTCTTTGGTTATGCTGTTGGTAAGTATGAATATTTATCAGTAACTTAAATTACTTTGGTAGAAAATTCAGCAATCAAATTTAAGTTGTCTTCGTCATAAGTGAAGTCATGATATTCAAATGATATTCAACATTCACCTTTTAACCATGAGTCATGAAGCATCCAGAGCTGTTAATTATTTCTCTATTTTCGTGGTTGTTTTATTGATATTTACTTCACAAATATGTAAACTATTTCTCTTATTTCAATTGTGAATATTGCATAATGACTAGTGAAAACCCTGTTGTACTGCAGCAATTACAGGGGTAGCAGCATACAATAACCACAAGCTGAAGAAGGAAGCTTCTCGAGTTGGTCCAGATGAGCCTGCTGAATCAGTCCCGCTAGTTCCGACATCAACCACGAATAGATGAAACGTGGAAGCAAATGGTCTTAAGAGAACTCAGGTTTGGGCAAAGCTATGTCCTTCGATTTTGGATGATGTGCCTTGCTAGGATACATTTACATGCAACAAAGTAAACGCAGCAACGTGTCTAGCTAAACCCGAGGTTTAACACAGTGATCATTGTACCATTTATTTATTGTTATAGTCTCAAATCAGCTTTTCTACAACATACTGTAATCTAACCACACGTAAAGTAGAGATATGTACACATCATTTTTGTGCAGAAAGGATACAATAGCCTTAAAAGAAACTTCCATATCATCTTTCATTTTGTACAATCGATTTGACTATGAATTTGAAATCTATATGGGTAAAACTTGTATGTGGTTGTTTGGATTGTGACAACGCCATTTTTATTTTGAAACATCTTTTCTGATGATTACATTTTTCTCGAAATCTATTTTTGATTTTGGGTGGCTTTCCATTCATTTGAAATCCTTTTAATTTCCATTATCATTTGCTGAATGTGACATAAGTGCTGCCAAAATCGACTTTTAGGCCTCCATAATTTTTTACAAACAGATGAAACCCAAATGTTGTCATATGATTTTGTAAAAAAAAAAAAAAATCTTAATCTTGTGGGAGGATAGGTTAATTATCTCCTTCCTCATTGATATACAAAATCATGAAATTTTTTTGTTGGTTAAAAAGTAGTAAATTTGGAATAAAGATCAAGATCTAACAGTCATGAGAGTTTCACCATCTTTAGGGCTTCTATAAATATTTAGAGACTACATGAAAGTTTCACACTCTTTAGGGTGATTGTAAATTTTTATAGATGGTGGATTCAAACATGAGAATTTTAATTAGATATTAACTATTTTACCATCAAGTCTATACACATGAACATCTGAGACCTCTAAACTCTAATTACAAATAACCATTTTCATTCTACTTTTCAACACTCAAGCGTTGTTCTTATATTTGTCTCAATTATTCATATTTTAAAAAATTAGGTAAAATAATTATTCGCCAAAAGAAGGAGAATCTCAAGGCAACTACTCAAGGTAGTTAATGCAATAATTTGGACAAAATAACATGCATGAATAAAACCCAGTTTTGGTAGGCCTAGGGAAATGTTCCTCTTTTTCTGCACTGCGAGCAATAGAGCAGGCTAACCGCCTAACAACCAATTGCAGATTTTAAACTGCTAACTCCAACTTGGATTCCTGTCCGCTGCATTTTAATTTGGTGAAAAAGAGCTGTTGTTCACATGTATTGTACCATGGCCTAGGAGTCCACTACTTTTTTAACTTATCTTCATCTTTTTTCTTTGTCACACTATTATTTAATCCAACTCCTAATTCTCAAAATATAGGCCCAATTTCTCAATCTTAGAGGTTGCATCTATATCTCTTGTATATAAAGGAGAATTAGGATGCTCTTGTAGATTGCAATGCGTCTGGATTCTTGGATATAAAGTAGAATTTCAAGATGAATTATACCAATATCAATTCGTCTCATAATTTCAACATTATCAATACTTGAAACGTTTCATATGCATATACTGAAATTAAGTGAAATCTGATTACAAGAGGACAGGACTCCCAGACCCCTCACCACCCTTCTCTTCAAGAATCCCATCAATATATAATAGGATTAAGGATTTAGTGATTCTCTCTCCTATGTGTCATCATATAATCTCTCTATTTCAATTTTTCTCAAATCTCATTTATTCTTAGTATTTACATCTCATATCCCATATTGATTTGTTATCAAACTCCATCTTAATTTAAACATATATAAATAGTTGTGAGTAGATTTTTCATCCTACAACATACAATTATTTTACATCCACCAATTTTATTTGGCTCATCAATTAATTAGTTGGCCAGAAAAATAGTTACTTTTTAATTAAAAATTTAAATTAATTAATATTGTTTTTAAAGTTTTCATGAAACTTTACCGATTCAAGACATAATATGATTAAGGATTTAGTGATTCTCTCTCTCATGTGTCATCATATTACTTTTAATTAAAATTTAAATTAACTAATATAATAGGATTAAGGATTTAGTTGGCGGATAAATAGTTACTTTTAATTAAAAATTTAAATTAATTAATATTATTTTAAAGTTTTCAAAAACTTTACCAATTCAAGACATAAATTGAATGATATATTTCTTACAATTTTTAAACAAATTTTGAATTATACATCGATATTTCATGAACTTCACAAATTTAAAATCTAAATAAAAGAATATTTTTGTACAATTTTTAAATAAAATTTGAAACTCATATCGATTTTACATGAAACTTCACAAATTAATAAAATAAATTTGAAATAAATAATCCACGTATGAGAGAGATTGTATTAATCATTAATCTTATTATATAATAATTTTGTAAATCTAAGCAATTCAAATATCAACATATATTCTTATACGGGTTTGAGGCGATAACAAATATATAATCAAATCAATTTTAAATCGAATTTGTGGCTACATTTATATAGATTTTAAATTGGTCCGGACGTTGATCGATATGTCATGTGAGATTTTCTCAATTTTAATATATTGGAATAATATACATTTTATTGATTATATGTTTTAAAACTTAAATGAATTACGGTAATTAGCGGATATTACTACACGAGAATAAAACAAAATATAATTTTCTTTATTTTAATTCTTTTGCTATTTATATTATTTGGTACAAGAATATACATTCTAGATGATTACAAACATTTATCGATATATCATGCGAATTTTGAAGCTCACATTATTTTTGGTGAGGCTTCACAATTAATAAAAGTTTTGAAATAAATAGTAAATTCAAATTTAAATCGAGAGGATAACCAATTATTGGAATAAATATATATTTCATTAATTAGATCTTTTGTAAATTTAAATGAATTTAGATAATTAGTGGATCTTCTATACGAAAATAAGATGAGAATATATAGTAAAATCAATTTTAATCCGATTTGTGAGTTATATATGTATATAAATTCTAAACATGTCAATACATTAAACGGCAAGTACTATGTGAAATTTGACGATAATATAATTTTCTCATTTCTAAGTCTTTTGTTATTTATATTATTTGGGTACAAGAATTTAAACTCCACCCATCAATTTATATTATTTATATTATGTAGGTGCGAAATTAATATATATTTTATTAATTATATATTTTATAATTTAAACAAACTCACGTAATTAATGATACTACTATACAAGAATGAGACGAGAAGATATAATAAATTAATTTTTAATCCAATTTGTGATAGCTACATGAATATAAATTCTACAGAAGTCAATACATTAAACGACACTTCTATGTGAAATTTGCTTAGTTATAATTTTTAGCTATCCATATTATTTATTATTAATAATTATTCTGTAATGTTAAAGTCTTATTGAAACGAATAACTAACTATTGCATAAAATAATCAATTTCGGGTAATTAATGAAATTTGGGACAAGTGCGGGTATGTATATGCTAGACATGTGCTCTATTTTTATATTATTTATTATTAATATTTATTCTATAATGTTCAAGTCATCTGAAATATATAATCAATTAATGTAACAACTTATATGTATAAATTTAAACATATTTGGGTAGTTAGCATACATTAACTATATGGGTTGAGATAAAAGCAGTAGTAAAATATTTTTAATAAGGTTTGGGATATGTGAGATATAAATTCTAAAGGAATTTTAACATTAATCGACACGCGTATGTAAAATTTTCTCTATTTTTTTATCTTATGTTATTTATTCTATTTATTATTAATGATTACTTTGTAATTTTTTATTTTTATCGAGACGAAGAACCAATCATTATAACAAATTACATTTATAAATTTAAACGACTTGAGATAATTAATCAATTTAAGGCAGTATGAGTATATACATTCTAAAAAAATTATTAACACGTCTAAGAAAATTTAAATTTCTACGCATAAATTACAATATAAAGTGATTTTACATTAGATTTCAACGAAATATAACCTATACATATCACATTCAGACATATTATCCTAATATAAAGATTTTTATTTAATATATCAATTCGGACGTATTGCGCGATATAAGATTATTTTATTTAATATGATTATAAATATAACATAAAATATTTTCCGTCGAAATTGACGGGTTCTGTATTAGTTATCCATAATAGGAAAATCAGAAGATAGAGACAAAGTTAGGGAAAAAGAAGATTGTGACATATTAAGAAAATAATGGAAAGATATAAGTCGTAAATAAATATGTACACAAGCATAGTGGAAAAATTTGAATTTCTTTGCACACAGAGGAGAGGATAATGAAGAAAAGATTGTGAAACACACAAGAAGGGTGTGGCAGAGAGCAACCTATTTGCCCATTGATCGGATGTGGTTTTGAATTCTAACCTCCAAAAGCTAATCCTCAATTTTGTGCCACTCCCTTGATGACCACCACATGCTTTGTCGTCACCCTCTCTTTTCCCTAAATTTTCTTGTTTTTAGCAATTATTTGTCGGTATTTTCTTGGCTCACCCTTTCGAGTTAATCTACTATACTAGTACTAGTACTCCCTCCGCTGCTCTTTCTTTGCATGCACTCTGCTCATTTTTCTTGAGCCTTCAGGTCTGCTTCCTTCTCTCTCTCTCTAGTTCTTATTGATTGTTATTTGTTGGAAGAATAGGTTCTTTTTTTTGTCCCCCAAGTTTTGAATTTGAAACTCTAGTTAGTTTAGTGAAGATATGATTTCACTAATGCTGTTGTTGATTGAAGAACTAGTTAGTTTATCTCAATTCTTAAAGAATCACTAATTTGTCATCAGATTATAATATATAGGAAAAGTTGTTTCTTTCACCATTTAAGGAAGTATTGTCCCTCATTTTTATGTGATTTTAAGTCATAAAATTTTATCAGTTCCTTATCTTTACTGCCCTGCCCTTAGCTGACTTACAAAGACAGGTCTTACTATGTTTACCTTTACTGTATTTTCTGTTTATGTACAACTCTTTTTAATCAATGGCGTTTGATCATATTTTCAGACTGAAGTTTGATGATCTGATATATGTATTTCTTGGTTTCCTATTAAATCAATCAAGATCAAAGGAGGGGAGTTGTAAAGAACCAAGTGCAGAGATGGGTGAGATCACAAATGTAAGCGAGTACCAGGCTATTGCCAAGGAGAAACTGCCCAAAATGGTGTACGACTACTATGCTTCGGGCGCAGAGGACCAATGGACTCTTGCTGAGAACAGAAATGCATTCTCCAGAATTCTGTAAGTTGCTTTTGACCATTACGATCATGTAAGGTGCTATAGATTAGCAAGAGCAAGATTATTTTGTCGGGATAGTGTATGAGTTCGTTTCTTGTCATGAAAAAGTTCATTTGGTGATGTCATCTCAAACCGTATGCAGGTTTAGGCCCCGGATCCTGATTGATGTGAGCAAGATCGACATGACTACCACTGTGTTGGGCTTCAAGATCTCCATGCCAATCATGATTGCTCCGACTGCCATGCAGAAAATGGCTCACCCTGATGGTAAGCAACGCCCGTCCCCGAGCCTTTAGGACTATCTATATTGGTTCAACCTGAATAGCTTGATGAATAGTGTTTCATGCTTGTCTCTAAACGATTTGCAGTAGTCTGCAGATAATACTTCTGATCTCAGTTCGTCATTGAAATTAATGATTGTTTTGAAGTTATGTGCAAGATCATTGAAAGGCTTTCAGTATGTTGTGAAAGTAATCCTTCGAAGCTTGGTTGCTTCTTATTAGTTTGGTTGCAACCAACATATTTTTTGCCTATCGACTTATTAGATTAAGCATGTCTATATATGCACATATATAGGTTATACCTTAACTATTGCCTTCTAATCTAAACTTATTACTGAATTTGATGATAACGTAGATCATCTATTATGCAGGAGAGTATGCAACAGCTAGAGCTGCATCATCAGCTGGAACTATCATGGTTTGGTTTCTTCTATTTAAATCCTTCTCAAATTTTCTGTATTAGAATAAATAAAGATATTCTTCAAACATAAGCACTAAATAATTCATACACTAGTTTTATTCTCCAGAGCACAAATAATCTCCATTAGAGTACATCTGAGATGATACTAAACTCGCAGTTTTTATAGCTGAGAAATCAAAAATAAGAAAACCACATTGATTAATCCTATTAGCTATCCCCCGAGGGATTAATCCATTTTACTAGAAGGCTTTGATTACCTTTTTGTTTAACGACACAATATTTGCTGCATATATCTCTGAAATTGCTGCAAGTGGATGAAGTAATTTAGTATTGTGTAAGTAGGTCATAGTATGGGGAAACACAAGGATATTTTGGACAGTTACACAGAGATTATCACACACTTTTTTCATGAGAAATATTTATCAAGTTTTTCTATTCATAATATTCTAACGATATATTAGTGCATGATAGAATATGTTTCTCATTGCTAATGCAACTGCACAAACTTTATTACAGACACTGTCGTCATGGGCCACTTCCAGCGTTGAGGAAGTAGCCTCCACGGGACCTGGCATTCGATTCTTCCAGCTCTATGTTAGTCCGCAGTTGCAATCTTGAATCGGGTACTAAGCTATTTATCGAGATAGACAGCTGAGTCGCGACTCTGTTGGCTCATGTTTCAGGTCTACAAGGACAGGAACGTTGTGGCTCAGCTCGTGAGGAGAGCTGAAAGGGCGGGTTTCAAGGCCATTGCACTCACTGTGGACACCCCAAGATTGGGACGTCGAGAATCTGATATCAAGAACAGGTTCAAACACTAACTCATCATCACA
The DNA here is from genome assembly GCA_036937905.1 of Salvia rosmarinus. Lineage (NCBI taxonomy): Eukaryota > Viridiplantae > Streptophyta > Magnoliopsida > Lamiales > Lamiaceae > Salvia > Salvia rosmarinus. The sequence continues at coordinate 100,878,208 of CM072819.1, forward strand.
CTAAGACATATGAATACCTCGAAAACCTACTGATCTGTTCTTATCCAGATTTGTTTTGCCACCGGGCTTGACATTGAAAAACTTCGAGGGTTTAGACCTCGGGAAGATGGATGAAGTAAGTAGTGCAATTTATCACTATTTAGCTAGTCAGCATCCTTTCTTTGATGATGTTTGTTCTCATCACATCAACACGGTGTAGGCCAATGACTCTGGACTTGCTTCGTACGTTGCTGGCCAAATTGATCGTACGTTGAGCTGGAAGGTATTTTTTTCTTTTCATCATATATATTGAGGTCTCAGTATTTGGATTTACGAGGTTAGAAATTGATGAGGTTTTTCTATGATGTAAATGGTGAATAATGAAGGATGTTAAGTGGCTGCAATCAATCACTTCAATGCCCATCTTGGTGAAGGTGTGCTCACTGCAGAGGATGGTAGGAGCCTTAATCATTGAACTCTCTTGAGTTATTGCATGTGTGTGTGTGTGTGAATACTAATGTAGCAAGAAACATGCAGCAAGGATTGCTGTGCAGAGTGGAGCTGCGGGTATCATCGTGTCCAACCATGGCGCTCGCCAGCTAGACTACGTGCCCTCGACTATCATGGCATTGGAGGAGGTACTCGTCTTGCCAAAACCCGGCAATCACTTGTTCTAGTTCTACATATTGATCGTTTGAACTAAAGAAAACTTTTCAAGCTACCTTCTGCCTCTGCACTCGAGGGCTGATGTCCTTGTCTAGTCTCTAACGAGCAGTCGGTTTATCAGGTTGTGAAAGGAGCACAAGGCCGGCTTCCGGTGTTCTTGGATGGAGGAGTCCGCCGTGGAACAGATGTGTTCAAGGCATTGGCATTGGGAGCCTCTGGCATCTTTGTAAGTTTTTTTCAAAATAAATTTTAAAAAAATAATCCCTCCTAAAACTGCACCCAAGCTTCAAGAAAGAGTCCATTGAACCCATATATGATTTGGCAGATTGGGCGACCCGTGGTGTTCTCATTGGCCGCTGAGGAGAGGCCGGCATCAGGAAAGTGCTCCAGATGTTGCGTGACGAGTTTGAACTGACCATGGCATTGAGTGGTTGTCGTAACCTCAGTGAGATCACGCGCAACCACGTTGTGACCGAGTGGGACGCCCCTCTGGGGCTCCCACTCCCAGCCGCCAGGTTATAAGAGATGCGTGCATCTGAACATAGACGGATCGATGTGGAAAGCTATTTATGATCATGTTTGATGTTGTGAAAATGTGCCCAACTTCTTCATTGTACTCATTTGTGTTGATGAGTCTTTACATTAGCTTTTGAATGATATGATGGAACACTTATATTCTTCACAAATGGCTCTGCTTGCCTCGATGTATATTCTTACATAATTATTTGCCAACTCTTTCCAGGTTTATGAAATCTTGAAATAAGCTCTACACGTTTATTCATACCATGTCTTTGTCACTTTTATCATTTTGTCGCCCATAATATCATTTTTGTATATTTAGTAAATTCAACAATTCTTTCTTGTTGAATTTACTATGTTGTCTATTCTCCAATTTCCATTTTTACTTTTCATTTTAAAAGTTTGAAAATCCAGCATATAATATCCCTATATTGCAAATTTAACAAGAAACAATTATAAGTTCGTATTTCTAATGTGAAGAAGCTAATAGCAACTTTAGTATATGAGCAAGTGCATTTTTGGGGAATGAGAATAGTGCAGTTATGAATAGAACTATGGAAGTGTAAATCGGCCAGCGCAATGAGCGGGCCTAGTTATGGGCCTGGCTGGGCTATAGGAGTTTGGGCCTTGTAGTATTGTGCGGGCGGCCCGCCCGCCCCGAATACTGAATTTGGCTTATAGGCTCCGCTCGAATCGGGTATCCTACACTGTAAATTATTTTTGGGTGATTCTATACATAGCCCCCTTTTTCTCATTATAACTCCCTGCTTAAAAAATTAATAATTATACTATTTTACCCCTACAACCTCCAATTAAAAGTCTAATAAATTAATAACTACTCACTCTAAACACATCAAATCAGACATACTTCGCATAATGCTATTCAAGAATTCGATACTTCAGGGAGTGTTTATTTTCATAATTAGTATTTTGAATGATTGATTATTTGATGGATTAAATATGTGATAAAATAATTTTTATCTATCAATCATTTGTTTACTATTTAGGATTAGTGAAGGATTAAAACTGGGATAAATAATTCCCCCTTTATTTGGAGGATTATTTCAATTCTACCTATATTGATTGGATTAAAATTATGAAAAATAATTCAAATGATTAAAATAATCCCAAGTTTTGGGATATTCTCAAATATTAATCCTTAAAAGTAAACACTTGATTAGGTTGGATTAATTTTATCTATCCAATTTTATCATGCAAAGTAAAAAGCCCCCCTAATGTAAAGAGGAAAGAAATTTTCTGGGTTTTTTTATTTTTTTATTTCCCTAAAACTTTTTTGTATTTTTGGAATATATTTTTTAGTTCTATTTATACAAGATGTATTTTTGAATGAATAGTTATAGACTTATAGAATTATCTAACCTTTCAAGATCTGACAAATTATTTCATGAAGGCTTTTAATATTTTATAAAACCAATTAAGTAAAAAAAATTAATTTGGGGGCTATACATTTATTTTAGGGAAAGGGGGTTATGCATATTTACTGAAGTTTGCGTAACATTTTTGTGATTATTTATTACACTCTTGGGATATTTATTAAAATTTTAAAATTAGGACTGCAAGGATAAAAGTGTATTTTCATTAATATTTTAATTATTTTCTATAATGAGGAGTTATATTGAAAATTTTGGGGGCTGTGTTTAGAATCGCTCATTATTTTTTGATTAGACTGCCTATAAACAGCCCAGTCATACTTTTTGTTGGTGGCTTGGCTCGGACTGCATAGTAACTTTAGCATAATGAACTAGCAACGGTCTTCCAAATTGTCTAACCACTGAAATTTTTACTTTACAGGTTGAATAAATAAAATTAATTCAACATAATCAAATATTTACTTTTAAGGATTAATATTTGAGAATATTCCAAAGCCCGGGATTATTTTAATCATTTGAATTATTCTCCAGTAATTTTAATATAATCAATATAGGTAGGATTGAAATAATCCTCCAAATAAAGAGATAATTATTTATCCCAATTTTAATTATTCATCAATCCTTTATAATAAACAAATGATTGATAAATAAAAATTATCTTATCACATATTTAATCCATAAAATATTAATCATGAAAAGTAAACATTCTCTAAGAAGAACACAAAAAATCTTGTATATTCATATGGTATGGATGGATAATTCTTAAGAAAAATATAATTTATCCTAAAGAGAAATATATTTATTTTTTACGTTAAATCCTTATACTTATATTCAAATAAAATAAATATATTCATATAATTACAAATATTACACGAATATGAATTTAAATATTTACTTTGGATTAGTAACAAAAAAATAATAAATAAATATATATATAACACTCAATCATACGAACGAGCATTTATTTGTAAGCCTCCAAAGATTGGTAAACCATTGTATCATGACTGTTGAGAATTTCTTTCTCTCCTTTTTATTCTCTTTTTTCTTTCATGGTATCCATCGTCTTTACTCTTTGGTATCATGCCATAGCTATTTTCTGCTTCGCTTGAAAATCTTGAACCCACTCACATTCACATATGCATCTCCGCCCCTGCTCTGTTTCCTCTATTTTATAACTTTTTCGGCTCCGACCCAACTTCAAATCTTGCTTTCACTTCTCTTTCTACTCCTCTCATTTATACAAACACGTTCTGTGCCCACAATTAGGCGAATCAATGGCGGCAATGTTGCGGTCCATGGGGATGGCTTCCGCCTCAATTCCCTTGTCGGATAACTCCTATAAAGCCTCTACATTCTCCGTTTGCAAATTCCCAGGTTTCTTTCTCTCTCACCTTTTGGAATTCAGTTGTGAGTTTGCTTTATGTCAATTATAGGACTTTGTGATGAAAACTTCAAAGATTAGGTTTTATTTGATTTTTGAGAGCTGCTTTAAACTATTAATTTCATAAATGAGTTGGCCGATTCTTACAATTTTCGATTCCATCGTTGTGTGCGCTCGTAATATAGAAGGACCCAATGGCTATATTTCGTTTTCTTGATCAATCATCAGATCTGAAAGAAGCTCGATTCATGGAAGTGCAAGAAACGGGAAGGTCATTTCCAAAGCTGTTGCGGTCAGTGTTCAGTTTAACCCTCTAAGATTTTCTGCTAATTATTCTTTTTCTTCTTTGTATATAAAGTTTTGTTTTCTGGTTTATGAAACATTAAAGTTATGTGATACATATTTTGTTTCTCTTTCTGCTAATGATTCTCTTTCTTCTTTGTATGAAGTTTTGTTTTCTGGTTTATCATTACAGTTATGTAGTATATATTTTGTTTCTCTTTCTGCTAATTATTCTCTGTCTTCTCTGTATGTAGTTTTGTTTTCTGGTTCATGAAACATTACAGTTATGTGATATATATTTTGTTTCTCTTTGGGTTTTTTCAGAAACAGGCTGAAAATTCTGCCTCAGCAGCTTCAAAACCTGGGTAAAATTCCTGAATCATACTCGTATTCCAATTTATGCGCAACATTTCTGCAATGTTCGGAATTGATTTTATTATCAAAGTGAATAGTAATGAGCTTTTAAGACCTGATGTGATGCTATTGGAGTACCCTTTTTTTATTATAGGCTCGAAAGCTTGTCTGAAGAAGTAATAATTGAGTTAAACATAGCTTTCTTGAATGTAGTCTGTGAGCAAATAGTTTCTTTTTGCTACTGCCAAATAAAGAGCTACAGATGTGTAACTTGTGGTTTCAGTAGTGAAATGGTTTCAATTGGTTGGATTCCATGTCTCCAGTTTTCATTGGGGTTAGTCAGTTGTGAGCCATTCATCCTCTAATAATTAGGAGAAGACGGACAAAGTAAGGTCATCCTAGAGTAATTAACTGAGTTCTGGATGGTATTTTGAATCTTAACTGCAGCAGTGTGACTTCAACGATCCTTAGCTGTAATTCCAAATAACACGCCAAAAGGAAAATCTGAATGTTGAATTTATAAAAAGAACGCGGATATTTTAGTAGTATGACTTCTATGAGCTGTCCCGGACAAGTGTAAGCACATTTAGATTGTCCACTATACTCATCGGCATTGTGATGTAGATTACCGTTCATAAATGAAAGGCACATAGAGACTGGCTCTACCCCTGTGGAGTTCTTTTATGCTGCTGTTGCAATTGGTATCGTCAAAATACTGTGAAGAAATATGTCTGCTTAAGTTCTGTCATGTTGTTTGCAATTGAAATCTTTTAAGTTTGTTCTTTTTCCCCCAATTTTATGTGTATGCTTGTGGATAACTTGATAAAGCGACCTCATATTTTAGGCACGAGGTCTTGCTGTTTGAAGCCTTGGGAGAAGGATTAGAGGAAGAAATGGATAGAGATCCCGCGTTTGTGTCATGGGTGAAGATGTGGGCCACTACGGAGGTTCGTACAAGGTCACGAGGGCTCTTGCTAAAAAATACAGAGATCTAAGGGTGGGAGAAGGATTAGAGGAAGAAATGGATAGAGATCCCCGCGTTTGTGTCATGGGTGAAGATGTGGGCCACTACGGAGGTTCGTACAAGGTCACGAGGGCTCTTGCTAAAAATACAGAGATCTAAGGGTGCTCGACACACCCATAGCCGAGAATTCTTTCACCGGCATGGCTGTCGGGGCAACCATGACAGGTCTAAGACCAATTGTCAAAGGCATAAACATGGGAATTTCTTCTACTAGCCTTCAACCAAATATCAGACAACTGTGGCATATTAGACTACACCTCTGGTGGGCAATTCACAATCCCAACAGTGATCCGGGGGGCGGGAGGAGTTGGGCGCCAGCTCGGGGTGGAGCACTCGCAGAGGCTTGCGTCCTATTTCCAGTCGATCCCCGGGATACAGATGGTCGCCTGCTCGACCCCATACAATGCCAAGGGCCTAATGAAAGCAGCCATCAGTAGTGAGAACCCCGTCGTGCTTTTCGAGCACGGGCTCCTCTACAACTTCAAGGAGAGGATCCTCGATGAGGAGTATATGTCGCTCGAGGAAGCAGAGATGGTGAGGCGGGCGAGCACGTCACCATCCTGATGTACTCTCGGACGAGGTACCATGTGATGCAGGCTGCGAAGACTTTGGTCAACAAGGGTTATGATTCTGAGATCATTGATATTAGGTCTTTGAAGCCGTTCGATCTCCACACGATCGGGAACTCCATGAAGAAGACACACCGTGTGCTCATCGTGGAGGAGGGCATGAGGACGGTGGTATTGGGTCCAGCCCCACGGCTGCGTTAAAGGGTAAACTAGAACTTCCACGATTATTTGAACGCGCCGATAGTGTGTCTGTCATCGCAGGATGTGCCAACGCCTTATGCCGGGACGTTGGAGGAATGGACTGTTGTTCAGCCTCCTCAGATTGTAGCTGCTGTTGAGCAACTCTGTCAGTAGCTTATCGCCATTAGTGGAGAGAATAAGCTCTAGTTTTGATATTAGTCATTCTGTCTTTTCTTTTCTTTTTCTTTTTCTGTTATTTCAGCTGTTACATTACATAGTTATGTGTTAATTAGTGTCAATTAACACTATGTTTTACTTGTGTTGTGTGTGATTTTGGAGCCCAAAATTCTTTTGAAGCCTGAGCTATGAGCTTGTGGGCTGCTGCTAATGACACGGGACAATACAATGTAGTGACTAATTGACAGTCTTTTTGTATCACAGTTCCATACCTTTTACATGATTGCATTATGACACGACCACTTAACACGGTCGTGTTATATCACCTTAAATCCCAAATAGAAGGAGAATTTTTTAATTTTCAGAAAATTTATATTTATTTATCTTAATGATGTGGAATCCACGTAATTTCTTAATTAATGAATCAATATTCTATGTGGCATTCTAATTAATGAATCAATAATCATGTGGCATTCAATGAGCCACGTCGAAATTAATGAATCAATAGTCCATGTGGCATTCAACGTCGACATTTCGGAATTAGAAAATGATCAACATGACATATATGTTAAAATATCTATTATTCATGATTTTATCAATAATTCAAGATATTTTGATCAAATGAAAATAAATTGAAATTTAAAGTGATATTTATCATTTTTTTGTGCTAATCAGATATGATAAAAAATCCAGCATGTAACGACATGATCGTGTAATGTATATTCGGACCTGTTAACAAGGTGGCGGATCTAGCACGGGCAATTGGGGTACATATGCAATGCACACAACTAATTTGATGAAATGCTCAATTCATTTGTAGATTGTATTTTTGGTTATTTGATATTCCAATTATATGTGTCTATGAGTAGGTTTAGTTTTCTTTCACAAATTTATATTTTTATATTAAATATAGGAAATAATGAGTGACTAGATTAATTTTTTTAAGAGGAATGACAAAACAACCCAATATTCGATAATTTATATGCATTAAAAGGAAATTTCAAGGAATTCATGTTCTTCACCGATAGATAGACAATGAGAATCCTTCTAATGCTAGTGTATCTCTTTGAAATGATCCCCCCAAGCTCAAGTAAATGCTATGTTGAGTGGTTCAAGTACTAGTAGTATGTCATTAGAGGAGAAATAATTGGTTTATGATGTCAAACACTGGGAAAAAATCATAATTGATTATCCACCAAATCAACAAGATTCGGTTATAAAAAATTTATTTTCACACCGAAATGCAAAATCATGACTCCGCTACTGCAAGGACTGCATTCTTAAACATGTATTTCTTCAAAATATATCTAAAATCTTGCATAGAAGCACCACAAATGTGCCTTCAAAATGAAGAAACATCATATGAACTAATATTTGCATCTCTCTATCTTATCGATCTCTCCTAATTGAATTTTCGGAATTCAAGAAATATGGAGAATGAGTGGCGCAGAAAGGAAGAAAACAACCTACTTTTATCCTACGGCTTGAAAAGAATTAGCTTTCACATCTTCAAATAACTAAAACACCACATTAGACATTTCCACTATCCATCACAAATTTAGGGTGCGAGTCTCCGTACTGAACAAAATCAAATAAGCAAAATGTCGCTGCATAAATTACACCGTATCGGTAAAAAAAATTTAAAAAAAATGAATATCATAATTCATAGGGTGACACATGCAATGATGTCATCATTACATGATAAATCTCAGAAAATATTGATGTCGACAATTATCCACCAATGTGATAGTGATACGCATTAGTTATTTTAAAAGGTCCCTCCATTTATTTTAGAAATTAAAAAGATAATAATAACAAATGATATAATATAAATAAATTAGACACCTCAACTGATATGTCGCCATTTATATCATTATATGATAAAAAGAATTGTCTCATTTGTTACAGTCTCGGAGATGAAATTATGGTGTAGAGCTGAAATTGTTTGGGCTGAAAATGGCCTTTTAAATTGTGAGACCGATGGGCATATATGCCAAATTGAGGCTGTCTCTTTTAGCTTTTGGGGATTTGAGATCTTACTTAAAGGCCAACTTTTGTCTCGTGGGCTTCTTTGGAATGGAAAACAACCTTATTAATATCTCATTTCATATTATTTCTTTTTGCTACAAAGTTATATTATATATTTTTGTAATTGGATAATAATAAGTGATGAACTTGTGAGAGACTAGGAAATAATAGAAACCGCGATAAGAGTTGGACTATTACTATGTCAAGAAATCGCTTTTTAATTATAAATACAGGCTTCGATAAATATCCCCAAGATATTTAATAGAAATTATCTTAAGTAATAGAATTTCATAAACATGTTTCCAATCTGCATAGTCATACTTGATCATCATTTTGAATTGTCGAATAACTTACTCTAACTTTGACTCATTTTTCTAGTTTTAAGAAGATTTTTAGAATGCAGCAATAATGTCATTTCGATTTATGACAAAATTAACACTTCTATTTTTTTTATCATCGGAGAATTGATGCGACATACAAATTTTTCATGTTTTACACATATGTGGGACCATCTACATGGATGTCATGTCAAATTATTGAGGTATGCCATAGAATGTTAATTTTGAAATAAATTAAAAGATAATAAGATTATTAAGATATTTTCATGTTAAAATTATAATCACCCCATTACAAGTTTAGGGTGCACCACCGTGGGCATAATAAATTCTTTCTTTATGCTATGAACACATTAATAAATGCTTGATTTTTTTTTGAAACTAACCAATATTGGATATGATTATTCATGTTTTGCATTAATTTTTGATGTTTAAGTAACCAACTTTTGTGTATTAATTATTCAAATTTTCTTCATAGTTTTATATTCATTATTCACCAATTCCATAACAAGAGCGTATAATTATGATTTTTTGAACATATTTATTGGTCCCTTTGTCTTTTGAGAGGTATTGGTCCATTTTCTAAAAGCATAAATGCACAATAGTTGTGTAGAAATAATATATGACATGAGAAAACAAGTATCGTCATGTAAGAAAAAGATCAAAACTCCAAGGTCCAACACGTGGCTACTGTATTGCGACAATAATATTGTGGAAACTAAATTAAATTCGAAAGGTCAAGCATATAAATAGAATATCCACCCTTCTATATATAGTAACATGTGTATCCCAATTATTTGATAGATATTCCAAAGTCAGTTGTAGATACTACTATAGCTAATCATATGGTTTTTTTATTAGAGTCGTTAGCTTGCAAACCTGGAAATGTTAAGCATTGCTGCTAATTCTTCAACACCACGTTTCGTGATTTTCTTAGAATATTAGCGTCTGATCAATATTTGAAGAGTTGAATCAAATTGAGTTGAAGCTGATCATCGTCACATCACATGGACAACGGGAGGTGCATAAACTGGCATAGTAATAATTAAGACCTTTCTATTATTGACTACACAAATCAATGTATGGAACGAAATGTATTTAATGCGTTTTCTATTAGCACGTACAACTAGGGCTAACAATTACAGATGCGTGTCAGTCGTTATCGTGTCGGCGATACGAACACGATAAGGTGAAAGACTAACCCATTAATTTTTGCGTGTTAGGTATGCGTGTTGAAAATATCAGCCCTACGTACAACTATCAAGTATCAAGTGAACACGTATGCATATGAGCAATGAATATTCAATTCTACCAAATAATAAACATAATAATGCATTACAGTATTTTTGTAATGAAATATTAAATAACTTCTTTTCCTTATATAGAGTCTTAAATGGATTTAATAGCTAATTAAGAATGTTAACTTTGGTTGAATTCAAGTATCCAACACGGCTGGTATTTTTTTAGAACAGTCCAATTATACTAACAATATTATAATTCAATCACAATTACATCTTATATGAAACCCAATTCTTATCCTCCCCGCCCCCAAAAAAGAAGAAGAAGAAGAAAAAACTAATATCATGTAAATTGACACATTACCTAGATTAAATTTATCCTTACGCAACAATTACGTTCAAACACTGGCAGAAGAATCAATTATAAAGATAGTAGGCAGCAAGTTAATCCACCTAATTTTTTTTAATTGTTACGATATTTTTGGGGATGGATTATTGAATACTTCGTATTTTCGGTAAAGTGTGCATCACCATAACCGTCATGTTCCATAAGTCTGTGAAAGTCTGGGAACTGGCATATTTTTGTATTTTATTTTCTTTCAATTTAATGAATTTAAAATTGACACACGCAATTTGCGAAAACAAAAAGAGCGCCGCGTGTCCATAACATGGACACACGCCTTCCATTTTACCTTAAAATGGGAAACATTATTAGAGTTGTAAGAATTCAGAATATTATAATTTTATTTGTTACACCTTTGTCTTTCCCTATGAAGTGTAACATGTGTTCCCATCTTTTGCCATTTTCTTGGAATCCTACAGCGTCCAATAATTGAGGAATAAATTAGTAAATTCGATTTTACTTATCTTAACTCTACCAGTGAAGAAGGGCCATATGATTGATGACGAATTATCCTTTAAATATAGTAGTATGTTCGATCACTTCAACAATAAGTTGTTCTGTTGGTTATATTTTTTTAACTAACATAATCAGAATATAACCTAACCATCGTGTCACTAGATGCCGTAAAATCATTGTATCATTTTTAAATTTAGACAATCATGTTTGACATCTGATAGCTATAGTCGATATATATAAATGATTCTCTTTTGAATTTAACTATATAGAGAGAGGATGGATCATGTAGTTATGTATATATATAAAGTTATTGCACTAAATATATAAATTTATTGCATCAAATTCAATATAAATTGTAGTACTGGACATAAAGTTATTGTACCGAATTTGATGCAATAAATTTATATATTTAATGAATAACTTTACTTTTATTGGATATATATATATATATATATATATATAGATAGATATAGTACCCAAGTAGATATAGTATGTAATACTCAATCTCATCCATTCATCTCATAAATCCTATGGTTGAGATTTTTCGGACTTTTTAAGCTTAATTTCACTGATTTTCGCTTCATTAAGGGTAGATTAGTAATTTGATTTGTTATGTGATTGCGAAAACAAACTATGCATTTAGTTGAATCAATAATGCATTCAAATGAACAAAAAATGCATGCGATTGAACACAATAATGCATGCGATTGGAAGCTTCGCGTTCGGTAGCGGGGCGTGCTAGCGTCGCTTCGCCACGCCCGCGCGTGCGCTCGTGCTTCGCAGCTCTCCGGCGCTCGCGCTCCGGCGCCGTTGGCTGCATTTTACGTTTTGTTCAATGCATTGACATGTTTTGATCAATGCATGGACGTGCTTTGTTCAATGCATGAGCGTGCTTTGTTCAATGCATGTTTGTGTTTTGATGCAACATGCGCTTTATGTTTTATTCAATGCATTGTCATGTTTTGTTCAATGCGGTTTCATGTTTTGTTCAATGCATTTTAATGGTTTCGACGTAAAATCTCTCATTCATCCTTCTATGTCAATTCCGTCGTCTCTTTCGGCGATTACGCGAATTAGCGTGAACCACCGCCATAGCCATCATATTTCTCGATTCTTCAATCATCTATCAAATTTATCTTCTATTTTTCTCAAAATCCATCAATTTTGTTTTCAAATTTTCTTCTTCTTTTCTTTCTTTCAAAATCTATTGTTTGTTGTTGTTTGTTTATATTATTGATGTTCGCCGGTCTTTGCCGCCGCGCCGTGCCGGGCGTCGTCCGTTGCCGTTGTCCGTAGTCAGCCTCCTGCGCCGCCGTTGCCACCAAGGAGGAGGAGAAGAAGGTTGATTTGATTTCTTCCCATTTTGCCCTTGCGAAAATTAAAAGAAAAGAAAGAAAAGGAGCTGCCATGTGTCGACATGGTGCGACCACGTGTTCAAAATGTGTGGTCTAGATTGAGTACTACATCTTATCGGGGACCTAACCCTATATATATATATATAACCCATATATATATATATATATATATATATATATATATATATATATAATGATATATCATTTTATCTTAAAACTAATCTTAATCAAATGAATTATTATGAAGATGATAAATCCGTTGAGAAAGTTACTAAATTCAAAAATTCATAATTTTTCACCCGAATTCGAATCCCATGAGGGGCGAAAATTCTATTTTTTTGGATTCAGTAACTTTCACAGCGGATTCATCAACTTCTCAATGAATTCATTATTTTTTTGTTCTCACGATAAAAATAGTTCTCACGTTAACCATCTCCTATATATATATATGATCAAGAAGGTTCAAATAAAAATCTTATTTATCGCAAAGATATGTGATGATGCATCACTTTGTTGGATGAGTATAGTGTGCACCACCTGAGTTCAAAGCCCATGATGAGTGAAAACTCAATTTTTTAATGTAGTAACTTCATGGAGAATGCATTGTTATCACGTTTGTAGGATAACAAAAGTTTTTACAATAACTCACCCCTACATATATATTAGGATCAATATAGTACTCAAACCTTAAGTAGTATATAGCATTCAATCACATACATTCATCTCATAAATCCTGTGGTGGAGATTTTATTGATTTTTAAAGCTTATTTTCACTATATTAAGGGTATATTAGTAATTTGATTTATTATGTGATACAGAAAAAACAAATCATGCATATAGTTAAAACTGACTTATGCATATAAATGAACACAAACATGCATGTATGTTGGAAGCGTCCGTCCAACGCGCGTTCGTGCCCGTGCATCGTCCCAGCGCACGCACGTGCACTCCCCAACGTCTGTTGGCCAACATGCATGTTTATGTTTTGTTATATGCATGATTATGTTTTATTGTATGTATGAGTGTGTTTGGTCTGCATGTTTGTATTTCGTGGCTAATATGTAAGTTTATGTTTTGTTATATGTATGAATGTGTTTTTTTTCATATGTATGTTTGTGTTTCGTGACCAACATATATGTTTATATTTTGTTATATGCATGTGTATATTTTCCGACAGCAATAAATTCCTCCATCCTTCTCCGTCAGTTCTATCGTCTCCTTCTCCGATTACCGACGAACTTCATTGTAAACCACAGTCATAGCCACTATTTCTCTCGATCTCTCAATCTTCTCTCAAAATCCTCTTCTCTTTTTTCCCCAAAATCCCTCGATTTTCTTCTCAAAATCTTATTCTTTTTTTTCCTCTTTAAAATTTGTTGTTTGTTACCGTCACTGTCGTCGCCGTTGCTGCGTAGCTGTTGTTAGTTGTCGTCTCTGTCCCTTGCCGTCGTAGGAAAAAAATAGAAGAAGAAGATCAGAGGAAAAGAGAATAAGATGATTATTTTGTTTTCTTTCCTATTTTCCTCTTTGCGAAAATTTAAAAAATAAGAAATAAAAAATGGATCGTAACTTGTCAAACTGTGGTGCGTTTATATATTTACCATATATGATTTAGATATATTTACAATGTATGATTTAGATTGAGTACTATATACTATTTAAAGAGTAGGTATTACGAAAAAACCAACTAGTATTACTTTTGTCTAAATGACATCAGTAAATAGTACAAGTGCGATTTGTGAACAAATGCCATGAGATATAGTGGAGTATTATGTTTCATCAACTTAAATAAAAATATTGTTTTCTGCCTCTCCTTAATGGGAGACTATATATACCTTTGTGCATCTGACAGTGATTGTAAACTTGGAATGTTAGTTATGTAAATTATTATTTATGTTACATTACACGAATCAGATACAGCATTTCTGCACATTCATGACCTTAATGTAAAAGTTAATTAGGTTAATTAGGTCAATTTAGTAGTTAATAAAAATCTGCAAACTATTATATATATATATATATATATATATATATATATATATATAGATATCATGGGTGTGTATGTGTTTTTTTCATCAATTTAATATAGAAATTTTAAAGGCCGCGTCACGGTGGACTCGAACCTGAGACCTTCGACCTCGGGCATTAACCACTCCACCACTAGGCCAACACACGCACACGGGTGTGTATGTGTTTGTGCGTGGTGAGGGGGTCTCAATTAATTTAGATGTCTGTATTTGTCACGCCCCAATTCCTAATATAATGGAAGCTCATAAATCGAGACGCGACTAATAAAAATACGGAAAGATATAAGGTAAAAAGTTGACTCGAATGATCAAGGCAATAAACCCTTAGAATTTGGGAATAGCTTCCTAAATGAAAATGGAAGACATCGAATGATGTAATCCAATCAAAGCAACATTTATCCTCAGGATCACAAGTTTAGTTTCGTGCTTCTGATAGCCAACGTACATCAAAATACTAAACATCAAGGATTCAGAGTCTAAGCTCATCAAAAGGTACAATTCAAGTCATAGATAAGAAAGAAGAATGTAATAGAAGCTAGCTCATCAGCGGAAGTCGAAAATACGGAAATAATCCGTCAAAATACGGAGTGAATCCTAATCTCAGCTCTGTCCCGTCAGCGCCCATTGATAAACCTTTGAAAATATTTGGACTGAGTACTAATGTACTCAGTGGACATGCATTTGCTAAAAACATTTCATAAATTCGTAAAAAAACAGTTTATCCAATCATGATAACACGACTTAGAAGGTTTTAAAAAGAGAAACCACTTCTAAGCATGCAAAAATATTTCATTTATTGGGCTCATTGTCACGACTCTTCTGTTACTCGCTTTGATCTCGGGCCTCTAGCCACCGTCGGATCACATGCTCCCGTTATTGTCATCGGGGACGTAACCCGGACAAATTCATAATTTCATGACGTACTTCGGAACGCATCCAGACAAGCACCATAATAACATGACGTACTCTGGAACGCATCCAGACAAGCACCCTTATAACGCCTCATGATTATGTAGCCCGATGGAGATCAACCCACCGAAAAAACTAACTAGTGTACACAATTCTCAATTAACATATTAAGTTTAAAAGAGAATCTCGATCGATACATTTACGAGCCTTAAATAGAGTAGAGCGCACAAAAACATTTTATTGGATAAACAGTTTGCATTTCATGAAATATCAGAGCATATAACTCAAATATATTTTTATAAATAAAGCCCACCTTGATAGGACAAAGCCTGAAGAAATCACAATAATATGCGTCTCGGGAAAGCAACGCTAATCCCATTGATCGTCAAAACCTACAAGAAGCGCCAATCTTAATAGGTCTCGAGAACCTAGCCTTAAGTTCAAGTAAAGTAGGATGCTAACTTATGATTCGTTAAACCCGAGTTTTCAAAATATAAATAAATTTGAAAACTAATATATATCGGCTAAGGGCACCAACAATACCATTGCTCGACTTTCGTTTAAAAAGGTATTTAATTTCATAATCTTCTTATGATAAATACTTTTACAAAAGTATAATGCAATTGAAATGCATACTAAAATCATATATATATATATATATATATATATATATATATAATATAACTCAATATAACTCATAAAAAATTATCAAATTATGCACTTGTCAACATAATTTAATTTATTTAATTATTCTAACTTAATTAATTTCATTAAAAGAAATTAATTACATTAATTAAATAGGTCATAATCATAAATAAAGTAACTTAAACTTGGACTTAACCTTAACTTAATCAATTAATTAATTAAACTTAATAGCAATTAATTAATTAATTAACTTACCATCATTAAATAATTTAAACTTATGTTTAAGTTTAAGTTAATTATTTATTTAATTAGACTTAATATAATTTAATTAATTATGTCTCAAAGTTAAACATTATTTATTTAATTAATTTAAGTCCAAAGATTTAATTAATTAAAGCAAGTCAAGTCATTAATTAATTTAAAGCTCAATCATTAATTAAATCTAAGCCCAACTATTATTTAATCATTGGAGCTCAACACATTTATTTTCGGCCCACAAAATTAAATTCTCGGCCCAAACAGATTCTACAGTAAAGTCCATGCTTATTTGAGCTCTCTGGCCCATTCTTTTATTATAATTTCGGCCCACATCTAATTTAATTCCAAAGGCCCATCAGCAATTATTATACTCGGCCCAAAAGGAATAAGGCCCAAACTAAAAATAAATACAAGCCCATAGCATTTAATAAAACAAGTCCAGCCCACTTAATAATAATAGCCCAATACTCATTTAAATGAAAAAAAACAAGTCCAGCCTATCACTTACAAAACCCTAAACCTAATTCTCTCCACACTTTTTTCGGCGCCGCTTTCCGGCAGCCGCCGACGGCGGCCAGATTCCGGCGACCTCACTTCCCTTTTTTTTCATCTCTCTATCTCTCTCTCTTCTCTCTCTCGGCTCTCACGTCTCTCTCATGATCGCCGTCGTCCCCTTTGGTGGGGGTCACCGTCGCCACGACGTCGCGATGTCGTCTCCTTCGTTCCCGACAGCACACCACCGCGGCCGACTACCATCTCTTTGTGATGGCACCCCTACCTTCTCCTCTCTGTTCCCCCCCGCGAACCGACACACACACACACGACGGCAACACACACATGCACGACAACAACACACGCACACGCGAGCACGCACGCAGCGGTGATAGTCGCTGCTCTCCGCCCGCAGCGCCGCCACCACCAGCCTCTCTCCCTCTGTCAACCCACGCACACACGCACATGATGAAGCACACACACACACACACAATGGCACACGCCGATGCACACACGCACGCACGCGACCTCAGCCTCCCCTCTCTTCTCGGCCGAACGCCGGCAGTCAGAGCCACCGACGCTGCCATCGACCCCTCTCCCTCACCTCTCGTCCGTCTCTCTCTATCTCTCACTCATACTCCTCACCCAGAAAACAAATACAAAACCTCCCCCTTCATCTCTCACACACAGCACACAAAACATATACATATATGCATAAACATACTAAAATTTAATAAAATATCATTATTCAATTTACTATAAGTTTAGAGTTATACCCTTGTAGATTCCTCTTGTTGAGGTTGCAAGAATGAGTAAGTGATTTTGGGAGACTAGGGTTCCAAAAGAAGGAGAAGAAGGTTATATAGTGTAGGGTTTTGATTGTCCATGGGCTTTCATTTTGGGCCTTGTAAAACCAAAGCCCATTATATGATTTATTCTTACGGGCTTAAAGTCCGATCCTTAAGACCATGAATTAATAATTAAACATTAGCATAAAATTATTAATATAATGATTTATATGTATATATATAAATCATAGTCGATTATTATATTTTATATAATAATTCTCGTAATCACTTTATAATATTTAATGAAATAAATTCTTTTTGTTGAAATTTAAAAATTCTTTCACTGGGCACGAATCATTTTAAAATTCTAAGTTCGAAAGTCATTCTAATCCTATTGAGAAAGACGGGGTATGACAGTATTGTTTATGGTTTTTTGGCTGTTTGAACTTTTTATTTGATAGAACGGAGTTTTACTTTCATTGATGTCAAAAATAGGCCGTTTCTAAAATTTGGATTTTTTATATATGTTAAAATTAAGTTCTTGTGCTTAGTAAGAAAGAATTAATTGTAGTACATAACACAGTATTTACCTGAATTTAAAACCTTTGCAAAAAGAAAAGGGGTGGTACATATAACAGTAAAGTGATCGCTTATTTTCTAACACGAAAAGGTGTAAATATAGGGTAAAGCAAGTATCGTATCCACGAGGATTGTAATACTGAAAATCTGTAAGCTAACTCAACAAGGATTCATCATTATCCAAGTAACAAATATGGTTTTAAGGTATTTTAGGGCTTCGGACTCAATCCAAAGCAAAGGGTAACAAAACAGAAAGTAAATTAAAGCATAAACACTCGGATGTTTAAAAGCAGAAAGACGACTAACCCTGGGCTGCATTAATCCAATCCACAACGTATGTTTATCCTGTTCTTATTAACCAATTTTAATCCGGACAAAATGGAAGATCACATATATAACCGATAATTTACATTACGACAAAAGCGGTACGTAGATTACTAGTTTTCCCTATTACTGTTACGTCTCTAGGTGAAAACAAGTAACTCCAAACGGATCACAAAGACTATGCTTCCTACGAATATCCTATCTCAGCTACGACTCAAGGCTCATTCATATCATGCATTCGATATCGATTGACAATTAACACAATTACGTAATTAACCGACAACTAAATATGCATCGAGATTGATCAGAAACCAACACATATAAATAAGCACAATCGAATCATGAATCAATGCATGGACGGTAAATAACGATAACAGGAATCACAACATATAGGATCGAATCATGCAAACCCTAGGATTAGAACGAAAAACTAGCCAGACATAATAAACGAAATGAAATACGATTTAATCATAAAGACGGAATTTAAATATATAAAACCCGTGATGTAGCGTTGGATGAACACGTTGGGCTTGAATCCCAACCTCAGCGAAAAACGGAAAATTGCAGAGATCGTCCGGACGAAACGTTCCGGATCGTAAACAAAACGTAAACTAACGGAGAACAATCCGTAAAACAACTCTAGAATGAATTTATATGGAACCTAAAGCTAAAACTCTGAAAAACTTATGGAAAAACTGAGAAAAGAGGCTCTGGAATCGTAGGGTTCAAGTTGGGGGCGCGGTGTTGCCGTATATATGCACACCCAAAACCCTAATTTTCCTTCGCCGCGTCTCGCGACCACCCTTCGCGGTCGCTAGGTGTGGTCGCGAGGTAATCTCGCGCGCCTTCTCGCCCGCGATCGCCTCTGCGCCCGCTTGGTTGGTTCGCGACCGTGTCTAGCGGTCTCTAGGAAGTCGATCCGTCGCGAGAAATCGTCCAGTGGCTTTCTCACATAAAGCAGTACAACTTTATCGATAATATAGTGGTCACTATAATGCAATAAAACTATACTGCTTTGTGTGTGTGTGTTGGCCTAGTGGTAGAGTGGTTAATGCTCGAGGCCAAAGGTCTCGGGTTCGAGTCCACCGTGACTCAGCCTTTAAAATTTATGTATTAATTGACCAAAAAAAAACTATACGTCTTTATTGTATTATAAGGGCGCACACATGGGAGTTTTCGTCAAAAGATAATCAAATTTAAGATTTTTGCAATTAGAACATCCAGAAAATTTTAAGCGTTAAAACTATGTTATTTCATTAGTAGAACACTGTTGTTTTAACATATAAGTCAGACAAATTTTGCTAGATAAAGGATATTGTAATTTCAAAATATTAAAAGGTGGTGTTGCAATTGCAACACTTAAGAGTCTTTTGAAAATTACAAATTCAAGTAAATGTTGAGATATTTGCGACAATTAGCCTTATAAAAGTTAAAAGCGAGCATGCCAAAAATTATTTATTTCTTATCAATAATTGTGTTCTAGATTAAATGCTATATCGGAAGTAAATAAAAAATGGTAGTGTTTGACAATTTACATTAAAATGGCTAAAAATGGTAGTGTTTGACAATTTACATTAAACTAAGTAAAATGGAAATTTAACATGTGAAGTACCTACCTTAAATATTGGAATTTTTTTTTTTTTGAAACAAAACGTAGATTAACACGAACATGGAAAAGAGAGAAGACCCTCCACAGATGAAGGGGGTTCATCCCATACATGCGGTGTATCAAAATCGATAGCCATCTTAGCCAATCTATGAGCTATCTTATTTAAATCCCTACCAATATGTTTAACGTAGATGTCTTTAGAAAAAGACATGCTCTCGCGACAGACTTGAGCCATCCCTCCGAGCTCAGATAGGTTGTCCTCCGTGGAATTAATCGCGTCCCATGCGGTCTTGCAATCACACTCAATCATGCATTTGGTGATACCTCTCTCTTTAAGCCAGGAGAGAGCTTCCTGAATACCGAATATCTCCCCCTCCTCCACTCTATCTAAACCGATTTTGACAAAGGTTTTAGCAGCTATGAACTGACCTTTCGCTCCCCGGATACAAATTCCTATGCCGATACAATTTTGCTCCCTGAAGAAGGCAGCATCCACATTGCATTTAGCCCACCCGTCTGTCAAGTCGTGCCAACCTTCACAAATTTTCCGATTGTCGACCATTCTCAGTATTTCAGGGCCATTGGCAGCATTCTGCTCGGCCAGCCATAACTCTCTGTACCCGAGCGCAAGGGCACATGATCTAGCCGGAGAAGGAAAGGTCTCCTTCCAAACAACATCATTTCTATCTTTCCAAATTTGCCACAAAAACATACCAACCTTTTCCGGGAAGCCTGACTCTTCCTTATGCAGCATAGCGAAGAGCCCCTCTTTAAACTCGGTGAACCTTCTTTGCGTCAAAACCCAGATTCTATCGAGGCCTACCTCCCTCCAGCACTTCTTCGCGTGAGGAAAAGTTACAAGAATATGCCAGGTCGTCTCCACCCCACTTCTGCACACACTGCACTCCCCACCAACATTCACCCCCCTACTCCAAAGATTAGTTTTAATCGGAAAGTTGTCTCTTGCGGCGCGCCACAGAAGAATCTTCACTTTCGGTGGAACCTGGAGTTTCCAGATGATATTCCAGTTGCCTTCTGAAGCAAGAGAATCATTAACAGTGAGAGAACATGCAAGACGATAAGCGGACTTGACCGAATAGATCCCATTCTTTGAGAAATGCCAGATGAGCTTATCTTCCATAGCCACAGCAGGAATGGGTTGATTAAGGATAATATCAGCTTCATCTTCTTGGAACAGATTCTCAACAAGCTCTACATCCCATTCTCTGGATCCAAGGATCATCAAGTCCTTCACTCTCAAGATGCCAGCGTTCATCTGCGTGATGTTAGAGGCATAGAAGTTAGAATCCCTTCGAATCCAAGGGTCACCAAAGGCGCTAATGCTGTCGCCATTCCCTATCCTCCATCTCAACCCTTTTTCACCAAGTCTTTAGACGCATGGATGCTTCTCCACGTGAAACTAGGGCCATTACCTAGACGTGCCGACAAGAAGTCCCCCCTTGGAAAGTACTTGGCTTTAATCACCCTGCAAACAAGGGAGCTCGGGTCCATTATTAGTCTCCACCCCAGTTTCCCTAGCATAGCAACATTGAATAATTGGAGACTACGAAAACCCATTCCTCCTTTAAACTTCGCCACGTAAAGCCGTTCCCACCTCATCCAGCTAATTCCACCTCTCGTGTCACACTTCTTTCCCCACCAAAATCCGTTCATCAGCTTTTCCATCTCATTCGTCACACTCAAGAGGAGCAAGAAAATAGACATACGGAACGCCAGAATCGCCTGAGCAACACCCTTTAGGAGAACATCCTTACCGGCTCTAGATAAGTTCTTCCCTTGCCACCCATGGATTCTCTTCCACAACCTGTCTTTGAGGTAGCCAAAGATATCCTTCTTCTTCCTCCCAATCAAAGAAGGTAATCCCAGGTATTTTTCGGTGTTGAGGGGTTGTGAGATCCCTATCGTTTTCGCAAGCTCAGCCCTTGTGTTCTCGTCGACATTTCTGCTAAAAAAAATTCCGGACTTCTGGTAGTTGATAGCCTGACCTGAAGCAACTTCATAGTTATCCAAAACCCAACGTAATCTCAGCCCCTCCTCTTGCGTTGCCTTGCAGAAGAACACGCAGTCGTCCGCAAACATCAGGTGCGAGATGGCCGGTCCCGAACGCCCAAGTCGTATGCCGTGGAGCTTGCCTCTCTCCGTTTCACGCCTAAGGCTAGCCGAAAGGCCTTCAGCACACAGGATGAAGAGATACGGGGATAAGGGGTCACCTTGTCGTAGTCCTCTGCCCGGGGTGATAGGACCCATAAGCTCACCATTAACAAGGGCTGAATACTTCACCGATCTTACACACAGATTCATCCACCGCCTCCACTTATGTCCGAAGCCCAGTTTTTCAAGAACCGCGTCCAGATAATCCCAACACACTATGTCGTATGACTTGCTGATGTCCACCTTGAGAGCAAGCTCTTCCCTCTTACCCCTCCTTTTCCTTTTCATCGAGTGAATGGCCTCAAAAACAATGAGAATGTTGTCTTGAATCACGCGACCTTTCACAAAAGCAGACCGCTCTGTGCCGATGATCGCTGGCAGCACCTTCTTTAGCCTATTGCAAAGCATCTTGGAAACGATCTTGTAGATGACATTACATAACGAAATCGGTCTAAGCTCTTTCATGTTGTTGGGTCTTTCCACCTTCGGGATGAGGACAATGGTCGTGTCATTTAGGCCTTCCGGAAACACGCAATCTTCCAACCATTTCGTGCAATTTCGATGGATATCACCACCTAGGAGCTCCCAGAACTTCTGGTAGAACTTGGTATTCAACCCATCCGGCCCCGACGATTTGTACGGGTGCATTTGAAAGAGAGCCTCTTTCACTTCCTCAATGCAAAAGGGTTTAATCAGATCCACATTGTTCACATCGTTGATAATAGGCTTCAAAATGTCAATCACCAGCCCTCGATGCTGAGAGGAGCCAATGTCCTTAAAGAGATCCGTAAAGTAGCTCATCACTTCTTCCCGGATCTCCCCCCCAGACGTTGTCCACCTTCCGCCTGGTCGTCTGAGTCTATTGATGGTATTAGACTTCCTGCGTGCTGATGCCATTGCATTGAAGGACTTCGAGTTTCGGTCCCCCTCCTTCAGCCAAAACTGTTTAGCTCGTTGTTTCCAGTGTATTTCTTCACGTAGCATGATCTCTTGAAGTTCCTTTCTTTCCATCATCAGAGCTTCCCCCGATCGGACATCATTTCGACGTTGCATGTAAATGATTTTCGCTTTTAGGAACTTTTTACGAGCTCTCTCCTCCCCATTCATCCGACCTGCCCATTCTCCTATCCTCATAGCAGTCGCAGAAAGCCTCTCCAAAAGGTGCAGCTCCCTCCCCCTACTCCAACAGTCGCGTACAATATTTGGGAGTTCCGGCTCCAAGCACCACTTATTCTCAAATCTGAATCTCCTCATTCTTCTTGGCTCACGATTTTCAGCTTCCGTTCTGAGAACTATAGGGCTGTGATCAGAAATGGGAGCCGATATAGAGTCGAGTCTGTGGTTCGGGAAAAGGGATAGCCAGACACCATTTGCCAATCCTCTATCCAGCCTCTCCTCTACTGTAAACTCCGTACCCAGTCGCCGTGACCAAGTGAAGGGGTACCCCGTCATAGGAAGATCAGTCAGCCCACTATCAACCACTGCCGATTTGAAACTTGAAAGCAGCCAGTTAGGGTGAGCAATCCTCCCCTTCTTTTCTCCTGCGTTGAGGATATCGTTGAAGTCCCCTACAATGGCCCAAGGCGCCGAATCAACCTTGCTAATCTGTCTAAGGAGGTCCCAAGAGTCCCTCCTTCTATTCCTCTCAGGAAAACCGTAAAAACCCGTTAGTCTCCAATCCCCCTTATCATCGGTGACTCTAATATCAATATGGTTACGGGAGTAGCCCAACAATCGACATGAAGAAGAGTCTTTCCAAAGCATACAGATGCCTCCGCTTCTACCAACACAATCAACCGCAAAACAACCATCAAAATTTAAAATACAACGCAACGATTCCACCTTCTGTTTGTGGGCTAGGGTTTCACACAAGAAGATGAAATTGGGTCTGTGAACTCTTTCAAGTTCACGTAACGTTGGAATTGCAAGAGGGTGACCCAACCCTCTGCAATTCTAGCTTAGGACATTCATTGGGATCGGCCGATCCCGGCCTTAGGACCCGCCGCTAAAAAAACCTCACTTCGGTCATCCTCGGAATTTTCCAAAAGAAGAACCTCTGTCGTCGAGTTTCAATGTGTAGAGAACAAACCCTCTTCATTTTCTCGCCTTCGCTTTCTTTCTTCATGCTGTGGATATGTGTAAATTCCCCCGTGAAAGACGTGTGAATTTACTCCACTTGGCTGTGACACGTAAGGCCCACGTGGCAGATCATTATGGTATCTAATCGGATCTTTCCCATAATAGGAAAATCCATGCAAATCCTCGGATCCCTAATTTTCATGCAGCAATCTCGTATCCTTCCCTCTGGGATTGAACTGACGCTGAAACTCTTGCTGATTTTCAGCACCTTCCCCCCCCGGGGCCTAACGGATTTCCGTCTTTTCTGCCTTGACTGTTACAATCTGGCCTCACCGTGTTATTCAACCGCTGCCTCTCTCCGTCATCCTTTCCGGTCGCTGTTCTTAGCCATTTACCAGACTCCTGGCCCCCTAACCTCCTATCAGCCGCTTTTAGCCACGCTCCCCACTCTCTTTTGATCTCCGTAGACTCCAAGGTGAAGAGATTACCACAGAAGCTTTCCGAGTGACCCAGCCTCCCACAGATAAAGCAGAATACGTTCAACTTCTCATACCTGAAGTTTACTACAAAACTTGATCCGTCCCTATTTTTGATTTTCTTGTAGCGTTTCAGGGCATCTTCAACCTTCACAGCAACCCGTATACGCATATACTGTCTCCAAACTCCCGCCGAGTTGGATTCATCATACTCCATGAAGGTTCCTATGAAGTTTCCCAATGCATGTCCTATACTTTCAGATATGTAACCAGTTGGAAGATCGTGGATCTGGATCCAGAACGGCAAGGAATCCAGTGGGACGCGAAGAGGAAACTCCCCCCTTTGTAGTCTATGGAGAATAAGGGGAATATTTCCGAACGTCCAAGGTCCCCCATCTATGATCCTCGCCATATCAACTGCATGAAAAAACTGAAAAATGTATCTCCCTTGCCCGATGTCTTTAATGAAAACTACTTTCCCCGGCCTCCAAATGCCCGCTAGTCTGGATCTCATAAGGTTGAAATTGATAGGTTGTTCAGTGAGGAAGCGGCTCACAAGACAGAAACCTACATCGACCTTTGTTTCGTCTTGCGTCGGGTTCTCGATAACCAATTCATCCTCCTCACTTGTGATATTAAGTCCTGCCATGTGATTTTCCATCTCAGAGAGAAGACCAGAAGAAAAGAAAAGAAGACGGAAGAAAAACGGAGGTCTCAACAAAGGAGAATTTTATTGGAATTTTATTTAAAACTATAAAACCTACATAACTTTATGTTCACGTTTAATACTTCTCGTTGTCGATGAATTTGGTCATACGCAATATTTTACTATATTCTACCGGTGCATACAGTATAGTTGATCAATCGTTAATCATCACTAAATGTACAGTAGTATTTGTTTTACATATATAGTAATTGTTGAACACGACTGATAATTAATATCAGTGCAAACGAAAAATAAATAAATAAAAAAATCTGTGCATACGCGCAGTTGGAGAAAATAAGAACTTTAAATTCATATGATTTAGAGGGTGTTTGGCTGAGCTTATAAGCTCTTTAAAACAGCTTGTAAGCTGTTGCAAAGTGTTTGACAAAATAAGCACCTAAATAATTTGTAAGCTGTGAAAATAAGCTCCAATAGCTTATAAGCTCCCCTAAAATAAGTTGGTCAACCATAACTTATTTTTTCATAAACTTATAAGTAATCATGAATTTACCAAAATAACCTTATTATAGTTCGTTATTTCCTACACATATACTATCAACTTCACCTCTAGTCAATTTTATCTCTCTAACTATGATTTTCTCTCTCTAACTCACGATTCTTTCTCTAACTTATAAGATAAATTATCCAAACACTTTAACAACTTATAAACACTTGAGACATTGCCTTTTATAAGCTCTTGAAACATCTTATAAGCTCTTGGAGCTTAAAAACTCTCTAAAATAAGCTTAGCCAAAACCCCTTACTGGTAAGTATTACCGAGCATACAACTAAGAAAAAGAAACAGATATTTATAACAATTTTGAAGAAAAACAAATCTCATTATTTATTTTGTTGTAATAATTTGGTAGGTGCGAAAGTGACCTACAAAAATTTAAGTAATTAGTTTCACGTGCGGCGCATATGTATATAGTTGCCTCGTCCATATGAATCATGCTTAGTTTTATGGAAGCTGCTCGAAGCTGCTCAAACTTACTGGAAGCTGCTTACAATGGCATGATTAAACGAGGTCAGGTCGAACCACAGACTAAAAATTTCGCCTAATTTTCCTTTAGTCCTCTTTCTTGACATTATTTATTAGGATTGCAATGTGTTTATCATGTGATGCATGATAATAATAATAATAATATAATTTGTGGTTCAAAATGGAAGTGGTGCATAGTACTAGAATCATGTGATGTACAATAGTAATGTGTAACATTTTGTACCGTTTACTTGGCAGCCTAATTTGAAATGAATTAAGATATTAGATAAACTCGCATTTGGTATTGAGTTGCATAGTACAATCTACATTTTTTGTATAACTTTTTGAAATTATAACTATTATCTACTAGAGTATAACCCGTCGAATTTTATCGAGAAATATTTACGTTGTGTTTATGATCATTGTAAATGAAATAATCATTATATTACGGTAATACGTTTTAATTTAACAAGTATAAGTTATATTCCATCGAATTCTAGTATAAAATAACATTATATTATAATTTATGAATAGAAATATAAATATTCGAGTCATGTTGATACTTGTTCATACCCGTCTACAATATATATAGCCATACTAGTCTTAAATTTGATTATTTACCCGAACTTGTTTAAAATTATAAATATAATTTGTTACAATGATTGGTTATTCATTTTATAAAAATAAGTTATTACAATAATTAGTTATTCATTTCAATAAAATTTTACATTACAGAGTAATTAATATATTTAATAAAAGATTAAAACATAGAAAATTTCATATGGACATGTGAATTAATGTCTCAGCCTTTCATAAATTGGATTAAAAGTGATTTTACGGTATGCTCTCATATTATTATTGTCTAGTAATATCCGCTAATTATCTGAAGTCATTTAAATTTATAAAATATTTAAATAATAAAATATATATTTATTCTAATAATTGGTTATCCTCTCAATAAAATATTAAATATTATTATTTATTTCAATTTTTTTTTATTGATTGTGAAGTCTCATGGTAAATCGATCTGAGATTCAAAATTTCACATATGTATGTCGATAAATATTAGTACCCGTCTAGAATTTATATTGTTGTACCTAAATAATATAAATAATAAAAAACTTAAAATAAGAAGAAATTATGTTCTCGTCTCATTCTCGTATTGTAATATCTGCTAATTATTTAAATTTGCTTAAATTATAAATAATATAACTAATAAAATACTAAAAAAATTAACATTAATTACTATTTATTTGAAACTTTTTGCTAATTTGTAAAGTCTCATGGAAAAATCGTTATGAGTTTAAAATTTTACTTATAAAAATTATAAAAAAATATATCCTTTTATTTAGATTTTCAATTTGTGATATTTATGAAAGTTCTTTGTGAAATTCAAAATTCATTTAAAAAGATGTAAAAAGACAAATTATTCTATTTATGTTTTAAATTGGTAAATTCTCTTGAAAAAATTTAAAAATAATATTAGTCAAATTAAATTAAATTTCTCAAAAAATTAACTATTTAGTTGGCCAACTAATTAACCAAATTAGTGGTGCAAAATAATTATTAATCGTGGGATAAAAAAATATACACAACTATTTTTAAGGTCTTCTTCAGGGTGGAGTTTGATTATAAAACAATGTGGGATATGAGATATAAGGAAAATAAGAATAAATGAAATAGGAATAGAGGAATTATATGATGTCACGTAGGAGAGAAAATCACTAAATCTTTAATCTTATTATATATTTATGTTTAGTAAATGAAATAATCTTTATATCAGGATGATGCGTATGAATTTGATATGTGTACATTATATTTTGTTGAATTATGATTAAAAATCACTTTAAATATTCGTAGGCATATTGATAAATATCCGTACCCGTCTATAATGTATATACACATACCCGTTTTAAATCTAATTTGTTGGAAAATTCTATCTTAACTGTGTATTTTGATTAGATACCAAAACCTGCTAATGATTGCCCTGCAGAACTTAATGTTGCTCATATGTTAGGGAGTTAGTCTTTTTGGTTACAGGTTCCAACAAAAGAACTAACAGCTTGGACCAGCCCAAGGCTGAAGGAGTTCAAGCAGTATTGAAATCGATCGTACTGATAGGAGTATCAATACCATCGTAATTAAAAGAGAAGACCGATCAAGATCGCGATTGAATCTCAAGCCGCACTAACTAAAGTCCGAAAAGAAAATACAATGATGTCGATGAACGAGCTATCAAAAGTAAAGTCAAGATCAAGACTAACATCGGATGATGGAAGACTGAAGACTCGACGCTGTTGAAAGCAAAGAAGTCAGGAGATATGACTAAGTGTCATACTAGCAGCTGGATAGCCAAAGCTGGCTACCAAAAATAAAAGCTGGTGATTAATAGTCAAGGCTGGTGAGAAATAGTCAAAGCTTGTTGGAAATCGTGTATTTATATATATATATATATATATATATATATATATATTATATCTGGTCAAGTTTTCAGGAAGCTACTTTGACCAAGATTTTGAGTGACGTAACGTTTAATTTTTTGAAATTAAACGGCATAGGATCGATCTACGTTTCGAGTAGATAATCGTAGTGCATTCACATTCTCAAATCCGATTTCTGGTGAGTGAGAAATAGTGGATCAAAGTTTTATTTTATTTTTTTGAAGGGAAAATTCATATCACTGCCAATCCGAATATATAATGTCTAGAAATTCATACCGCCGCCGCCGCCCGTCTGGCTCGTGCCGGCCCGGTGCCCGATGCCCGCCGCTTCGCCGCCGCACTCGCGCCCGCGCCGTGCCGTGCCCGCCCGCCCGCCCGCCCGCCCGCCCGGCCCGCCCGGCCTGCTCGGTTCGGTTTCGGTTCCGTGGTCCGTGGTCCTTAGATCTTGGCAATTGGTCTTTGGGTGGTCTTTGGGGTTCTTTGGGCCTGCTCGTGGGCTTGCTTCGTGGGCTCGGTTCCGTGGCCCATCGCTCGTATATTTTGGATCGTTTTATCGAGCCCAAAGATGGAGTCGGTCCGAGGCCCAACTCGTAGCCCAATCCGTTGGGCTTGCCGCGCACTTGAAGAGACGCCCCGATACGTCCAACGAACCCGACGCACGCGTTGTTCGATTCGCCGTAACTTTCGTAACGCTCGACATGATGGCTCTGCGGAAACGCTGGTGTAACTCCCACGTTGTCTCCATAAACCGCCAGAACCCTCTGCACTCAATGGGACATAACTCGTCCCTCTCGCACTCAATGGGACATAACTTCAACACCCGACATCAATGTGGGTGTTGACTCAAAGATGCTCCCATGAGGGGACGACGCCTATAAATAGGACATGTCTCCCCAGCATAAGCCACCTACTGTCTAAAGCATTCAAACATTCTCTCAAAGCACTCCCTGCATACATAGCTCATGTCCAAGCTCGCCCCGCCTCCGTCCGGTTCGTTGAGCTCGTTGGTCTCATGTGTCGCCACCAACGAGACGCTGCTTTATCTTTGGGGACGATACGCCAGAACCGAGAGCACTACCGGGGCGTATCTCATCTTGCGGAAAGAGGTCTCCTCGACTCGGCATCATTCTACGGTTTATAGTTTCATTTGTTTTATAATACAGTTTAGTTCATTGTTAGTTTGATCTTCTCCTACCTTTCTGTTTCGAGTTGTAATACGTCCGACAAGTTCTGTACTATTTTGTACTTTTTTCAACAATCGCAAGACGAGATATCACTTGCCAAGAAGTTCAGACTTTTAATTAACTTAAAACTTTCAAACTTAATACCTTTGCTTGAGATGTCGATCGCACCGCCACCGACTGCTTGCCGCCGCCGCCGCCGCCGCCTCCGCCGCCGTTGTTACGCCACCGCACAATGGCTACGCCATGTTTGGTTCGATGCCTTGAGTCAACCATTGGACCCTTTGGGTCGATCGTTGGTTCCACTTTTAGTGGTTCAACGTTCGTTCCACTTTTAGTGGTTCCATTGGCTCGACGATTTGCATTTTCGTGGGTCAACCGCTGGATCCATGGGATCTAACACCGGTGGTTCTCATTCGAGTTCCATGTATCGACACTTCAAGTGGTGCCAGGTGGATCCGCTATGGATCGATCTCGGCGCTGCTCATACCGCGAGGACGATGCCGCCACGAGAGAAGCCGCCAAAGTTTGGAGGATCCGACTTCAAGAGATGGCAGCAAAGATGTTGTTCTACCTCACGACGCTGGGCTTCACCAACTTCTTGATGGAAGATGAGCCCGCCGACGGGTCAAGTGATGGACTTTCACGTCCGAAAGCGAAAGATATGACAACCGGCGACCGGCGACTATATTTGTAAAAATTTATACTGTAGTTTAGAAGATAGCACAGATAGTGTTTATGCTCCAAATGTATGTGGGATGCGTTAGAAAAGAAGTACCGTAGTGATGATGCAGGTACAAAGAAGTTCATTGTAGCCAAATATTTGGACTACAAGATGGTCGATTCTCGACCGATCATAGACCAAGTGCAAGAGTTTCAACTCATTTTACACGAGGTTCAAGCCGAAGGGCACACTGTTTCGGACGGCTTTGTCGTCGCTACAGTGATTGACAAGCTACCCCTCGGGTGGAGAGACTTCAAGGTCTACCTTAAGCACAAGCGAAAGGATACGACGCTTGAAGACTTGATCGTCAAACTAAGCATTGAGTCTGACGTGAAGAAGCAAGATCTAAAAGCGAATGGCTTGCTCGATGCGAAGGCCAACCTGTTGGAGAGAGGCAGTCCCTCCAACAAACATGTTCGTCCCAATGTCAATGACAAAGGAAAGGGAAGGTGGTTGTCCGTAAGTTTGACGGGGACTGTTACAATTATGGCAAGCATGGCCGCACGAGTAAGGACTGCCGTCAGCCTAAGAAGAAGAAGGCTAAGCAAGTTGCCAACGTTGTCGAGAAGGACTTCGACAAATGGGACAAGGATGACTTGGCTGCTGTGGTGATCGAAGAAGTCAACCACGTTGAAAATCAAGGTGGATGGTTCATCGACACTGGCGCAACTGCACACGTATGCACCTACAAGCCTGTTGAGGGGAGGAAGCTCAACATGGGGAACCAAGCTTCGTCCGAGGTTGCCGGTGTTGGTGATGTGGTGCTCAAGATGTCGTCCGACATAGAGATCACGTTGCAGGATGTGCTGCATGTCCCGGACATTCGCAAGAATAGTGTGGGCTCGATTTTAGTTAACAAGGGGTTTAGACTAGTTTTTGAGTCGGACAAGTTTGTCTTGACTAAATTTGGGAAGTTCCTTGGTAGGGGTTATTTCACGGGGGTCTTTTCAAATGAATGTAATGGCTGTGTGCCGTGTACCCAAGATTGCTATGAATGAAAATGCATCTACTTCCTCTTACTTGACTGAGTGCTCTGATTTATGGCATTGTAGATTAGGACATGTTAATCTAACAATAAAAACATTAGTAAATTTAGATTTACTAAAATTAAATGAAGTTAATACACAAACGAAATGTGAGGTTTGTGTGGAAGCCAAAATGGCTAAGTTACCGTTTCATTCGGTAGAACGAAGCACTAAGCCTCTAGAACTTATTCACACTGATGTGTGTGATTTAAAGTTTGTACAAACTAGAGGTGGTAAAAGTACTTCATCACGCTTATTGATGATTGTACAAGATATTGTTATCTTTACCTTCTAAGAAAAAGACGAGGCTATTGAAGCTTTTAAAACTTCAAGAACGAAGCCGAGAATCAACTAAGTCGTCGAATTAAGACTATTCGGTGATAGAGGGAGAATATGTAGCTCCGCTTGAGGCATTATGCAACGAAAGTGGTATAATACATCAAACGACGCCTCTTATTCACCTCGCCTAATGGCGCTCTTGAACGAAAATCGAGCACTTAAGGAGATGATGAATGCTTTGTTGATTAGTTCGTGGTTGCCCCAGAACTTGTGGGGAAAGTCGCTTTGACACCAACTACATCGAACAAGATTCCACTAAAGAGTAAGGATGTCACCCTCACGAGTTGTGGAAAAGAAGAAAGCCATCGTGACAAATATCTCAAAGTGTGGGGGTGTTTGGCGAAGGTTGAGGTGCCTCTTCCTAAACAAGTTACAATTGGACCTAAAGCGATCGATTGTATCTTTATTGGGTATGCACCAACAGCAGTCACTTATCGTTTCGATCCACAGTCGAGGTATCGGATATGACTGTGGGGACGACAATTGAGTCAAGGAATGCTATATTCTTTGAAAGTGTTTATCCCTGTAAAGACAAGGATAAAAGTGAAGTCAGTTCTAGCAATAGAGCTGATGGTGAAGCTTCGAGTTCTAAACCTTTGGAGGAAGAACCGATATCGCATAAGCGATCGAGGTCTGATCCAGATGGATCGGAACCGAGATGTGGCAATAGAGCCAGAACACCAAATGATTTTGGTCCTGACTATATTGCGTTCATGTTAGACGAAGAACCAACTACGATCAAAGTAGCCTATGCTCGGCCAGACGGGATGCTCGCGAGAGGTCGCTCAAAGTGAGATTGATTCCATTCTCGCAAAACCACACTTGGGTCTTTGGTTGATTTGCCGAAGGTTGTAAGCCACCAGGATGCAAGTGGATCCTTAAAAGAAAGTACAAGGCGGATGGATCAATTGAAAAGTATAAATCCCGCTTGGTTGTCAAATGGTTTAAACAAAGAGAGGGTACGATTTCTTCGATACCTATTCACCTTGACGAGGATTACGCCTATTCGGTGCTTCTCGCAATTGTCGCTTATGCAATCTTGAGATTCATCAAATGGACGTTAAGACCGCATTTTGAATGGTGACCTCGAGGATGAGGTATATCTAGAGCACCGAAGGGTTTGTAGTACCTGGTCAAGAGGGCAAGGTATGCGAACTCGTGAAGTCTCTATATGGTTTGAAACAAGCGCCGTTGCAATGGCATTTGAAATTTGACAATGTAATGTTGGCAAATGGTTTCAAAATCAACGAGTGTGACAAATGTGTCTACGTTAAGAACACTGATAATGGTTATGTTATAGTGTGTCTGTATGTAGATGACATGTTGATCATTGATAGCAATACTCAAGTCATTAATGACACAAAGCGCATGTTAAATAGAAATTTTGACATGAAGGACATGGGATTAGCTGATGTGATTCTTGGAATCAAGATTTTAAGAAGATCGACGAATTGTCTTGACACAATCTCACCACGCCGAAAAGTGCTTAAGAAATTCAACGCTTTGATAGTTTGACCGCTAAGACCCCATCGGAGCTCAATGTTCACTGAGTAAGAACATGGGTGAACTGTTGGGCAAGAAGACTATGCTAAGGTCATCGGGTGTTTGATGTATATTACAAATTGCACCCGACTTGACATAGCTTGCGCCGTGAATAAATTGAGTCGTTACACGAGCAATCCAAGCAAGGAGCATTGGAAGGCTCTAGTGAGTGTTTTGAGGTACTTGAAGTACACTCAAAATCATGGGCTGCATTTCACGAGATATCCCCCGTTACTTGAAGGGTACTGTGATGCCAATTGGATATCTGACATGAAAGATTCACTTTCTACAAGTGGGTACGTGTTCACGATTGTGAGGTGCTGTTTCTTGAGATCCATGAAGCAGACGTGTATAGCCCGATCCACCATGGAATCGTAATTCATAGCTTTGATAAAGGCGGTGAGGAAGCCGAGTGGCTCCGTAATTTTTGGAAGATATTCCATGTTGGTCTAAACTCGTGTCACCAAAGATGATTCACCGTGATAGCCAAGCCGCTATTGGAAGGACGAAAAGTGGTTTGTATAATGGTAAGTCTCAACATATGCGTCGACGACATAATACCGTGAGGCATTTGATCTCAAGTGGGTTATATCAATTGACTATGTCAAATCAATAGATAATCTGCGCATCCGTTAACCAAAGGGTTGAACCGGATCAAATGATCAAGTTGTTAGAGGAATGGGATTAAAATCCACATCTTAAGAACGATCATAGTGGTAACCCAACCATGATGACTGGAGATCCCAAGAACTTGGTTCAATGGGAGAACTAAGCTATAGGAGTTCGTGTGTAAACACTCAAGTTAGTCTGCTTCCTAGAAAGCAAACGAGTGTTGAAAAACTTGTCTAGTGGTGAGGTTGAGTCGCCGACTCTTAATGATTCCTAAGATACCTCGCGAGGTTGAGTATGGCAAGATACTCGGTAAGAATCACCTATGTAAGTGCGAAGTGGGCCGCTTCAAACAAAACACTTATGAATCCAAAGTGGATGTCCATGGCCAAAATGGAATCAAACGTGAGAACGGATGAGGTTGAGGTGTTAAAGTGTTAATACCATTGTCTCAAGACACGCTGTGGGGAATAGTTCAAGGCATCGTGTCCACTAATCCGCATGTGTACTGATGGTACTAACTATGGAAGGTTCAAGGCCATAAACCATCTCGTCCAAATATTTTAACATCTCTTGGAGGAGCGAGTGTTCTGCATACATGCATATGACTATTTCCACTCATGTGAGGGATTTTTATAATATATATATATATATATATATATATATATATATATATATATGGTCAAGTTTCCAAGAAGCTACTTGACCAAGATTTTGAGTGATGTAACGCTTAATTTTTGAAATTAAATGGCATAGGATCGATCTACGCTTCGAGTAGATGATCGTGGTGTATTCACATTCTCAAATCCGATTTTCGGTGAGTGAAATAGTGGATCAAAGTTG
The DNA here is from genome assembly GCA_036937905.1 of Salvia rosmarinus. Taxonomy (NCBI): domain Eukaryota; kingdom Viridiplantae; phylum Streptophyta; class Magnoliopsida; order Lamiales; family Lamiaceae; genus Salvia; species Salvia rosmarinus. Next base: position 100,913,295 of record CM072819.1, read on the forward strand.
GTCACTTAAACATGGAGTTATGTGATTAAGGGGATAAGCATGGATTAATTAATCCTTATCTTTTTTGGTCAAAACGCACGAAATAACATAAACGGCAAAGACATATTATAAACTTAACTCAGCATACCGAGGGATATCACCTACTTTCCAAGAAATGCGTGCAGGGGTGGGAAAAATCCTAATGTACCAAAACATATAGGCCAAAAGCTACTGCTCAATCTAGTAAAGCGGTAAAGACACAAACCACATAACCGAACCCCTTAGTGACTTAATAAGGGCGGGCCTCATTAAAACCCCATGACCAGTGGGAAAAGAGTACCTTGTGCAAAGTGAGACCGAGGCACAGGGGATTGGGAATGTGAACACATGTAAGCTCACGAGGTGCATCGCTTGGTTGGGCCTAAGCACCCTCTACACACGCACTCCAAAAATCACTAACAATCGTGGAAATACATGTAAAGGCATCCCAAAAGTGGATCCAAGAACAAGACCGAGACATCCTCACCCACTACAAAGCCAACTCAAAATGAGAAGAACCAAATCAATGTAATCACAAAGAATACAAAGCAAAGATAAACATCTTCGAATGGCCTTCACAATGGTCTTCACATCAAAGGGATGTCTTCGAATTCAACTTATTACGCGATACCAAATGTGATTCACCGTTGTCGCTAATCCAACTGCGCGCACGGAGGATGATTGCCGATCCCGCCTTCTTCTCCTCTCGATGTGCTTGATAGCACTAGCAATGGTACTCATCCTACTCGGAGGCGAGCCAATCTTGATCTTATTCCGCACCGCCTGCGCCCTTACACTTAAAAAACAAGTGCTCATGAGACTCCAAATGGTTATTACAAATGGTGCATACCTGTGAGATGTTCAAAAAATGTAGCCTATCCACCGTCTTAAGTCTCCCTCTCATGGCAAGCCACATCGTGATGGAAAACTTAGGCGGTATAAAGTCCTTCCGATCGCCTTGTGCCAAAATCTGCTCTCCCCTTCTCTCGAAGGTAGTGATAGGCAGCCCCGCCCTTGGATCCGAAAATGCTCTCCATAAGATCTGCCGCCTACCATGGTCACCTCCCCGCATCCCGCAAAAACGATCTCAAGAGTAAGAATATTCTTTAGTAAAGGGATAAGCGAATGTGTAGGATACTCCCATATAGTGGTGGTCGCCAAGCACTCCGCATGAATCCATCGAATCCATAGGGAGTCCTTCTTAGTATGGATGTTCCACAGGTCTTTGCTAGTAAAGCTTTGTTCCAAGTCGAGAGGTCTCGCAGACCTGACCTCCTTCATTCTTGAAGACAAACAGCTTTCCAAGCAACAGACAATGTAGAACCCCACAGAACCTCCTAACCATCGTATTGATACGATCAATAACGGTGGTCGCGAGGTAGAACCGCAACCGTAGATTTCCACCCTCTCAAAGACCGAGCAATCAATTCCAAAGTCCGCAAAGAGATAAATTAAGGTTAGACCAACGGTGGATACAAGACGCTATCTTCTCAACTAGGCCACTGATCGAGTGACCCTAGTTTCCTTGAAGATAGAGGATGCCAGATCTTGTCGGAGTTCTCCCAATGGGAAACCCAATGATCTAAGATCGCCTGCTTTCAAATGGTCGACTCCCGCCAAAAATATCAAGGACTTTTGGTTGTTAATCTTCAAGCCAGATGCTTCTGCGAAGTCTCTAAGTGCATCTGAAAGGACCTCCATGGATGCAATGTCACCCCTGCCAAAAAGTAACAAGTCATCGTCAAGGCAAGATGTGTAAGAATCAAGTACTACACTTAGATTTAAACCGAAATCCAACTCTTGTTCGCTTCTTCGCAGCCTCGAAAGGTACTCCATACAATGAGGAATAAAGTCAGTGACATCGGGTCACCCCTGCTCGAGCCTCACGACCATTGATGAATCCATGTGTCCCTCCATTAATTGCAAGAGTATATGTGGGCGATGAGACACAAGTCATGATCCAATATGTGAAACAAGGGTGAAAACCCAACCCGTCCAAAGCTCGTCTGAGGAACTCCCAAGATATCGAGTCATAAGCCTTCTGAAGGTCAATCTTCAGCATACATCTTGGAGTGATCTGCTTCCTCTCGTATCCTCTGAGCAGCTCCTGAGCTAAGAAGATGTTGTCCGAAATGTTCCGTCCTCTCACAAATCCAGACTGTGCTGGATCTATGATCTTGCCCATCAAGTACGCCATCCTCTCAGTCAAGATCTTCGTTATAGTCTTGTAGACGACATTGGTGCATGCAATGGGTCTGAAATCAGCTACGGTGGGATTGTGATGCTTCTTGTGAATGAGAGTGACCACCGAGTGGTTGAACTCCCTCAATAGAACCCCTTTCTCAAAGAACTCCATCACAGCCAAGACGACATCTTGCCCCACGATATCCCGCCTCTTTGAAGAAGGTCAAGGTAGCCATCCGTCCCTTGCTTTCTCACTAGCAATGTCAAACAGAGCATTCTTAATCTCCACCGAGTCACCTCCATAACCATATCCTTCCTATCATCCTCATCAAGCTCGGGCCTTCTTCAAACACATCGATCAATCCACTGCTGGAACTTTACATCAAGAGATCCGTAGAAGTTCTCAAAAGCCTTGATGATTTCCTCCATGTCATAAGTTGTCTCCTCCGAATCCCTACACAAGAAAGAAATGGTGTTACGCGGTGGTTTCTTTTCACCATTGAATGAAAGAATTTAGTGCATCCGCTTGAGAGGTTGATGTGCATGTTCTTCGCTCTTGCTTGAAGAAACTACGCCATCCTCTTCCAAGAACTTAGTCTTCTTCAAGACCAAGTTCTTGTTCCAACAGATTCCCATTCATGGGGTCACCGTTTAAAGCTAATCGCACATCGTGCAATGCAGCCTCTAGAGATACTCGCCCTCCGCCGGTGGTGAACTCCTTGAAGTTGAACTCCTCGAACACGTGTTTCCTCTTCAACTTTGTCGCCAAAACCCACCGAGGTCGCCCATTCACTTGTTCTTCCAATTTTCTTCTAGCAGTGTTTCAAGTCCGATGCTCATCCACATGTCAAGAATTTGAACGAACGATGGTACCGAGTCACATCTCCAAAGAGTGTGATCGCATGTGAGTGATCGACAAGGTGCCTCTTGCGTAAAGTTTGCCCCGCAAAAGGTTAGCATCCAACCAAGCATTATTAATCAAGACTTATCAATCTTAGAATACTTCACCGTATCGTCCACGAAGTGACATCCCGCCGAGGGGAATCTCAAGTCCCACGAGAGCACAAGTATCAACAAAGTCCTTGTACTCGCTCGCTTTAACTCTTCCTCCAATCCTCTCATCCGGTCAAGGACACAGCTGAAGTCTCCGTGACAATAGTAGGCTTTGACGGCTCGATATGAATGATCAAAGAATCCCAAAGCTCCCGTCTATGAATGACCTGCCAAAAGCCATAGACAATCGAGCATCCAAAAGTGGTATTAGTAATACGACAAGTGAAATTGGAATGGATCACCTGTTTCTCTCGTTTGATGACATCAACTTTAATTCGGTTCGGGTTCCAAATAATTAATATCCTTCCCCCTGGAACCTCATCAAAGTTGTGGATACACTCCCATTGACTGAAGTACTTCGCCATGAAATTCTTAAGCTTCAGCTGAGTGAGCTTTGTCTCGATCAAAGCTATGGCATCTAACTTGTGCTTGAACACATGGTCGGAAATAGCTGCTTGCTTATGAGCCTTCTGGAGGCCTCGTACATTCCAGGTCGTAATAATCATCGATGTCTTGTTCTGCGACTAACTGGAATTCTGTCCTCCTTGATTGGAGAGATCTGTCGGCTTGTGTTAGACTTGCTCCTAGTGATACGTTTAGGTGGAATTTCCACATCTTCATTGTTCTCTGACTTACCTGCAAGGTTAGTTGCAGTATAACTATCAAAGGAACTAGAGGAAGTAGAGTTTACCGACGAGTCCGAGACAGTGTTATGAATCTGGGGTGCCTCCAAAGCAAGAACCGGGTCTCTCAATTCTGTGAACAATTTCGTTGTCCCGCAATTGGTGGCCTAGAAAGTTGGGTAGACGTGTTGGAGGTTTAAGAGGTTGGGTATCATTTCAAGATGTTCGACGGGTTGTGGGTGAGGGATCGGTCAAAAATGGTTTAGGTGTCGGGCCAAGATCGATCTCGGCAGGCGGGTCTCATCGTAGTGTCTCGGCATGATGGGCCTCGGCTGGATGGGCGTGTAATGTCGGGCGAGGGGCATCGGGCGAGAGAGTGCGAGAATTCTCGGCAGATGAAGGAGTCTCCGCCGAGGGTGTTTTTTCTGCCGTGGGTTGGTGATGGGTTTTGGGCGTAGGCGGAGGGATGGACGCCACCGCCGAGATTTCGGCGGCGCGCCGAGGTAGGTGCGGGCGAAGGGTTTTTGAGAGACTGCCGAGATTTCTCGGCAGGGGCTGGACGTCTGGCGCGAGATTTCTCGGCAAGGGGCGAGGGTGAGCGAGATTTCTCGGAAGGAGGCGAGGGTGTGCGAGAATGCACATGGAGCGATGGTTGACGGACGGTCTCGGCAGGGGTCGAGGTAGGGGTCGAGGGTGAGCTGGAACGCTCACTGTGTGGTGTTTGGCGGACGATCTCGGCATTTGCCGAAGGTTCGCCAATTTCAAAAACTTGGGTGCTATTTGAGGATTCAAAGTGTATATGAGTGTTTAATGCCTCAAATTTATTTCTAGTCTCAATCCCATGTGAAATGGGTTGAGTCCGAATTTCTTTGTTTTTCTTAGGGCGGGAAATACTTCTCCTCCTCCATTCGGTTCTTGGGACAGGGGTCTTAGAGGCTCGGCCACGTATAGGTTGTCGAGGTCTAGGATCTCTTCCTCTTCGCGCTGCCATGTATCGCTCCTCGCATGGTTAGATGTTGCAGACGGAGGTTCGGCATCCCACGTGCTCTGACATATTCGCACACTTGATTCCAAGTGTCCCAACTTATGACACGCTTTGCACATTTTAGATAAAATCGAATTTAATATATTGCAAAACGTGTTGCCTGTGTGCAATTGCAAATTAACAAATTCCCTAGGTTCACGCATAGCATCAACTAACACATGAAATCTAGGTCCATCTAAGTTGTTCTTAGCAATTGTTCTATAATCGACCTCTATGGGATCTCCTAGCAAAGAAGCAATTTTTCCTATAGCATTGGGATTCCATAGTTCAAGAGGCAAATTTGGCAACGAAGCCCACACAGGAAATTTGAAATCAGGAGCAGAGTCAAACCTAAACTCTACAGGCATATGTAAAAGTATAAGAGGAATACCGAACACCGCATATGGTCCTGAATGTCGAACATGTTCCATATCCTCCTCCTTTTCAAATCTGAACGCAATCCAACCATTCGGATGATAAGAGATTTTTGTGCTTTTTTTCCATCCCAAGGTTAGTCGTTGCGTAGCATCTTTGCCGGGAAATCGTCCTGCATAAAATCCAAGCAAAGAAAAACCCCACCCTTTCGAAATAGGGGTGTAATCATTAGCCTCGAGAGTTAAAACGTCATTAACAATACTTACCTCGAATTTGGCTAAGGCGAGGTCCGTCTTTCTCACGGGGATAGATTTGAAAATTTCGCATTTCTTAGCCATGGCGATTGATCGAATATTCGAGTGTCTTCGATCGTGCATCTTACGGTGGCCGTGTGGTCTCGGCAATTTCATGAGGACTATCGGGCTCAGACGATCATTTTTTCCTTGTCGAGCATCCATCGGGTCACCATTTGTGGATGGCGCTTCATTAGTCGGTTGCTCGCCGTCTGCCGGAAAGTGGTTGTTCCTCGCGGTCTTACATGGTTCGCCACGCCGAGCATGTTGGTCGCGATGTTCGAGAGCGGCAGATGGCTCGCGATTCGACACGCCAAAGCGCGGAATTCTCGGCAAGAATGTTAGTGGTCGAAAGGGCGGCATCTCCTGCAAGTGCTTGTTCCGAATTTCGACGCATGGAGGCCTGGGTCATTTTGGGCCGCAACTGTAACTCGGTTTGAGGAGTGTGCCTGTGACACGGGCTCTCATAATTTGTGCTCGGTCTTCCAAGTCACACATGGGCTCGAATTTTGCAAACGCCCTAGCCCATGTACGAAAGGCCCATTGGATTCATCATTTGTGGCCCCTCTAGTTAATAAAAATATCCAATAACTCATGGCCCAAAGGCCCACAACACACGGCAATTAACAAAAAAAGGTAAGCGGCAAGAATATATGGCAGATGTTATGTTTCCAAGTAAGATTGCATGCAATATGGTAAAAAATCAGTAACGAAGGCAACTTTCCAAAATATAACAAGGTAATATCAATCATGCAAGGAAAGTTGCCAAAATTTAAATATGGAAGATTAGGGCAACACGCACACAAGGAAAGTTCCTTGTGTGCGGCTAACCTGGAGATGGAGGCGCCGCTGGAGTGTGTATGCCGAATGGTGGTTGTCCGGTGATCGGAGCTCGGCTGTGCTATGTTTTCCGGCGACAATTGTATGGCAAAAATTCTGATTTTTCGACTAGATGAGGCGCAATCACCCAGTATCCGGTAGAAAGCAATAGATGAAAGCTTTGCGCAAGGTGGTTGTGTGACACTTGTAGAAAAATGGGCAGCCTAACGGCGTGCCAAATTTTCCGGCGAAAGTGAACTTTGCAAGAAACACAAAAACAACAAACCAACACCCAATTAATCCAATAAATTAAATTAAAAGGGATTGAATGATTGCCTGAAAAATAACATTTCCGTTGAAAATCTTTGAGCAATCCGGCGACCACACTAGGCGCAAGGAACCTTGTTCCGAGGACGCCTTCGGACGTGCAGCCTCACGGCGTGTATCCTTCCGTCCTTTGTTAACACGGCAGTAGTTCACATGAGGATTGACGATGGCAAGATGCACACGGTAGATGGAATTTTCCGGTGAGAACTCCGTTTAAAACTTCAAACGCGATCGGTGGAAAAGCCAACGAAGAAGAAACAAGATGATGCACGGTGAAAAGCCTTGAAAACGATGGCCGGAGCACCCCGGAAGGAGTTAACCGGCGACGGCGGACGCAAGGGACTAGCAAAAAATCGAGAGAGAATTTGCTAGAGAGAGAAACTCAAACCAAGCGTGTTTTTTCACTTTTCGCTTTTTCGACTTTGCAATATCTAAGTGGTTCATTGAACACTTAGTATAATTATGTGCACAAGTGACGGGTCGGAAAGCCCACGCACGCACACGCCGCCGCCGCCGCCCGCCGCCCGCCCCACCCGCACTGCGCCCGCCCCGCCCCAACCCCTGTTCGTTCCGGTTCCGTGGTCCGTGGTCCTTGGATCTTGGATCTTGGCAATTGGTCTTTGGCCGTTCTTTGGGTCCGCTCGTGGGCTTGCTTCGCGGGCCGGTTCCGTGGCCCATCGCCTCGTATATTTTGGATCGGTGTTTGATCGAGCCCAAAGATGGAGTTGGTCCGAGGCCCAACTCGTAGCCCAACCGCTGGGCTTGCCGTGCACTTGAAGAGACGTCCGATACGCCCAATGAACTCGACACACGCGTTGTCCGATTCATCGAATCGCTTGAACGTTCCGACATGACGGCTCTACGGAAACGTGGGTGTAACTCTCACGTTGTCTCCATAAACCGCCGTAACCCTCTCGCACTCAATGGGACATAACTCGTAACACCCGACATCAATGCGGGTGTTGACTCAAGATGCTTCCCATGAGGGGACGACGCCTATAAATAGGACATGTCTCCCCAAAGATAAGCCACCCACTGCCTAAAGCATTCCAACATTCTCTCAAAGCACTCCTCGCATACATAGCTCGTGTCCAAGCTCGCCCCGACTCCGTCCAGTTCGTCGAGCTCGTTGGTCTCGCGGTGTCGCCACCCACCTAGACGCTGCTTTTATCTTGGAGACGATACGCCGTAACCGAGAGCACTACCGGGCGTATCTCGCCTTCTGGAAAGAGGCCTCGACTCGGCATCATTCTACGGTTTATAGTTTCATTTGTTTTATAATACAGTTTAGTTCATTGTTAGTTTGATCTTCTCCTACCTTTCTGTTTCGAGTTGTAATACGCCCGACAAGTTCTGTACTATTTTATACTTTTTCCAACAAAGCTGACTATATCAAGTGAAAGCTGGCTGTCTAAAGTCAAAGTTAACTATTTCTACATCAAAGCTAAAAGCTTCACACTGACTCAGGTTCCCAAAAGACAAGAGTCCAGTCTTCTGATAAAAGACCGAGCAGCCTTGACTAGCCCAACCTAAAGTCAATGTACTGATAAAATACGGTTTTCAGTTGATAGAATGAATATGATTGGTGCTCCCTCCAACGACACTATTCACCATCTCCTCTATAAATACGCGCATAATGCAACCTTTGAATGTTACATAAACGACGCGCATTCGAATATTCTTAAGTATTCAAAGCTCAAAGTTCAAGAACTTATATCCACCGATTTCGAAGAAATGAGTTTATAGTGTTATCAGTAAACCTTAACAGCTCAAATATATTTATCAGTTCAAGGTTTCAGCATACACTACTTTAAAAACTAGTACTACTTTGTATATCTCAAGCTTAGAATTCCTGAGTTTATTGCCTATGACAACTCATCTTTTAGTTGGAAGACCCCCCAAATTTAAGTAAAATTTGGATAAGTAGGCAATAAAATGTTAGTTGCTGAAAACTTGATTATCTTACACCTGTAAGCAAGAGATTAGGTCGACTGCACATGTAAGTAGTCAGATGTTTCTTAGCACTAGTAAGCGTAGAAGGAACGCTCAGTTCGGCGGGATACATAAAGGTTAAGTTTGTATATAGGTTTATATATTGTACCCATAAACAAGATCAAATCTTAGTTAGTGGATTGACTAAGCAATCAATCTGTGGATGTAGGAGTTGTTTTCTCCAAACCATGTAAAAACCAAGTATTGTTTACTCACAATTCTTTACTTTCAGTATCGTATTTATATTCCATATTATTGAACTGACAGCACCAACATAATATTGTTTTGAAACACTCTATCAGTATCAGTTTGATAATAAAGAGATAAAATTGAAAAACTAACTAAGTTTATATTCGACTAAGTATTTTATACTGGTTTAAGTTTTCAGTAAAGGTAAACAAGTAATCACCACATTCCACAAGCACGTCAATTGTCAGTCTCAGCAGTCAGCATGTTTGTTAATTAGTAGCACTCTAAACAAGATCCCCTATCTAAATTGATCGAAATATCGACATCAAGATCGAATCGTGATCGCTAACCGATAATTATCGCCACAAGAGCATCCGCCTTTGTAAAAGAAAAATTTTAAATTTTCCTAACTGATGTATTCCCCCCAATACACTAGTAAGTATCCCCAAGGACCATCACGATTAATTATCCAAACTCATTTAAAATTTATAAATATAAGTTGTTATAGTTATTGTAATTTATATCCTCGTACATATCCGAAACCTGATTGAAAAGTGATTTTACAAATCGTTCTTTTCCTAAACCCGTATAGTTAATACCCTCTAACTATCCAAATATGTTTAAATTTATGAATATAAGTTATTACAGTACGTACCCCCATGGACCATCACGATTAATTATCCAAACTTGTTTAAATGTATAAATATAAGTTGTTATAGTTATTGAAATTTATATGCTCGTACATAAACCTGATTGAAAAGTGATTTTACTACTCGTTCTTGTCTCAAACCCATATAGTTAATACTAGCTAATTATTCGATCATTTGTCTCAATAATGTCTCAAACATTATAAAATAAATATTAAGAATAAATAATATAAATAACAAAAGGTTAAAAAATAGAGAACATGTATAGCATATGCATACCCGCACATGTCCCACATTTGATAAATTATCCAAATCTATTTAATTTTATAAATACAAGTTGTTACAAAAAATTAGTTATTCATCTCAATTAAACTTGAAGACTACAAGCTAATTATAATAATAAATCATAAAAATATTAAAATATTAAAATTAAAAAATCACGTAGACATGTCGATTTATATCTTAATATGTTTAGAATGTATATTCTTGTGTCCAATTAATATACATAACAAAAAACTATAAATCGATAAAATAATATTCTCGTCTTATTCTATATAGTAATATCCACTAATTAACCGAATTCGTTTAAATTTATAAAATATATAATCAACAAAATATATATTACTCCAATAAGTTAAAAACTGAGAAAATTCTACATAGATATATCAATCAATGTCTAGACATATATAACCAAATTAAATAATTTTCTCAATAAAAATATATAAATATTTATTTGACCAACTAATTAATTAATTGACCAAATTAAATTGGTGGTGCAAAATAATTGAGAATGGAGGGATAGAAAAATACATGCAAGTATTTATATAGGTTTTATTCAAGGTGGAGTCTGATTAGATAGCGATATGAGATAAGAGATGTAAGGAAAATAAGAATAAAAGAGATTTTAGAAAAATAGAAATTGAGAAATTATATGATATCACACAGAAAAAAGATTGAATGGATCCATAATCATATTAGAAGTTGTGCTTCAATGGATTGTAAAGTCTCGTGAACAATTTAAAAATAATATTAGCCAAATAAAATTAATTTTTTAATAAAAATATATAACTATTTATTTGACTAACTAATTAATTAATTTCTAAATTAAATTGGTGGTGCAAAAAATTATGAATTATGGGATGAAAAAATGCACACAATTATTTGTAAAGATTTTACTCAAGGTGAAGTCTGACTAGAAAGCAATGTGAGATAGAAGATGCGAGAAAAATAAAAATAAATGACATTCGAGAAAAATAGAAATTGAAAGAGTATATGATGTCGTAGGGTAGAGATTCAATTGATTCTTATTCGTATTAGACATTGAGATTCAATGGATCCTTAAATCGATATGAATTTCCAAGTTTATTTATAAAAATTATACAAAACATATTCATTTATATAATATTTTCAATTGGTGAAGTTTATGAAAAATTGATGTTAATTAAAAATTTGTTTAAAAACTATACAAATATATAATTTATTTATGTCTTGAATTGTATAGTCTCATGAAAATTTTAAAAATAATACTAGTCAAATTAAATTAAATTTCTCAATAAATATATATAATTATTTATTTGACTAACTAATTAATCAATTGACTAAATTAAATTGTTGATGCAAAATATTGTAAATTATGAGATGAAAAAATACATACAACTATTTATATAGCTTGTGAAAGATCACGTTGTCCAATTAGTCGGTGGAGTTATATGGCCAACCTGTTTTAAGTCCTCTCCCAAAAGTTGATGTGATATAGCCAAATAGCGACAGCCCACCCTTTTTGTAGACTGCAAATAACTATCGTCTCTGGCACCCGAAATAAGTCCTTTTTTTCCTTAATAATTTATATTTACTTACAATAACAATAGTGAGATCAACCCGATAGGAATAATATAATGCAATATTTCACTAACAATTTATAATCTACTTCTTTTATCCTCTGATTTTCTTTCTAGTTCCTATCATGCAATATTTCACTAACAATTTATAATCTACTTCTTTTATCCTCTGATTTTCTTTCTAGTTTTCATTTTTAGTACGTTCCACGGACGATCTTCATATTCCATTTATGAAATCTATCCACAAAATACTATCTATTTATTATTCTTAACAACATATTTTATTTATACTTTTTACTATCCATGACCTACCACTATCCCTCATCTCTCAACAACACTAATTATTTATGTTTTTATCACTCATGTCATACCATTAATTAATTTAACATTATACTAATATGAAATCTTTACTTCACTCATAATAAATTCAACAATATCTATTGAAACTAGTGCTAAAAACTCTCAAAAATAAAATTAGATGACGAAAGAAGTATTAATTTGGAGGATATTCTGAAGTAAGATTTATCTTAAAAGGGCAAATTACTCTTATATCTCAAAATGAATATCTGCACTTAATAGTAGTTACGTAATATGGGCGCATGGTTTATAAATGTTAAAATACCGCTTACTAGTACAGTACTGTAGCAGTTGAATACTTTTAAAGTCTATATATTTATTTATAGTACGATGATAAATTAGAACAATGTTAACATTAATGTATAAAATATATTTTATTACCTTTTTAAGGAACGAAAAACATGATATATATATATATATATATATATATATATATATATAGAATTTAATTCTTGCCAATAAAAATAATATAAATAACAGTAAAAAGTAAAAAAGATCTCATAGCAGTTTGGGTGTACCAAAATATAGACTCGTTAGTGTTTTAGCATAGTAATAAACTATTTTCTTAGGATACTTTTGTTTAGTTAGGAGCAGTGAATAGATTGTATCCTGGTGTTTCGCTCTTACAAACAGGAGGAATATCAAGATAATTAGGCTCGTGTTGTATTTTTTTAGGAAACTAAATACAAAATTAAATTATAATCATTGGGTTTTTGTATTAACTTAGAGATTTTTGCAACGTCCAATGCCTAATCACCTACTAATCTTTCATGTCCATATCAAATTTTACGTAAAATTTTCTTTGGTGAACTTTAGTATTTGGAAAACTAAAGTAGAAATATATGCTTGGTGGATTTGAGTCGGATTTTGGTATTATTGTAAAATATTCCATCTTTTGGTAATGGGAGAAACATGCTTGAGGTTTTGTATAAGAGCATCTCTGATTCAGTTTTTTTTAATATTATTGTAGAATCAAATGTAGAGTAAATATCATATTCAGTCCAACAGTCTATTATATATTTTAGGAATATTCTATTTTTACACTTTCTAATATTGAATTGTTTTTTAATCTAATTATTATATATCATATAAGTTTGCATATATTCATGTTTACGCTTAATTATAATTATAATTAAATATAATATAATTTATATTAAATTATTTAATAAAGCTATAGTTAAACATTGCAAAACAATTAATTTATTTGAACAATAAAAACTGCGCCATATAACCCATATCTTATTTGAAAATTTATATAAATGTAAATATATGAGTTGGTGATACTAAACGTAAATAATGATTTAATTAATCTTTTAATACCATCAAAGAATTTAGGAATGAACACTAAAATAAATTCTACAAATCAAAAGAATGTATAAAAAAAAGAGTATTGATGTAGAGGAAAGAACCGTGCCCGCCATATGTAGCGTGCATCCCCTTAAAATAGAGTGGCGTTTGGCAGACGGTTGGAGAGAATCCAACTATGATAACGTCCTCCGCTATTCTCGTAGTCTTTGGAGATGCTCTCATGTATCATAATTCAAAATTACAAAGTCAAAATATCCAAGTACTCATATTTTCTTTCATTCTCAACATTTTAAAGAGTCTTAATGTGAGATTTGACTATAACTACTTATAATTTGATTACGATTCTCTATATATTTAGGGGCGTTTACTTTAAGTGACATGATAAATAGATAAAAATAATTCAAACTAATCCATTGTTTACTTCGATGGATTAATGATGGACTGATCAATTATGAACTTATTTGATTATCTTATCTTTTAGATATTCAATCATATATTTAATCAATCTACTATATCATACAATATATATTCCAATTGGTAACAAATACGTAAGTTCCAACTACAGACTAGGGAATGTTTTTTTGTACGATTGTTTTAGATTGTGACTATTGCGCTAGGCTTAACGAGAAGCCTTTAATTTGTACATAATTTGGCCGCCATCTTTGTTTGCTGAAATTCATGGACAATATAAACTCCCTAGAAAATGGGGCAAAGATGGCTGCCTTAGCACTTTCCCAAAAAATTGTGATATTATTTTTTCCATGAAAACTCTCTGCTCAAATAAAGATGTACGAAATAAGAGCATCATTTACAATACGAATCACTATTTTGTCAAACTAAAATACTGCAATATGAAACTTGTGCTTCATTAGTGATGCATATGATTAATTAGTAGGAACAATTACTAAGCTAAAGGTCTATTTGGAGGGAAAGAGAAAAGAAAATTCAACCTAAATCTCGATCGCAAGTGCTTGAGTTTTTAAATCTTCAATCATATTTCACATTTTATTTTGGGCTAATTACATATTTAAATATTTCCTAAATTATTACTTTTTTTCAATTCCATCGTGAGCTATCAATTTTGGTTAATTACTACTCAAACTACGAGAAACCATGCAAATTTGTTCCCGATCAAATTTTTCTATATCTAAAAGCTGAATCGGATGTCATAAATTGAAACGTGAATGCTTTGTCGTTTAGAGCTAATGTTTTTTTTCGAGGGAACGAACGTCTTATTTTTTTTGTCAATTAAATATAGAAATTTAAAGACCGCGTCACGGTAGACTCGAATCGAGACCTTTAGATCGGGTATTAACTACTCTACCACTAGACCAACAAACACAAACAGGAACGAACGTCTTATTACTACATGTATAATGCGAATTACCAAAGAAAAATGTCTTTTTAATACACGTATAATGCGAATCACCAAATATGTATTATTATCAAAGCACCCAATTACAGTTCGCGGCCTAGTTTCATCGGACGGGGGTGAAGGTAGAAGAACTTAATTAAGGGACTAAAGATAATAAATACTTCATCCATTCCCAATAAATATTTCCGAGAAAAAAATGCATACAAATGAAGTGGGAAATTTATTCTTTTAGTTTTTAGCCCAAATTATTGAGGGGTATTGAAGGGTCCGTAAAAGTATAGTAATATTGAAAAATTAAACAATGATAAATTTGGGTATTTTGACATCACTATTAAATAGAATTCAAAAACAAGATTGAAGCATTACTTTTGAGTGCCAAACTGTAAAAGAATCAACATATTTAAGTAGTTAAGGCAAAATAGTCCAATAATGGCATATCATTTACAATGTGAAGTCTTGCTTCAGTAGCCTCGCACCACAAGATCATTTATCTACCTTAATTTAATGGGTTAGTTGCGATAAATAATATAACATTTATCTAAATTTAGAATTTTAAAATTTTACATTTCCAATATTACCTAGCTGTAGCACATCCACATCTTTTACATTCCATTATACACACGTTTAAAGTATCTTTTTATTATTCCGAAACTGAAATAATGAAACTTTGATGTCACGTTTCAATAAGTATTGACCCCGACTAGCGTAGAGTATTGCTTTATTAATTATAATATATGATATTGATGAATCTAGCATGTGAGTGTCGAGATTTATATAAAGAATAAAGAACACCTGCGCTTTTTACGTGGTTCGATCGTTAATGAGATCTACGCCCACGGAGGAGTGATTCCTCAATACTTTTACTAGAGCTGCATGCAGAGATTGGTTACAAGCCTCAGTATTCAAAGAAATTGCTAACCCTTCTAACATCGCTTTCCTTCTATTTATACACCCGAATCGCCATCAGAGCGCGCCCGACCTCTCCATTGGTCGTGGTGTGACTCTTCCTCCGCATGCCTTCCATTGGCCGGAGCCGACCTTTCGCCTTTCGCGCGCCACGTGGAGGTGGCGCCCGACTGTTCCGGGCGCCCTTCCATCGCCGAGGATAGCGGTTCGGGGCCAGGTTTTGGGCACGATTAAGTCTCGCCTTGGGCTCGACCGCTGGGCTCGCATCGACGTTAGGCCCACTGCTTGGGCTCGTTAGTGGACCCACGGTTGGGCCATATCCCATCATAGCCCCCGAATAGCCGAGGGACGCCGAGGCCGAGGTGGAGTGAAGGCGCTCGCGAGGAGCGAAAGCGGCTCGGCAAGTTGTTCCTCGAGTTGTCGTCCTTTTAGTGTGATGGTCTTCGTGCCGAATCGAGACGTGGCATCGGCGGAAGTCGAGGTCCGATTTAGATATCGCGCCCGCGCTTGTTACGCCGAGGCGCGGTCCGGGCGGTGTTTCTCCTGGTGGGTGCCGATGTCCGACCCGAGCGACCGCCCTTTTCGGGATGCCGTGGTGTGTCTCGGGCCGCATGTACTCGCGGCTCGGTTAGCCGAGGTCCGATCTGGTTGTGCTTTCCCGTAGTGGTCAAGCCGGTGACAGGCCGAGGTCCGGCGTGATTTCTGGCATTTGTGGGAAGGACGGGCGCGACCGAGGCGCCGCCATCCGGAGGACGCCGGGTCCGTATGATGATTGCTAGGTCGATCGGGCGGCCCGCCCTATCTCGGCGACGCCATACGCGCCAGCGGTAGTTGGGCACTCGAATCGCGGCGCAAGATGTAACGCACATCCAATCACGTAGCGCGTGTTGAATTTGAAACGGCAATTTGCAGCGCCTAGTCTTATAAATAGGCGCAAAAGAGGCAACTGCTCACTTTCTTCTTCTTCGACACTTAAGAATTCTCGAGAGAGAATTTCGAGATTTTCCGAGTTGATCCCGATTACCAAGTAGCCGATACTACCTCGAAAAGTAAGTATGTTTTCTTCATCTTCTTCGCCCGAAAGTTCCCTTCCGCCTCGGGTTCCGGGCGTGAGTCGCCCGTGTAAGAGACTATATGTGCTACAATGGTTCGGGTAGGTCCGTAGGTCGAGTTCTAGTATTCCGCCGGTATCCTCTGTATGGGATGGTCTGGGTGGGCGCGGCGAGGTCGGATTTGACGCTGCAGTGAACTTTTGAAGTTGTTAGGAGCACCGGATTCGGGAGGCGTGGTGGTGTCTCGCCGATCCGGACGATAGGCGATGGCCTCCGGAGGGTTTGTTACCGCTCACGTAGATGCTTGAGGGCAGTGTCTTAGGTACCCTCCGTCCCCATTTATCTTAGCCTTCAAGAGTATTTCCGCATCCCCATTTGTCAATCGACCCCAATCTGCTAGGTCGCTAGGTGGGCCGGGCTCTCTTGTTATGGCATTGCCGAGGAGTTGTCCTTCGAGGTATTGATGCGCTTTTTAGCGTGAAGACCATAGGAGGGTGTACTATCCGTCACCCCGCTGAAATTTAAGGTAGCCGCCCCTCCAAGGTGTCCCATCGCGTAATAGGTATTTCTTTCATGGCCGAGGTGAGCCGAGGTACGAGTGGGTATCGGCTACCGGTGGACCCGAAAATCAAGCCCTCGGGCCATATGGAGGAATTGTTGAGCAGCCTTGGTGAGATCTTATCCATAAGTTACACCGAGGACGATCCGAAGGCCGGCCGAGTGTTTTCGGTCGAAGCGCCGGACCGGGTCCGACGGGGTGAGGGCATCCCCTTTTCTTAGTCCTTATTCGCTTTATTTTGCCGTGCTAATGTGTCTTTCTTTTGACGCAGAAGCCGAGGGATGAGGCTGAGCCACCGTCACCGGCAAGCGAGCCGGGCGAAGAAAAGCAGAGGCGGGCCGGACCTAGTAGGGCCCGGCAGTGGACAAGATGGGCCACCGGATGAGTGGGCTCGAGCCGGGTCCAGCCCGGCCGAGTCGCGGCCTCGTGGCCGCCAGTACGGGTACCGCCTCAAGCTTGGTCGCATCCTCCCCGAGGTACGTAGTTTCTTCATATTTAGATTTGTTTGCTTCGCAATCGGTCATCGACTTGTGCATCTCCTTTTCGTGGTGGGAGCTCGATGACGGGGCCCCGCAGCCACTTCGGGGGTCGTCAGTCGCCGAGCTTGTCACCGAGAGCTCACCCGCAAGAGGCGCTGAACGGAGCCAGCCGCTGGCGGAAGCCGAGACCGCCGCGTCCGCCGCGAGGGCGGAAGCCGAGGCCGCCAGGCTTCGAGGCCGAGGGCCGCCGCCGCCTCAAGAAGAGGCACTGGCACCGGAGGCCGCCTGTGAGGTCGAGGAGCCGGGCGAGGAGCTGGCCGGGCGGCATGAACTCACCGATGAGAGGAGTGCAGGTGGCCGACCAGTGACCCTTGTTGAGGGCCTTGCCACCGGCTCATCGAGTCGGAGAGCTTCTCGCCTTTCATTGCCGATCTCGCCGCCGTCTTGAAGCCGAAGGTGGTGTCGGATCACTGGGAAGCCGGCGGCGCCATGCCCGATTTTGATAAGGTCAAGCATGGGTGGACCGAGGTCGACCCAAGAGAGTGGACAAAGCTTACGCCGGGTGATCTACGGGCCGACTCCTTCCTAGTGCCGGAGGCTCGCATCCACCTCTACCTCCCGATCACGAGGTCGCCGCCCAATGTAAGGAGGACGAGGATCGCGAGCTCTGGAGCCCTTGCCGAGGTCCCGGCCAAGCCGCCGGCGGAGGAGGAGGCGGAGGTGAGGAGGCGGGTCGGAGCTCCCGCCGGAGGTGGGCAGCCGCAGGAGCATCGAGGTCGCCGAGACCGCCATAGCCCGAGGTCGCGGACCGATGTAATAGCGTGAATCGCGGGTCGACAGGACCCCGAGTCTTTGTAATAATTTTTCCTTTGTCGAGTAATAAACGCAATATTTTGAAGATTTGTGTTGTCTTGTTTATTTTCAAGATTCGCACCGAATGGATCGGACTTGACCATGAATTGTCGACAAAGTTAAAAGAGGTCCGAGGTGCCTCGCCGAAGCGACGAAGAGGTACTTTCCGAGGAGCCGGTGCCGAAATGACCCAAGTTTTGGCCACTATGGAAGTTAGCTCGGCTTCGTCATCGATCCAAGAAGTTGGACGAGGCTGATCGGGAAGTGGCCCGCCTCCCGCCGAGAACGAGGCGCTGGTTGAAGGTCGCGCAGGCGAGTCCGGGGCGGACATATCCGCCGACGCTATCCAAGGACGCTTGATGCAAAGGCGAGGAACAACTCAATCGATCGCGAGAGGCTCGCCGATTGTCGGAGGAGCATGCAGAGTACGAGGGCGATCCGCCGAGCTGGTGGGACTACCATATCCAAGCCGACGACCGAGTCCGAGCTTGTCATGGAGGGCATGGTGCTAAGGGACGAGGAGGGCCCAACAAAGAAGAAGTTCAAAGCTCGCCAACTCCGTGGTGAAGTTTATGGAGATGTATGATATCGTCCGCAAACGTCAGATGCCCATGCCCATGCGGCGAGGCCAGGCCGGGCTCCGCCGACCCGATCATAGAAGAACCCGCAGAGGCGGACGGCTACTCCGATCATGCCGAGGTGCCGAGGTTGACGGGTCCGCAGGGCGGATTATCCAGGGCGATCCTCCGGGAGCGGACGGCGACCGAGACCTCGTGTCGGCGGGAAGAGCGGCGGGTAGGGGTCGAGGTAGTACTCCCGACCCTGTCCGGTCAGGCGTGACCTCGGTGCATCCCCACCGCCCTAATGCTCAGACCGGGCGCCCGCGCCACTGTGTCCTGTGAGCGCGGCGCGACCGAGTCGATCTTCCGTCCGGCCGCCTCCCGAGCCCGCCGAGCGCTTCGAGCAGTTGCAGTGATTCCGCCTTATCGACCGGGTCGAAGGCACGAGTTCGCTCCGCATACATCGCCGGCCCGGAGATTTTGTAGAGAATTGGTGCAGCCGGCAGTGTCCTCGGCGAGGCGAGCCCTAAGCCCGAATGAGGCTATGTATAGTATAGACCTTGTATGTAGATATAAATGTATTTAGACTCGTTTGAAGTGTATATTTTCCCCTCGAGAGGTGCAAACATAACTTAGACTTCGCTTTGGTCGTAAATGTATTTATACCGTATACATAGGTGTGTATTTTCCCGAATAAAGGGGTATAAACGAGCTCAAGCCCTGCTTGTCTTGTATATGGCTTGGTACTTTCTTTGTAGTCGCAATGCATTTAGACTTTGTACCGAGTGCATATCTTCCCAAATAAAGGGTATGAGACGGCGAGATCGGTCCGGATGTCGCTTGCATGTAGACGCCCAACTTAATGGGTAATCAGATGCTTTGCGTGTAGACGCCCAACTTAATGGGTAATCAGACGCTTTGCGTGTAGATGTCCAACTTAATGGGTAATCTGACGCCACCCTACTTGGTGGGATTTTCATCTTCGTAAGGCGCCCCTCGTGAAGGTTTAAATGTGGTGTATCCAAACAGATGTTCACATATGTACGAGACTAAGTGAAATATTCATTATAAAACAAGTGTTTTATCGAACATGTAATCAACATCGCATTTCTTGTAAAGCAATTAAGGAACCAACATGATGCCGACTTTAAATCGAAGCTATGTAAAATACCTCCTTAAATGCATAATGTGCCAAGTTCGGGACAAGTGCACCGATAAGTGAGCCACTTGTAAGCCCTTTGCCGAGGTCCTCGTGAACGCGGTGACGGCCTTCCCATGTCGGATCCACTTTGTTAAGACGCCGCCCCATCTGCTTCATTATTCCTTAGACGAGGTCGCCCACATGGAGCCTGGAGGCTTTGACCGCTTGTTGTGGTACCGCGCGACTGGCCTCAGACTTGGCTTCGCTTATGAAGGCGAGCTCAAGGCTTCTCCTCGAGGCGCCAAGGTTGGTCCGCAGGTCTTCCTGCTCCCGGCCCGGTCGGTGGAGAGCGCGAGGGCTTGGCCGCCGATCTCACCGGTATGACGGCCTCGATCTGTGACCGTGCTAAAGGGGTCTCCCGCGCGCCGTCCGAGGTGTGGTCCCGGCGACCGAGGACTTGAGGGAGATTTTCAGCCCACGCTTTAGCTCGATCCGCCTCTTCTTCAATCCTTGTACGATCGTGCGGTTCGTCACCCGGTCCGACCATTCGCTTATGCGCGTGTGCGACCGAGGTGAAGCGCTGATCGATCCAAGCTCTTCGCACCACCTCAAGTTTTTGTCGACGAATTGAGTGTCGTTGTCCGAGACCAGACGTGCGGTATGCGGCGGCGCACTATATTTTTCCACACAGGTTTGAATCCTTCCGCCGCGAGGCTCGAAAGGGCTCGGCCTCGACCCATTTTGTAAAGTAGTCTATGGCTACGACTAAATATCGAAGCCGACCGGTGCTCGGCCGAACGGGCCAACGATGTCGATCCCCACCGCATGAAAGGCCACGGACTCGCAGTCGCTCAAATCCGCCCGAGGCGCTGACCGTGGAGTGAATCGCACTTGGGCACTTCTTGACGAGCTCGGCCGAATCTTGTGCAAGGTGGCCAAGAATATCCCGACCTCGCCTTCTTTGAAAGTGCTCGCGACCCGATGTGGCTTCCACAAGACCCCGGTGAATTTCGTTGAGCACGTAGTCGGCTTCTTCCGCCCGAGGCATCTCGTGAGGGTCAAGGTAAGACTTCCTGAGAGAGCGCCTCACGCACGAGATACTTCGATTTTGCCATCATTTTTTGGCTTCGAGCCGATCCAAGGTAGTGCCGTGTTCCGTGTAGGCCTTCGTGGAGACATCCACCGGCTCTATCTCGGTGATGACGCCGACGTGGGACTCGCTATGCTTCGAACGAATCTCTCCACCGGTGGACTTGTTGACGACGCAGCCTAACTTGTCGAGGACGCCACCGCTGCTTTCCCATCGGGGATTCGTGGATGTCAAGTACCGAACGAGGTCAACATCTCCTTCGCTTCTCGAGGTATTGTTTATTCGGCCATCCTCGCCTCAGATTTGCTTAACACCGTTCACGACGACTGGAATCGCCAAGATTGGATCTCATCCACCTCGCCTCCTTAGCGGGCGGAGCCCGGAGATTAGGCCTCATACTCCACCTCGTTGTTGGTGGTCTGAAGGTAAACCGAGCGCGAGGGTGACCTCGCTTATCCGGGCCGAGGAGGAGATGCCCGCCCGCCCGCCTGTCTTGCACGATGCTCCGCCCACGCACTACTAGAAAAACAAGATATAGACTACACATAATATGTGTAGTCTATGCGCGTGTCGGAGTGTAGACAAAAGTGGTGTAGAAAACCAGCGCCGATAGACTACGCTTTTGCGCGTAGTCTATACCCACCATGACCACGCTCACATAGACTACGCTTTTACGCCGTAGTCTATACCCACGCATCACACAAAATTTCGCACATAGACTCGCTTTTTGCGTAGTCTATACCCACCATAGACCACGCTTTTTCACTTAGACCACGCCACGCCGTAGTCTATACCCATGCACTACACAAAATTTCGCACATAGACTACGCTTTTGCGTAGTCTATACCCACCATAGACCACGCTTTTCCTCATAGACCACGCCACGCCGTAGTCTATACCCATGCATCACACAAAATTTTGCACATAGACTACACTTTTACGCGTAGTCTATACCCACCTAGATTACGCTTTTGCGTAGTCTATACCCACCATGATCACGGTTTTCTCTCATGACTCACGCTTTTACGCCGTAGTCTATACCGCTTAATGCCAAATTTACTACGCTTTTT
This sequence comes from Salvia rosmarinus, assembly GCA_036937905.1. Taxonomy (NCBI): domain Eukaryota; kingdom Viridiplantae; phylum Streptophyta; class Magnoliopsida; order Lamiales; family Lamiaceae; genus Salvia; species Salvia rosmarinus. The sequence continues at coordinate 100,935,426 of CM072819.1, forward strand.
CTATTACAACCCGTAGTCAAACGAGATTAAAATATACTTATGACTACGCTCAAAATCACTATTCAAAAATATACAATCTGTTTTCATTACAACTACAAAATCACTATACAAAATATACAACTGCTTTCATTACAACTACAAAATCACTATACAAAAATACTATGCACATCACATAACAAAACAATAAGACCGTATCCCCCATATCACTGTACAAAATAATTCAAAAGATCAATAACTTACAACAAAAAAATCACAAGACTATATGTGAAGAAGCATGAGATTTGCCCATTCAACACTAACTTCATCAATGTCCTCTCGAGAGTAAGTCCGATTAAACTATTAACAATTCAAAATAAAATATTAGCACAAGGTGGGTAAGCACCCGGTAAGCGTAACTTGTTCGCTAAATTTATATATTTCAAAATAGTCAGGAGTAAAAAAAATGTGCAAGAAGTGAAATAAGAATAATATAAATATAAAGATACAAAACAGATCAAGAGCAGAAACTTGCTTTCTTAATTCTAATTTCATTAGACCAAGAACAAATAGTTGCTAACTAATATAAAGTCAAGGTAATCTTACTTGATAAACTATTGCAAAATAGTCACCATGAAAGCTAAAAGCATTTCTATAGCAATAGGGAATCGTAAATTTCACCTTAGCAACCCATTTTATGTTGAAGTCTCCTCTTGCAAGATCGTGGCGGGCGAGCCATCGCAACAATATTGCATGAATTTCATCGGCCCACATTCAAAACGTAAAGATCTCTCGCTGAAATCAATTAATAATGTAAGTAGTCGATTGCTCTTAACTCTAAGCATAAATGCTAAACTCAACTGGATGGTATATCGATATTCCATCATAGAGTTTCCAATGATTCGTACTAAAAGAACAATGAGTTTAGCTAGAAAATTCAAATTACATCAAAGAAATCTAGACTAGTATCGAATATAATGTAAACTAAATATAAGAATAATAACAAGTGACAGACATGATGAGATATTAGCACATAAGTCATGCAACATTAAGAAAATTACAATCATTTTGGGGATCCCTAAACAGCTCAACAAACATGAGGAAGATGAAATAGAAATTGCCTTCCAAATTGTGAGTTCGTAAATTTAGTCCAAAGGACACTCAATTACCACGTGATTAATTGTAGCCTAGCGACAATATGTATAAGTACTTTTTTCTCGAATTCTTCCATTAGATCCTCAAACAAATCAATACACCCCGATCGTCCATAAACTCATTTCACCATATCAAGGAGAAATCAATACAATGCACACAAAAAAAGAGGAATGAATGCAAAGACTTCTCCTCATGCAGCTTAAACTATTCAATAACCACCACAATCTTGCCTTCGATCAACGTATGGTTATAATTCCTACAAGGTCGAATACTAATAATAATATATAAATTTTCTATTATCTAGAACCTTTCTACGCTTGATACCATGACATGCCTTACTTATTATGTTAATCCAGCTCATTAAACCGGATGATATGTTTGGTACATCGAATCGGACTAAAATCACCACCTCATTGGTATATTGCACTTCACTATGGAAAGAGTGCCATTAAACATTCAACATAGTTGAGGGTAGATAACATTCAAAACCTCAATTCAAACAAAATTTAATGACAAAGTATTACTTATTGTTGTAATGAAAAAGTGCCCATCGAGCCATTGAATTTTAAAATCTCATAATCAAGAATCATAAGACAACAAAGAATGTAGTACACAATGTAACTTCTATGGCAACAAGAAAAGAAAGAAAATCAAAATCAAAGTTTCATCCGCACAAATGTGCCACCATACATTCAACCATCGAGTTAAAGAACCTGCACTCAGAGCGATTTGAACCACAAAGCAGCATTAGATAAACATGGTACCACGTAAAGGTGTTGCCAAAATTTATCAATCCATATGAACAGTAAATAAAAAATTGAAGGAAAAGAATTAGATATCATTTAACTTACACCGATATTACGAAAGAAATAGACAAATTAGTTTCAAAATAGTGGACTCCTTTAACCTCTTAAGGGCATGGGCACTTTTGGCAAAAGAAGATATAAACCCCAAACAAACATTTAATCCAAATGATATATCAAAATCATATCCTCAATCATTATAAGACTCGATATATCGATCCAAACACAAGTTAATATTCATTGAACAAGAAAACTTATACGGCATGTAAGCCATCTTCCAAATCTCGCTCCCAATAGCAAAGGAGCCCTTGCGTAAACGCATTATATGTCCAAACGAACAATTAATATATGCAAGACATTTGATCGAAACCAAGATCCTTCCAAAGTTAAACCAAACTCAAATATACAGACGCGCCAACGCCTTACAATACACCAAAGAACCAACTATATGTTAAATCATGGAAAAGAACGCTTAAAGGCTCGCCATTCCAGCTCAGATTCAAATATAAAAGCTACGACATCTTACCATACATAAGTATCAAGTTATGGGAAAACCACATCTTGATGAAGATCGACAAACCCATTTGCAAAGACAAATGTCGAGACAATCACAATCATCGACGTTGGTTTGTACGTAATTCTTGAGGTTCAAACCGACAAAGTCGGCCGATGCGTAACCAAAGAACCAATATGATAATCCAATCAAGAAATTCAAGGAATCAAGAATGTAAACCGGATAAGGCAATGAAAACAAGCATCGATATTGCAAATGGAAGAAAGCAACAAGAAAAGAGGATTGATAAATAGCAAAATGGAGCCGTAAAAAGTCTCACCAAGAAAAGGCACATATCATTGAGCATTAGGCTACCATTTAGTAGCACAACCTTCGGCAGATTAAACTAGAACCATCCACATGTATTTAGAACCATAAAGCCGCTTTCATGATGGAGAAGCATTGTGTTTTATCCAAAATATGAGAAACCATGAGTGAAGGGGAAGAGAACAAACATTTCATCTAACAAGATTATTAGAGTAATTACAAGTTTGAGAAAAGTCTCGCACAAACAAAAATATATTTGGTAGTATTAGTGACAATCGTGAATAACCAATTAAATCTCTACAAGTATCGGTGCAAAGCAAAGAAATATGAGCATAAACTCATATGAAAATGATGCAAATAGTATTTCGTGGCAATAAGCAATTGTTAGAACTTGAACACCAAATAATGGAGGTGAATGGTAACGATGATACTTACGTAAGTCAAGATAAAATGAAAAGGAATATCCCCACAAGCACCAAAATCGTATGAGGTCGACACTGCACCCAAGCATCAAGCAAAAGTAATACCCCGTAGGAACTATGAGTGCATATCCATAAATGGAGCTCACGCCACATTTACATAGTTGACATCAAATGTCCATGGGAAATTTGGGTTGCCTTTGCTGTTCATGTAGTTGAGATCCGCAAGCCCATAGTCGAAAGATAGTGAAAAAGCTTAGCAATGTCATAGTGAAGAGAACTTCCAAACTTCCAACAAATCCATGAGCAGAAATATAGTTCCCCACAATTTTCTTACTCATGTAGAAGATAGTCACTTTCCCTTAAGTCATCCATTTTATTTAATCCAATCGATGAAGCAATATTCCATTTTCATATAAGAGAACAGCTAGCTCTGTCACACGATGATAAAAGTGCTCTAGGATGGCAATTACATAAACAATAAAAAGGTTGCTTCTCGCCTATAGACAATCCCAAAAGTTAGATTACTATTTATTTTAAATTACATATCTCAACATTCTAAGCCGAAAGACCACACCCCGTAACTAGTACCTAATATCCAAGAACTAGTCACAAGCCCAAAGATATGAGAATTGTCGCGATTGTACCATATAATAAGGGCATTTTCTTTGGGTGATACAATAATAATATTATCTATAAGATTACATGATCAAATGAGCTCAAAATTGTACGATCCATCAAAGCATATGGTGGATGCCTAGCCTATGTTTTGTCTATCTAAGCTATCAACCAAAATAAACACCTCAATAGGAGTTTATATTACCATCCCGGATTTGTCTTTATATTATTCCTTTGCTAGAAAAATAGGATACCGATATAACCAAAGGGAAGGAGATATACAAGCCAAAATAGTCAAAGCCCCAATTCTCTCAGTAAAAATATAGTGAGTATGTAAAGCTTAATAGCGATAATATAGCACCATTAGATCATCTTAGTGATTGAAAACATGAAGTAGAAAAATAAGAGAAAAAGCAAGTTGATGATGATTAGCAAAATGTGGCATAAGCATCTCATAGAAATGAACACACTATCTTCCATATTATGTGAAAATTTGCTAATTTTGTCACAGATATAACCAAATTACAACATTTCATTGTATGATTTTAGAAGGAATATTCTCAAGCAATTTTTCCCAAGAAACCCCTTCCTAGGAGAAAATACAACCAAAGCGGCAAGGGTTGATATGGACAAGTAGTTGATACCATATGCAACAATTACATAGATTGTTCCTTCATCAAACTTATCGGTCCGGGTTTGCATCAATCTTGCCGACAAAGTCTCCGCTTGTAGGATACAAAGAACTTATCAACTGCTTAAAACAACTTCAAGGTTCACATTAAAATATTGTGTGTATGAATAGATGTCAATACTCCTTCCGCTTGTTTGTCATTGACCACCATCATCCGAGAACACACACATATTTAGCTAACTTGAGAAAGTGTAATTACTTAAGGACCTAGAATGATTAAGTAGTTTTCATTGTAAATTGAAGATATGTCATTTAACAAGATGTGGATAAAGAAAGCTTTTACTGTATGTAAATGAACATATTAAATAATAAGCATGGTACTTAACATGGTAAAAGAGACACACTATTCGAGCCATCGTCAACATTTGATTGTGCAATCAACTCGAGCCATGCAAAGTATGTCATGTCGATTGTTAAATTCTCATTACCCCAAATGTTAATGTTTCAAATGCTAAACCTAAAGGATCATGCATAAGTTGAATAAGTTCGGACACATTGTTTCAAAAGGACCTTTGAATCTACAAATGCAGAGGTTAAAACCTAGCTTACTAAATAGCACCATTTCTCTTTCTTTTATTCTCCGTAAATAAGGTGCCTCTTCGATTTTGCACATTACGTAAATCTTTGATTCTTTATGTGAATCAAAGAGGCAGCCACTAATCAATCGACATCAATATAATTGTAATGAAGCTCAAAGACGCTATAAAAAATCATTTCAAGAAAAAGAATTGTAGCTAAGAAAGTCAATCACAACCGACAAACAACATGCTATCATGAAATGATCTCAAATCTCTTACTTCAAAATTTTGCATAACCAGACAGAGCCAATGGGAGCTTTCCTGAGAAAATGGACCATGGAAATCAAAGATCGAATGATTCATTATCGACATTATCCTACACACAACAATTGATGGTAATTTTCTCTTGAATGGAAGTTTAGTTTGCCACCTAGAAGTCAAGGTTTTAATAAACCCGAATCAACATCATAATAAACATCACAACCCCAAAGACACGAAATCACCGCCACGCGCCATAGCACAAAGGCACACAAACAAAGACGAAGCTCAAAGACACTCGACCGTCTCGCAACAAGCTCCGCCACCTCCGGAAACAAATATCGCGAATGAACGAAAGCGAGATTTCAAGAGGGAGGCGAATGGCGAGGGATGCGGAGAGGAAACGAAGAAGAGAGACTGAGAAGATGAGGAATGAGAAGTGGAAGCAAGCGAAGAGACTAGGGATTGAAAATGGGAGAAATGGGTATGTAGTAAAGGGAAAGAAGAAGGGTTTTGGAGAGGAAGAGGAGGGTTGATTGGAGGATTGCAGATTAAGAAGTCGAGAAACCGGTCCCGATGATGACGGAGAGAGCTCACTTGCCGCCCCCTTGTCTTTGAAACAGGTTCGGTTGATGGCGGCGAGATCGACATTTTGGTTAGTGTGTTTGCGGGCGGGCGGGTTGATGGAAGGTCGTCGATGAGGTCAGCAGTGGCTCGGCGGCGTGGCTCGTCGAAAATGGAGAAGATGGTGTTCTATGTGTGTGCGGCATATGAGAGGCACGAGAGTATGTATATGTATATGTATGTGTAGAAAAGATGAGAGCTAGGAGGAGAATAGCTTAGTGTTTTGCAATGTAAATAGGCTTCAAACTAATACATATAAAAATAAATAACGTTTGTTGAGGATTTAATTTTTATTTTTTTTAAAATTTATTCATATAGACTACGCTTTTAAAAAAACACGATATATACTACGCTTTTAAGCGTAGTTAATAGTTCATATAGACTACGCATTTAAGCAAAGCGTAGTCTATATTTCAAAAATTAAGCACATAGACTACGCTTAGATAAAAAGCGTAGTCTATACTCATAGACTACGCTTTTACGAAAAACGTAGTCTATGAGGTGTAGAGAAAGTGATATTTGTAGTAGTGACGACATCCGCCAAAGAACCATCCGGTGGTGTTAGGCGGCTTCCTCCGCCGTGGGGCGGAGCTGAGTTACCTCGCCGGCGAGCCTACCTCGGTGAATTGGCCTCAACCAGAAGTCGGCGAGAGCTTGCCCTTTATGGTCGGTCCGGTGAGTACGAATGTCGTGCTCGCCGAGCTCCAGTGCCCACTTAGCTATACGTCCGGACGACTCGGGTTTCAACAAGACTTGTCTCAAGGCGGTCGCTTAGCACCGGACGGAGTGAGCTTGGAAGTAGGGTCGGAGGCGTCGCTTGGCGCTCACTGTGGCGGCTATTTTTCGAGGCCGAGTACCTTGTCTCTCGGTCCTTGAGAGCTCGGTGATAAAATAGATGGGAGTTGTCGTCCCACCTCATCCCGCACCAAGATCACAATGATGGCCTCGTCCGAGGCGGCCAAATATAGGGAGAGATTCACCTTGCTTGGGCGGACGTGGTCGGCAGGTCGGCGAGGTACTCTTCACCGCGGTAGCGGGCTGATGTTCCTCCCGCCAGCGAAGTCCGGAGCCCTCCTCAAGATTTTCAAGAATGGGAGCTGCTTTCTGCGGCTCGAGAGAATCTCTGAGGCGGCCAGCACCGGTGAGTTTGTGGATCTCACGGATGGTCCTCGCACTGCATGTCGAAACCACCGCCGCACCTTGGTGGGATTGGCCTCAGCCTCCCGAGAAACCCAAAGATCCCAAGAACTTGCGGTCTTCACCATAAATGTACATTTACGGGGTTGAGTTTGAGGTTGGCCGACCGAGGAGTTGGAGGATGGTGCCGAGGTCGCCGGTGTGCTCTCCGCTTTTCGACTTTGACTACTATGTCGCCGACGAGACCTCGACGATCTCCCCGATGTGGTCTTTGAATGTTGCATCCACCATCCTCTCGTAAGTAGCCCCGCGTTTTGAGGCCGGCGGCATCTTCCGACGCAAAGACGCCAAGTCGGTGATGAACGCGGGTCTTTGGTGCGTCCTCCGGCTCATCAGATTTGGTGGTACCCTTGTATAGATCCGTGAAGTCGAACATCTCGTGGCCCACCAATGCCTCCACCTTCTTGTCGATATCGTGGAGGGGTAGCAATCTTTGGGCGATTTGTTGAGGTCGGTATAATCGACGCACACGCGCCACCCTCCGCCGCTTCGGACCACGACTGATTAGCCATCCAGTCGGGTATTTGACCTCGAACAAGATCTTGGCCTTGAAGTCGAGTCACCTCGTCCCTTACGACCGGCCGCGCCCGCCGCGAATATCCTTTTCTTCGCCGGACCGCTTGGTAGCCGGGTCGATGTTGAGGCGGTGAGTTATGAGCTCGGGTGACACTCGGTCATATCGAGCGGGGACCAAGCAAACACGCCCTATATTCTCTCGAAGTCGATGACGTCTTCCGGACGTCCGCCGGGCCTCAGGTGCCGACCGATGACCTTCAAGGATCATCGTCAGATAGTTGGAGGCCCCGGTAAGGTCATCCCGTGGTGTCGGCCTCAGGGCTCGGTAATTGCTATGCTCGGGCGAGGCCGCATCTTGAGTTGAGAGTCGTAGGCATTCTTTGCCGCCGCTTGGTCTCCCCGATCTTGAGCACTCCCACCGGGGTGGGAATCTCGACGGTGAGTGGTAGACCGAACAGACGGCCTTGGTGGCGTCTGACCAATCTCTCCGAGGATGATGTTGTACGGAGAGGAGCTCGACCGGAAGAATCGGATGGCCTTGGTGACCGACACAGGAGCCCGCCTACCATGACCGGAAGGGTAATGACCCCCGGCCGGATCCTCTTGAGTGAAGCTCAGAATCGAGGGAGCGGGGAGTACCGAATGCCTCCGACCTCAAGCTTGTCCGACAGCTCGGAAGATGATGCCGACGAGGCTCGGCGTCGATATAGACCCGTGGACGTTTTGTTGCCCACCGCACCGTATCGTGATGGCGCCCCGTGCGGCATGATCTTGGGCACGGGTCCTCCTGGAGAACGTTATGTTCTCACCATCCCGAGTCGCTTGTTCTTCGGCTCTTCAGGCCGGCCTCCGGCGTCGTTCTTGTGGACGACCTCGCCGTCCCGAGGGCATCCGTAACAACATAGACCGCCCATAGCGCTGGGACCTTCGTCCCGTCGTCTTCGAGTTGGGTCGCCACTGGGGTCGGCCCGCGCTTGTCGCCACCTCCGCTCCTTCGCCTGCTTCGCTCTTCTTGACCACTCGTCCGAGGTATTTCTTGAGGGCCCTCCTTAACGAGCTCGTCGATCCGTGAGCCTGTGTTTGCATCCTCGGTATCGTGACCATACCCTTGGTGATAGTCACAATACTGCCTCAGGACCTCTTCGATCCCCTTCATGTGGGCGGGTTTGGGAAGAGCTCGGCGTGGAGCTCGAATATTTCCGCCTTGATTTGAGTAGGCTGCCCGCCGTGGTTGGGCCGAGGTCCCAGCCTGACTCGGTGGCCTCTCGATTCTCGTCGGCGCCTCGCGATCGGCCTCGACTCCGGTCATCCGGCTTTTTTCTCTGGACTTACCGTCCTGCAGTTTCCGCTTCTTCCGATCCGACTGCCTCCTCGACGAAGTTGTCCACCGTGTTCCAAAGCTTACTCGTCGTCTTTAGTTTCTCCTGGTGATTTCTTTGTTCGCCGCACCGGTCGGATCCCATTTTGACGCGCGTGATGATGTAGAGGTCGTTCTTTGTCGTCAATTTTGAGCGACTCTTTGATGAACCTCGAGGCAAGTTTGACATCGTCTCGCCCCGCCTCGCGGATTGTGAGCAGTCGGAGGAAGGTCTGGGCGGCATCTTCCGATAGAAGCGCCATTTGAACGATCCATGAGGTCCCGGAAGCGGTGTATCTTTGTTACGACGGAGCGAGGTGAACCAACGCCGTGCGTTGGAGACCAAGACTCGGGAAGATTTTGCACATGAAAATCTTCCATTCCTCGATTCGCCATGTTGGTGGTGTGGCGAAAAGAAAGTCGGAGGGTCTCCGAGGCCATCGTAGGCCGCTATATTGGGTGCCCGCATCACGGGCAAGTGGCGTGTCAGAATCTCCACGAGAAAGGGAGATGATCCTCCGCATCGGTCGAACCCGGAGATCGTTGCCATCTCTTTCGGAGGGTGGGGATCGATAGCGACGCCATCGTCCCTCCGGGGTTCGACCGCCTTTCTTCCTCCTGCTTTGCTCCGCTCGGTCGGCATGACGAGGTGGAGATCGGCCCGCGAACGGCGAGGGGGCGATCGATGATGGCGGCTCGCCAGCGGTGGCGGCTCCGCGAATGAGGCGGCTCGGCGGCGGCGAGCGGTTCAAGCGTCGAGCGCGATGCGCGTTCTCGCCATCGCGCCGAGGTGGATCCGCTATTTCGGACGGGGAGCGGCCGGGCGGCCATGGTGTTCATCCGGGGCCCTCGAGGGCCCGCCTTTGGTCCTCTGGTTGAGGAAGCTTTGAATCGCCAAGATTGGCGTGGAGGAACTCGCTCACAGCTCGGCCGAGGACCTCGTGGGACGAATGAAGCTGCTTGCTCGTCCTCGCTGAGGTCGACATCTTCCCTACGTTGGGAGCGGTCCCGAGGGTGTATGGAAACATTTTCCATGTTGCCCTCGTGAGCGCGGGCGTCAGAAGGCCCGCGATCTCCTTTCCGCGACGCCGAGTGACCACCGGTCGCCCTCGGCCCGGTTGTTGCCGCGTGGGCGGTTGTGCGTGTTCTCGCCATTTAGTTGTAGAGGAAACGAAGCTTTCTTGTTCGGGTTTCCACGACGGCGCCAATGATGAATCTAGCTATGTGAGTGTGCGAGATTTATATAAAACAATAAAGAACACCTGTGCTTTTACGTGGTTCGATCGTTAATGAGATCTACGTCCACGGAGGAGTGATTCTCAATACTTTTACTAGAGCTTTTCATGCAGAGTATTGGTTACAAGCTTTGTATTCAAGAAATTGCTAACCCTTCTAACATCGGTTTTCCTTCTATTTATACAGACCGACCGCCATCAGAGGCGCGCCCGACCTCTCCATTGGTCGTGGTGTGACTCTTCCTCCGCATGCCTTCCATTGGCCGGGCCGGGACCTTTCGCTTTAAATGCACGTGGAGGTGGCGCCGACTGGTTCTGGGGCGTCCTCTCCATTGGCCGAGGATAGCGGTTACTGGGCTAGGGTTTTGGCGATGATTAAGTCTCGCCGGCCGATGGCGTGGCTCAAGATCGACGTTAGGCATCCACGTTTACTGATAATGACCCACGGTTGGGCCATATCCCATCGATACCATAATATTCAGGAGTAAATTGCTGGTTCATAATTACGCACTCATTGACTCCAATCACCCATAACTCAATCAAATTAATTATTAATTATATATACTAATAGGATTTCGCACCACCACACTTTGCACAAGCCCATTATCCAATCTCAACATTCCAGGTATAGCATTCTCGCATTATTGCTAACTAATTTTAAATACTAGTCGACCCAATATCATATTATTACAAAAAGACGTTATAATAAAATAAAAGAAAAAGAAACGATATCTAACATTCTAATTCGTCAACTTATATAAATTATTGGGGTGAGGTGGCCAGCCCTTTTTAGTTATGCCCTAACTGAAGTGAACTTTAGACTATTAAATATGCCGTGATCGCTTCTAAATATAGAGGTCTCAAATATTTTATTGTGGCTTTAAGATTTGATCTTATCAAATCTAGACAAGCGAAAACAATTCAATGAATTTAGTCTAATTCATACTTATATAAGCTTATATATCCATGCATCTAGATCAAATTAAAAAATCAAGTTCGAATAAACTCTATCAATAATGGTTTGATGCATAACCCGAGATACTCATTACTTAAAGCGAAACTATCGGAATCATTCAATACTAGAACACTTCCAGCCAACATAGGAGCGACTTAAGAACAGGCCAACCCTGACGTTTCAAGGACGGACTCTCGATGGAAAAAAATAGACCTCTTAAGAAATGTAATTTTGAAAATCTCGTTGTTAACTATAGATGTACATAATGATTTTCCCCACCAATCATTATTTCTGCCTAGGACTCTACTTCCAACTTCCCGAATTGGTTGGTTAATTCTCATTTTACTCAATCCATAAATCTAACCGAACATGTATTAAAAATAATTGCGGAATGTAGGACCCGACCCTATTAGAAAAGATTTCAGCTGGAGACAAAGCACATTTCTTTTTATGATATGATTAAAAGATTAGATCTTTCCAAGGCTTAAATATCAACGGTAGGTAACGGAAAATTAGAGTCCAATAATGTTTCGACGTGCCTTTGGCTGGTTAGCAAATCCAAGCCACTTGGAATCAACCAATAAAAAGCTGCCAGAATAACATGCTGATTTTGCATGAGGAACTGACTAGGGAGATGAGAAAATATATTTTTGTACCAATTTGAGGTTATGCTCCAAATTTGGGCAGTCATTATCTTCATTAATTATTTTATGGGAAACTTTTGTCGGATTGGTTTTGGTTGTTTTTGAGCCAATTACGTGATTGCTCTACAGTCCAATAGAAATTATTTGTCGTATAAAAAGGGCTAATATCACTTAGATTTGGATCAAATTTAATTTTAATCTAGGTTTAAAGTCGTCACTTTTTCTTCCAAGCTGTCGGTACGCCCCAATTCCGCTGTTTCGGAGAAGTGCTGATGTTTTGAAGAAATGGAACTAGGCTTCTAGATTGTTCGGTTTACTAGTAAAATAACTAATTAATATCAGCATCAAGAACATTTATATCACGTTTTTCAAACTTGATGTGGAAATTTGCTATGCATATTTAAGGTCGATCGTTGGCAAGATCTAAAACTTGCATAATTTTTGGCACCGAACTGGGAATTGTTATTATAAGAAGTTTAACGACGAGATAAGCAAGATGCACAACTTTGTTGTGGTATGTCTTTCTAAGCCCAAATTCAATTGTTCCTTAATATTTTAGTTGATTTTTGTAATTATTATTTGTTTAAGATTACTAGTTCTTCTGTAGTTTTTTTTTTCATGTTTTAGGAGTCAAGACTTTCATATTATCATTGAATTTTTTATAAATTTCATTTTGTATAAGAGAGCATGTGTTAAAACTGTTCAAAAACATAGTTGCAGTAAAATGAAATCCATTACATATACTGACAAAACAGAGGTGTAAACAGAGTAAAACAGAGGCCTGTGTATGTAATATTAACAAAAATACTAAGATTAACAAACAATTGTTTCTGTAAACTTGTGTATTATCAATAACAATATACTAATCTGAGATTTGCACACATTATGTGAAAGAACAAGCAGAAAACAGCTGAGCTTCAATTCTACCTAAATCCCAAAGCTACAAGCTGCTTCTCCTAAAACCTCCCACATTAAATATTAAAAAAAAAAAAAAAAAAAATTTAAGCCTCTTCCACATGAACAAAGGAGGGCTCTTCTTGAACACAGCAGGAAGATTCCGGGGACGCATCTCAGCGAATCCCTCAGGCAATTTCTCCACTGTAAAACTACATCAGAAAACACAGAATTCCGGCCAAATTAAAGCTGTCCAGCCAAGTCTTTCGCCGTGATGAATGTGCCATGAAAACCATAAGGAACTCGTGAAGGAAGCTTCACGGTCGCCTCTAGCTTCATAGTCATCGCATTAACGATCTGCAGCTCGGATTTCCAGGTCTTTTCGTCGTGCACGAAGGCTAGGATGTAGCCGTCGTCCTCCTCCTCGGAGGAGGCGTCTCTGGGGAGGAATAGCGGCTCGCCGCCATATTTCTCGTTTCCATAGAAGAATTTCGCCACTTGGCCGCTGAATAAGTCGACCTTCGCGAAGCCGGAGACTTTGGGCCACGGCTCCGCGATGGCGAGATACGCGTAGCGAGTTTTCCTCCCCAGCTTGTTCCGGTTGACCATGCCGGCCTCGAGGTTGACCTGATCGGCTTCCGACATGATCGGCCGCCTCGTGGACTTTCCGGTCTTCAAATTGAGGCGGATTTCGGATAAAACGCTCTTCAATCCCTCGTCGCATTCGTTGAAGATGGAGTCGGGCGGCGTCATGCAGGAGCCGATGACGACGATCTCATCGGTTTCCGGCTCCTCCCATGCATTCCAGAGATGGAAGCAGAAGCAGTCGGAGACATCCACCCATTTCATGGCGCTCGAGTCTTTCGCGTACTTATCGAGCACGCCGAACCTCGAGGTTTTGTTGCGATCGTACACGACCGGAGAGCCGCCGCGGATCATCTCCGACATCTTAAAAACGACCTGCTGATCGGGGACGATCACGAAATTCTCCGTGATGGCGAAGTCGTGCATCATTGTGGGCTCCGCCACCGGGATCTCGACGTCCTCAGATTTCAGGCCGTTTTTCTGGAAGTGGAAGTACTTTAGGTACGGCTTCTGGATGACGTCGTAGCTGAGGGCGAACATCTCGCCAGTGGCGGGGTCCAGCTTCGGGTGAGCGATCATGGTGGCGTCCAGCTGCCCGTCGAAGCTGTATCGCCCGACGGTTTTGAGATCGCCGGCGGGGGTGATTCTCACGTGGTAGGGCAGGTCGTCTTCGGACATGGCGAGTAAGCGGTTGTTAAAGTAGACTAGCCCGGCGTTGGCGACGCCGGTGCCGTGGGCGTGGTCGACGAGCTTGAACAGGCCTCGAGCGTAAAAGAGGAGGAGCCTGGCGATGCCGGAGTGGCCGTGGAGCTCGCCGATGGCCTTGGGGAAAATGGGGCGGCCGAGGGAGCGCTCCTGGGTGAGGCGCTGCGTCTCCGTGAAGCGGCAGGCGTAGCTGGCGGCGCCGTTATTGAATTGGACGGAGTGGATCATGCCGTCGCCGTCGAAGAAGTGGTGGCCGGCCACCGGCTCGAAGAGCGGGTTGGCACCGTTGCGGACGTATACGCCGCTGATGGCGTTGGGGATTTTGCCGACGACGGGCAGGTTGTGCTTGACGGGCTGCTCCGGCACCGGGGAGAAGTTTCCGGCGATCTGGACTCGGGGATCAGCGGTTTTGGGGAGAGGGTGCTGGAGCTCTTGGGCGGTGAGCGCGGCCTCCACGGCCTCGAGGGCCATTGCGGCGGCTTTTTGGAGGATGTTCCATTGCGGCGGAGTGGATTTTTTTACAGCGGTTTGTGGGGCAGTGACGGTGGTGGTGGAGGATTGGTTAGGGAAGTGGAGTGTGGGGGTGTGGAGAGAGCATTTGATGGTGTGGCTGCAGTGTTTTTGGGGTGGTGATTTGTTGCCTATTGATGGTGCATATAGCTTGGGTTTAGCTAATGAAGTGGCCATTGGCTACCTATTTTGGATGAGTAGGTGTTGTGTGTGTTTTTTAGAGAGAGAAATTTTTGATTGTGTGTTGAGTGAGTGATGAGAGAGAAGGGAGGAGTATTTATATAGCGAAATTGGGAGATGGAGCTCCACTTCTAACATGTAGGAGAAGCCCACGTGTTGGGTTTCATAGTAAACGAGTCCTCAAACTTCCACACCACCACCTTCTTTCTCCCCCTATCTAATAATTCCTTCTATTTTACTTCCTCATTATATAAACAAATCATATACTTGTATATCATTCGTTTTACAACATCCTCTCAGCATTAAGTCTTATCAGCACAACTTCACCAGTCTTTATTTGCAAAAGTTGCGACCTATTCTTTTGGACTTTACATTGGTGCTATGGAAATTGTAATACGATTCTTTTTTTAGGAGATCAAGAAAATTGAGGAAATTAAAAAATAAAAAATAAAATGGAGACTAGGGGACTACTAAGTGAGTAAGGTAGTTATGTTTTGAAAGTTATTATAACGACCCGACTTTCGGATTGACGGCTGACTTCACGAACCAACACAAGTCTTTTCAGTATGTTTTGTTTCCACTAACACACTTCCTGAAAAAACTTCTCCGAAGGTCATCCATCCCACTATTGCCCCAAGTAGCTTTATAGTTTTTATGAGATTGACTTACGAAAAGAAGATGCATCTTGTTGATATAAGTAGCACATATCAAATCATCTAAGGTCAAATTGAATATGTAATCTTATACATACATATTCTCGAAATCACTCTCATTTCGTTGCATTTATGTTTATTTATGCATGTAACCCTCCGTTTTGAAGCCTTAATCGAAGTCTTTCCTTGTCCATGTTTCTGCTTATCGACATTCACTTCATACTTCTGCTCCGGGATCACATGCCCACCAGGTTCAGTTTGATTCGTTCCTGAAGCACACCCAGGGCCGCCCCTGAGGGTCGGCCACCCTGGGCGATCGCCCAGGGCCCACCATCTCAGGGGGACCAAATTATTTTAAAATATTAATTTTATTTATAGATATATAGATTTATTTGGATTCAAAATATTATATCATTTAAATATTTTATTTTAAAGTCCAAAGTATTAAATCTTTATATATTTTACTAATAGATATATGTTTTCATTTGGTTCCAAAATATATTAGAAAATATTGATGCTGATATAATTATTAATGGTTTTGTATTTGTAAATACTCGAATAAATTGTTTTTTATGATATCGTATCGTAGATAAGAGTTGAGATATAGAATTATAAGGATGATAAGTAAGTTGTATATATTTTTGATAATTTTTTATTATCTATTTCTATTTGTAGATCACTTGAATTTTATGTAAATTTATAAATTTGATTTATTTTATAAGTATAATATAAGAGACCTTTTTGGACGGTTTAATGATTAAGTGAATTCATGTGGCCAAAAGTCACGAGTTCAAACCTCATTATCACGTCTACATGTTTAAACCAGTCACACCCAATTTTTCAAGTGTGGTTTAGTCATTCTGTGTCATTTGTAAGCTATTGTAAATAAACATAAGTTTTACCTAAGACATACGTAAGATAATGATGAGGGTTTTATATGAATTTTAAAAATGGGTCTATATTCCTTATTTCGCTTGAAGCTATAAAATATCGTGAAGCAGTCTTGAAGACACCGTCTCGAAAGAGGTTCGACTTTGATACCACTGTAACACATGCACTTCGGGTCGTTACAAATATCGAAACAAAATTCTGGTGAGGGACAAAATTTAAAAAAATCGATGTGTGTGCATTGCGTGGGAGGAGATTGATTTTGGTCATTTTTCTCTACTCGTGTCTAAAAAGCTAAAATCCAGCGTTGAAGCCTCTCAAACTACAGAAAACGCCATTTTGCTTTGACACGTGGCGGTTTAGCTTAAGGACTTAACCCAAATCAAGGTCACATCATCAAATGTCCAACACGGTTTCCCTCTTTACCTTCGCATTCTGCTTTATTGATTCCCACTTTGTAATTTCTCACGCATGCTAATTTCTATATTGAAATTTTAGGATTAAATTCTAAGTAATAAATATGTAAATGCTTATTTGCAATTTCATAGCACTTTTCACTTTACTTTGGCCTGAAATATAGCCAATTTTCTGGATTAATTTTCTCTGCGCATTGAAAATCAGTGGAAAAATGGGACCATATATGTTTCTTTGGAGCTTCTTCTGAAAATAGATCAGTGCATATTATATATTTCTATTTATATTATAATTTTGTGCTTGTGACCTATACCATAAAAAATTATAGATAAAAAAAAAAGCTTGCTTGTTACGGTTTAGTAAGTAGAATTGGCCGGTCTCCACTAATATCTTCTAATAAGATGAGCTTATCGCACATAATTTGTCTAATGTTGTCTCCTATATCTTGGGTATGGTTTATAAGCTTTTGTTAACACACTGATATAATTGTTACTGTAAAACATAACGCATCTCTTGTAGCCATTAATCTAATTAACTAGTTGGCATCAAACCGCGAAATGGATATAAATTTCATTTTTATTACATTTACCAAATTTATATTAAAAATCATTCTCCAATAAATTGCATTTGTTTTTTTTTTTTTTTTTTTTGGTCAATTTAATACATAAATTTAAAGGTCGCGTCACGGTGGGAGTCGAACCCGAGACTTTTGACCTCGGGCATTAACCACTCTACAACTAGGCCAACACACGCACACTGTATTTGTTTTTTAAGCAATTCGATATAGTTTGTGGTCTGTTGTTGGAAGGCTGTCTTCTAATTGTTTAATTATAAACAACATATAACGTGAGTTTTTGGTGCTTTATCAAGGCCCAATAATTGCATGAAGATTTTCATTTTTCATTTTTTTATTTTTGCACACTATTTCTTTAACTAAAAGTATGATCATAATTTACTCACAGCAAGTTAATGCAGATTTGTATTTTCATTACTTAACCATATGTGAATAATTACAGTTTGAAGTTTATTTTGTAAAATATCATTTCTTCTCATATTTACTTCAATAAAATAAATAAAATAAAAATAGTATTCTGTAGAAAAAAGTCCAATTGGGTATGTACTGTTTATGCATGCTTACTTAACAATTAATCAAGACCCCATTATATATAAAGTATGAGGTAATTAGGTACCGATTTCCAGGAAGAATACTTTACCATGATTAACGAATATTTAACTTAAAAATCAAGGACTGGTTAACAACCATATCTTGACCGGTAGTACAAGATTAGTTTATGCACCTATTAGAGAAAATATAGCATGCGGCTTTTTACGACAATGTCGGCACTCACTTTTCTTTTTAAATTAAGATTTCATGTAAAGATGTGGGTAAGTTTTATGCTACACTCTCCTGTGATATTTTACACTGTTATGATGATGATATGTAGGGCTGTAAATGAGCCAAACTATTCGTGAGCTATTCGGAACTCGACTCGATAAAAGTTCGTTCGAGTTTGTTTAGTGAAGCTCGTTAGCAAAAAATCAAGCTTGAGCATTGTAGTATTTGACTCGTTAGCTCGTGAACAAGTTCGTTAACTGATTTAGCTTAAAAAAATAAAATTATTAACTAGATACAATTATTTTCTTTCTATAATTAGTACTTATTGTGTTAAATCTCTAACTACTTTTATTTGTTATAAGAAATCAATAAATATATTGTGTTTTTGTGAATAAAATAAATTATTTTTGAAATAAAATAATTAATATTCTAAACATATATCTAAATTTAGAAAATTTGTTTGGGTTCGACTAAAGCTCGAATAAGCTCGTGAGCTCGAAATATTCGATAAATAAAATTCGAGATTCGGCTCGATACTAAATAAACCAAGCTTGAGCACGATGATATTCGGTTCGGCTCGGTTCGATTACACCCCTAATGATATGTGACATATTGTAGGATTTCAATGGATGAGATTCTAATTAAACTCGATTCCATTTGATTGGAGGCTGACAATTTGTAAAGTGTCAACATTATGATGAGGTGAAGCATTGTAGGGGTTGTAGCATCAAATCTACCGTAATATATGCCCATAGCATCCAATGTCTGAAAAAATGATGTCATTTGGCTAAGTTCACAACAACAAAGTTTATTCTGGATATACGTTTTAAGTGCAAAAAATTAAAAGTTGTGTTGTTTTTGCATGACCGGCCAAAGAAATTATGCAATTAACCTATACTTAAAAGTTTAAAAATTAATTAAGATACATAAGAAAAAATATTAAAGTGAACAAGCAATCACAAATACTTGGGTAGGGTCGTCGACTCTATCTAAGGTCGGGTTATTTCATGGGTCGACTAGACCCAAATTCGTCCGATCTGGTCCGACTCATAAACATATCATTGTATCATTTGTTGTGAATAAACGTATCACTTGCTTTCAATAAATATGTCATTGTATCACTTTGGTATGAATAAAATATTAGTTATTGTGAATAAATGTATCACTTTCTCTTAATAAATGTATCATTTGTTTGAACAAATGTATCCTTATATCGCTTGTTGTGAATAAATATATCATTTGTGTGAATAAACAATATTGTATCACTTACTATAAGTAAATTTATCAATTATTCTGAATAAATGTATCATTTATGACATATTAAAATAATGGATTCAGGTCGGATCGGCCCACGAAAAGACCCGTCTCTACCTAGGGTCGACTCTATGGGAGTGCATCTCACAAGTAATTAGTAATATACTTATATAAAAAATAAATTCGTTACCAAAAGGTCCAATATATTTTTTCTCAAGTTGTAATCGTTTTTTCTCGATAGTTCTTTCATTGAGAGAATATATAAGGTTTAAATTCTCCAACTTTAAAATGAAATATGAAAAACGCAGTAGATGTAAATTAATAGAAAAAATAAATATTTGAATTGGCAAAATAGGGGGGAAGAAAAAGAAACGAAATGATTTGAGAAGATAAGAGATTAATTTTGTGAAGATAAGAGATTAATTTTGTTAGGTTTATAATGTTCGTACTTGATATCATAGATGACCGACCACGTAAATATTACAAAACAACAAAGGGGTCTCATAGTCCCCTAGGGACAGTCCAATGGTTAAGGTGTGTTCCTGTGGTCGAGAGGTTATAGGTTTGAACCCCACCAAACGCCTCTATGAGTTTGAGCCCGTCACACTTGGTTTTCCAAGTGTGGTTTACTGTCTGTGTGGTTTACGAGCTATTGCACAGACAGTGGGATTTACCCAATCTTGTGACTAAGATAGCGGCTGCGGGTTCCCCATGATATCAAAAAAAAAAAAAAAAAAAAGAAAGGGGTCTCATAATATTAGTGGGTCACACCAAAAATCATAGTTGATTTGGTCTTGATTATATTTTTGTCATCTTATTACCTCAAATCTCGCCTTTAGACAT
This sequence comes from Salvia rosmarinus, assembly GCA_036937905.1. Classification (NCBI taxonomy): domain Eukaryota; kingdom Viridiplantae; phylum Streptophyta; class Magnoliopsida; order Lamiales; family Lamiaceae; genus Salvia; species Salvia rosmarinus. The sequence continues at coordinate 100,955,474 of CM072819.1, forward strand.
ACTTAAAGAAATGGTAATTCAATCTGACAATATATGATCCGTGTAAGTATGTTGTTTGGGAAAATATATATGATGAAATTGTAATGGAAAAAATACTTCAAGATTTCTTAACAAAATCAATTCACAGTTCATCATGGATAACTTAAAGCAAGACGTACCATGCCTAATAAGTAATCCGTAGCTACCATCTTTATAAATGTTAACTACTATGTAACCTCTCGAGTTTCGATGGGAAATCATTTTTCTTACAAATTATGTTAAAAGTAAAAATTTAAAAATAAATCTATACTTTTTTTCAAAGTGGTAGAATTTGAACAACTTAACGGAAGAATTTTTCAAAATCAAATAAAATTATAATAAAGAAAATAGGTTAAGAGGGATTTTCTTCGATTTTTCCACTTGTATGTTTAAAAGGTTAATCTATATGCTCGTATTCGCAACAAATCTGATTAAAAAAATTATTATTCATTTTCATTTTAAACTCATATAATTTTATAAGTTGTTATAATTATTGATTATTTGTCTCAATAAAAAAACTTGAATATTTGATTATTTGTCTCAATAAAAAAACTTGAATATTAACTAAACATTAATAATAAATAGTATAAATAATAAAAATTTAGAAAATAAAAAAATTATCCTTTGTCATGTTGATTAATGTTTAGACTTGTTTAGAATTTATATACTCGTACATATCCTAAATCGAATTAAAAGTTATTTTACTATTGGTTTTCGTCTCAAACTCGTATATTATATACCTCCTAATTAGTCAAGCACATAAATATAATTTTATTTAGATTTTCAATTGATGAAGTCTCATTAAAAAATTATGCATGATTCCAAATAAAAAAATGAATAAGAAGTAATTTAATAAGTAATTAAGGAAATTTCATACTTTTTAATTAAGAAAATATTGAGATATATAAACTTAATAAAAATTAAAACGTAAGAATTTAGAAAGTACAAAATTGGTATCCAAGATAAATAAGAATAAAGGATATTAAGATGTCACGTAGGCACACGAATTAAGGTGATGTCTTCGATATGCAATCGCATTACATAGAATATATATACTTGTACTCGTCTCAAGTTCGATTAAAAAATGATTATACTACAAGTTCTCGTCTCAAAACCGTATAGTAATTCCACCAATTAACTGAACTCCTTCAAATTTATAAATATAAATTGTTACACTAATTGATTACTGGTCTATGATGTATATATATGTACATGTTCCAAACTCAATTAAAAATTGATTTTACTACTCGTTCTCATCCCGAACTCATATATTAATACTCACTGATTACTCTAACATGTAAATACCACTGTATCTAGATACTCAATCTATGAAGTCTAGTGGAAAAATAATATTGGATTTCATTTTAAAAAATAATTGTGAACATAATTAAGAAAACTTGATCCTCTTAATTAACGAAATTTTAAAATTTTAAAATATACTCCCTCCGTCCGATTTAAAGTGTCCAATTTTTTTTGGACACGAGTATTTTGGAGAAATATATAAAGTAGTTAAAGTGATAAAAAACTAGGTAGGGCTCACACTTTTTGAAGAGATTATTATTTCCTAAAATGGAATGAGACATTTGTAATGGGACAAACCAAGAAGAAAAGTGATAGAGGGAGTATAAAATTAGAATATATGAATTAAAAATATAATAAATGAGCCTTTACGATAAACTAAAATTGAGTTTAAATATTAATCTTAAAAATAGAGTTCAAACTATCGAAATATGATGGTTGATTTCTTAATAATCTTGCAAAGTTTAAATATTAATCTTGCAAAATTTATTTTAAAAAATAAATAATAAACTTAAAAATATTTTTCTGGAATGAGAAAAATAAATGAATAATTTGATAGGACACATTAGATGATAATTAAAAATATAATGATTTTAAATCAAATTTATTTTTTTGTTGTTGTAAGATTATAAAATAAAATTAAATAAAAGTAATAAAAATATAAATACAATTTTTTTGAAATCATTAGTAATTATGAAAAATCAATACATATATATATATATGTGTGTGTATTTATAATAACATATTTAATATTAACATAAATCAATCAATCATTCAATCAATGTATTAAATGATAAGATGTCAAATAAGGAAACTATGGAATTTTAGAGAAATATAAAAAATCATGAAAATACCATATAGGATTCTAGATGAATTTAGATCTATATGCTCGTACTCATAGCAAACATGATTAAAAAATAATTTTATTACTCTTTCTCATTTTAAACTCATACAGTTTTATAAGTTGTTACAATAATTGATTATTTGTATCAATAAAAAACTTGAATATTAATTAAACATTAATAATAAATAGTATAAATAATAAAACTTTAGAAAATGAAATTTTTTTGCCTTGGGCATGTTGATTTTAGACTTGTTTAAAATTTATATACTCGTACATATCCTAAATTGAATGAAAAATGTGATTTTACTATCGATTTTCATCTCAAACTCATATATTAATATCATATAATTAGTCAAACACATAAATGTCATTTTATTTAATTTTTCAATTGATAAAGTCTCATGAAAAATGATGCATGATTCCAAATTTAAAAAATAAATGAATGAGAAGTAATTAAGGAAATTTCTTCTCTTTGATTAAGAATATAAGAAATATAAGAATTTAGAGAAAGTACAAAATTAGTATTCAAGATAAATAAGAATATAGAATATTGGATAAATAAAAAATAGAATATAAGAATTTAGAAAGTATAAAATTAGTATCCAAGATAAATAAGAATAGAGAATATTGGAGATGCCACGTAGGCACACAAATTAAAGTGATGCCTTTGATATGCAATTGCATTATTTATAATGTATATACTCATGTCTAGTTCGATTAAAAGTGATTCTACAACAAGTTCTTGTCTCAAAACCGTGTATTCATTTAAGCTAATTAACTGAATTCGTTCAATTTTATAAATATAAGTCGTTACAGTAATTGATTACTCGTCTAAGCTGTATATTTTTGTACATGTCCCAACCCATTTTTCTCATCCCGAACTCATATATTAATACCCACTGATCACTCAAACATGTAAATACCATTTAATTTAAATATTCAATCTATGAAACTAGTGAAAAAATGATGCTAGCAAATTTTTTAAAAAATATTGAAAATAAATAAGAATACTTGGTACTCTTAATTAAAGAAATTTTTAGAATATTAAAAAATATAAAATTAAAATATGTGAATTAAAAATACAATAAATGAGTATTTAAGATAAATCAAAATAGAGTTTAAATATTAATCTTGCAAACAAAGTTCAAACTATCGAAATATGAGTATTAATCTTGCAAAGTTTATTTTAAAAAATAAATATTAAACTTAAAAATATTTTTGTGGAAGGAAAAAAATAAATAAATAATTTGATAAGACACGTTAGACGAGAATTAACAATACATCGATTTTAAATCACATTCAAATTAAATATTTTCTTATAAGATTATAGATTAAAATTAAATAAAATTAATAAATATATAAATCAATATATTATTTTTTGAGATCATTAGTAGTCATGAACAATCATTATATATATATATATATATATATATATATATATATATATATATATATATATATTTAATATTAACATAAATCAATTAATCAATATTTTAAACGATAAATGGTTAAATAAGAAAGTTTATTGAATTTTAAAAAAAATAAGAATAAAAATTTATGAAAATGCCATATAAGATTCGAGATTAATGAATATATGATGGATTTATATATTAATAGATTTCTCTTTAAAATTTGAGACAGTCACGAATTAGAATCCCTAATTCAAAATAGCATGTAGTAGTATTACTTTTTAACTCCGAAAGTAATAGTATGGAAACAATATGACTTTCATGAAAATAAGGGGAAAACATATTGTTTTGTGCTTGTACTTTTATTTTCAATTTCAATAGGTTCTTTTAGATTTATGTTTTGTTTTAATAGGTCTTTTTATTTTGGCATTAGATATCACTAACTCTAACGGAAACTAACATTTACGTTAATTTTTAATTGTTAAAATAATTTTATATAATTTTATTTTTGTATTTATATGTTTATTTATACATTCAAAATAAAAATAATTAACAGAATAAAAACCTGAAAGGAAACCGAGAAAACATACTCAATCTTTTCTTTCTTTCTTTATTTATTTCTTTTCTTCTTCTTATTGTTCAATGCCGCTCCCTCGCATATCTGAGGCAAACATTTCGGCACGAAATCTGGTAAACCATTATTCTAGGAAATGAAATTCGCACAAAGAAAAATACGTTTACTAGCGCGCGTCTCTCCTATGTTCAAATCTAACTTAAATCAACTCTTATCCCATTTTATGTTCAATTGTCGACAATGCATTCTTTCCCATAATTGTTTTTTATTAGTTAAAAATTCAAGTTCTAATTGTAGAAAAGTTGGTTTGACATCAATAGGTGAAGAGACAATCCCATTGCATTGGGTGAGATTCGGTTCGATTTCGGTTAACCGAACTCAAAATTTCAGTTAATCGAAATCGATAAAAATTACTAATTGAAACCAATCGGTTAATTGGTTCGGTTAGCGGTTTCCGTTAAATAAGGAGTTAGTGATATCTATTAAAAAAGTAGAAGAACCTATAAAAGAAAATAATAGGAGCTATCGAAATTAAAAGTAAAAGTACAAGGACCTAATAATATGTTTTGTCTTAAAATAAGTCGTATTCAATAGTGTTATTTAAATTTTTCATACGAGAATCCAGAGTTTATATTTATCTGATACAAATTTAATTCTATATGATAAAGGTTTAGGCTCATGATCGGCAGTGACTAGTCCCAGTACTTGTTAATTCCTTGAACATCTCCCATGCTGTGTCCATATTGCATAAGCATGTTACGTGTCTAACCATCACTAATTTGATGTCAACGAATATTAGTGCAACTTCATAGTCAACCTAGTTCATGCAACTTGACATAAATATATACATTTATATTGTTTTAAAGTCACAGGCTTTTCTCAGTTTGGATCATATAGTACAATAAAACCACATTGTACATGCGACTTGTTTTATTGGTATATATCATGTATATATTGATAATTGTATATGAAATTTTCTAATCCCTGTAATTGTCCATTCACAACACTGTTCTAAACGTCAGTAACATAGTTAGTGTAACACGTACCAATAAACAACCAATACTAAAGTAAACAGAAAGCAATCAAAAGGACACAAGATATGGTTATTCAGTTCGTTGATAACACACCCGCGTCTAAGGAAGATAAGTTATAGAGGACCTACACAATACGACTCACTAGCTCTTACTCACCCATGGTAACACCTAAGGAACTTCTCAAACATTCACCCATGATAACTCGTTAGTTGTCCATGCAACACGCTCAACTTGGACGTGAACAAGGTCTGCTTACAATCCAACTCATATTCTAAAGAGTTCAAAGACTCGTTTATAAAAGAGTATAATCAATTGCTAACAATCTACGCTCATAACATAGTGCAGTTAACAAGAATCATTCACAAATCGTTGGTATAGTTGTGAGCACGAATAACTAAAACAAAATATTCAAAGGCAGCAGCTCTGAAAGCTTCACATGTTTCCTTAATATAGGCTTCCCTTGAAAAACCCTAGATCTCTTCAAACTTGCCTTGTTGGATTATTTTCTTGTTGAGTTTGAGGAAGATATTGAATCCAACTTCAGTCAAAGAAAATATATTCTGAAGATATATCTTGAAAGGTCTTCATGTAAGACTCGAATATATATTGAAAGATCTGCTAGAAGTGATTTTCTTCTTTGACTCTTTTATGCATGAAAACTTCATTGTATAATTCACACTGAAACCCTATGGCACTCATGAAAGTACTAAGCACAACGGATATATGGATTGTCAAATACTTAGTATATAACCTATACACTAGAGAGTGTTTACTTTTCATGATTAGCATTTCGAATGATTGAGTATTTGATAGATTAAATATGTGATAAAATAATTTTTATCTATCAATCCTTTGTTTATTACAAATGATTAGTGGAGAATTAAAATTAGGATAAATAACTATCCCTTTATTTGGAGGATTATTCCAATCCTACTTATATTGGTTGGATTAAAATTAATGGAGAACAATTCAAATGATTGAAATAATCTCGGGTTTTGAGATATCTTCAAATATTAATCCTTAAAAGTAAACACTTGATTAAGTTGGATACCAAGGGTTTAAAATATTTTATATAATTGTAATTTATAGTTAATTGTTTAAAATTTGCATTTCAAATTCTGTATTAGGGGGCCAAGGGTTTTGCTGTTTGGGGGATGAACTAGATAAATCAAAAATTAATTATGCAAGTAATGGTTTTCTTCTCTCTAATCAAAGCTTTAATCTTACATGTAACATGGTTTTCTTTACTTAATTATTGATCGATATGCAACAATTAAAAATGATTTAATTAGTACTTGCAACAAATCAAAACGGATTTGGACGGCGAAATGTGCTTTCAACTGACACAAAATCTATAGGGTTCATAAAAATCCCCATTTTGTAGAGCTGCAATCAATAGGTAAAGCAATTAGAATATTATTCTTGATAATCATGTTCTGGTAATAAATCATGCATTAACGCTAAATCCGGGCTGTAGTTCTCCATTTCTAACATAGTACATATTAGAATAGCATAGAATAATCTCTTAAAGAAAAAGAATAGAATAGAGAAAAAAATGGCAATACCTAGAATATTAATTACACGAGAACCTTTGTTTCAAACAATGAAAACAATGCAAACTATTTTTTATACTTTTGGTATTTTAATTTATACTCAATTCCAGTGCAGAGCATAGGTAAATTGATTATCATTGTAAAAAGAAATATGCCTAGAGAATTATATAGTAACACAAATATTAATACTATAAAAAAAATCGAACTGATTCATAGTCCGAACACAGAATATCTAGATCAGTATGACCAACAATTTTCTGAATTTAATAATTCCAATGATTAAAATTAATTAATCTCAAGAATAGATGCATGCACATAATTTAAAACATATAACTTCCTTAAAAGCAATCAATGGTTATATATAATATGAGTCACTTAAATGATTCAACTGACTAATTTGAACAATATTGTTAACCAAATAAAGGAGGGAATGGACCTAGGATTTGGTAAAGAATGAATAACCCACCGACATTTAACTGAAAAAACTAACTACAACCGCAAGACAAATGCAACCCCTCAACTAATACTTGGAATAATTAATTATTAATTAACAGCCATTTTAAGGCGTGAAGGCAGGCAGCTCACAAGCTTCGAGACAGTGGGCTCCTATTCTTGGCCTCTTATTACACATATGTTCTCTATTTGGGATCATCATTCATGCATTCTAAACACACATAATATCTTGCATGCTCTCTCTCTCTCTCTCTCTCACACACACACACACACACAAACATGTGTATAACAGTATAAGTGAAATATATATCTAGGTTATTTAAATAAATTATTGGTCCTGCACAGAGTTATTACATGTGACCAGATAGCTAGACTCCGTTCCTTATTGTATTATATTAAGTAACCAATTTATACCATATACGTATCTACCTTTTTTTTAAAACTAAAAAAAAGGATTGAATCCACCTTTGCATTACTTCACTGCATCTCAGGAAACTTACGCTTTTGGATTAACAGTACATCTTACATGGTTTCGATCCGATGGTCTGTTGGTAACCGGTCGACCATTTGCTTGAGGATGGGCCACGAGGTGAACTTTGTTGGATCGAGCTCTTGACACCAATCTTTGAATGTCTTATCAAGTGAATTGTGTTCCGTTATCCGAAAGGAGGATATAGGGGATCTTGAAGCGACACACTTATGTTCTTCCATACGAAGTTGAGGCGTTCTTGCTTGTGATTTTCGCGAGGGCTCGACTTCCACCAACCGTGAAGTAGTCGACCGCAACAATTAAAATTGGGCTATCACAGTGCTTTACAAAGGGCCCACAATGTCGATCCCGTTGCATGAGCGGCGAGGGCTCTGTGCGGAGGTGAGGTCGGTGCAGGGTAGCAGTACATTCCATGGATTTGACACTTGGACACTTTTCGATGTCTATTGAGTCTTGGAACATTGTTGGCCAATAGTATCCCAGTCGCATGACTTTCTTTGACAAGGCTCGGGGTCGATGTGGCTTCACATACGAACGCCCGTGTATTTCTCGTAGAGCGTAATTAGCTCGGTTCATTGAAGCACCTTAAGAGGTTGGAGATATGACTTTACGTATAGGACTCCTGCTCAATTGTATATCATGATTTGTTCGGATCCTCCTAGCCTCCGGAAACATGGTAGAGGCGGTTCGCCTTCTCAATACTCTCGAATGGGAGTCGTCCATTGGGTTCTTCATCAGAGACTACGTTGACCTCGGCTCCATCTTGGCATTGTTTATGCTCACTGCTTTGGACTTCCTCTCTTGGCGGGCTCGTTGATGGCGAGGCAATTTATAAGATGTCATTTCGGCTATTTTGCTCCTTGGGATGCGAACTATCTGGAAGTGTGAAAGTCGTTGCAAGCTTTTGCTTTTGAGATCTTCTTCGTTACATGCATTTTGCCTCGTATTTTCCCAACATTTGGCTTCGACGACTTGAGTCATTGTGAACTTCTGCGGCTCGTATCTCGAGACTTTGAGCGGCGAAGTCCTGCGATCGGTGCTTCATCTCCACACCGTTGTTCGTATTTTGAATGTGAACCGAAGTGAGTAAGCGATCTCTTGGTCGTCCGGACCTGGGAGTAAGATACACCTGCTCCGCTACCTTTTCCAAGCCCGTCAATGTAGGTTGCGGCCTCCTCGGTGTTTCAACCATGGGTTCGGCCGGCATCATCGTCTGGACTCGGTGGGCTTGGTTTTCGGCGAAGTTAGCACCGGCGAGAAATCCGCTGGGCTTGACCTTTGATGGCTGGCGGGGCGGAAGGATATCGTGCTCGCCCGGTTCGATTGCCCATTCGCGATTCTCCCGATGCTTGAACTTCGTCAATACTTGCAAAGTGGGTAGTCGATGAGGACTTGTATGCGATGTGCATGGAAATGCGGACGTAGTCTCTCGCGGCATTTACGATGCTAAAGGCGAAGCTTCTCGGTGATACCTCGTTTAGGGCCTTTTAGTGCTCGGTGATGAAATACAGGGGCGGCGTCCTTCTTCTCGTGCAGGGGCTGCACATGGATTCGTCAGGCGGCGGTAGAGAAAAGGACCTCTCCTCTTCGGGACGGATAGAGTGGGGAGCTCGGCGAGTAGCTCTTGAGGTCTTGAGGCGGACTGTGCACCTCATCCCATGAAATTTCGGGCTTTGAGTATCTTGAAGAAGGGTAGGCTGCTTATCGGCTTTTGAAAGAAAGCGGCTTAGTCTTGACTATCTGACTGTCATTCGACTTATGTCGTCATGGATGGTCTTGACATCTTCATTTCCAAAATGGTTTGGACCTTGGGCGGGTTTGCTTTTAGCCGCTTGCGAAACCCAACACCTAGAACTTTCGAGACGGATACGCAAGCGTGCATTTACGGGGATTGACTTTAGGTTGATTTTCCGAAGAAGGCCGAGGGGCGATCCGGTCGACCACACATCGACTTCTTCGCTTGCTTTTGTGACGATGTCGTCTCGTATCCTCACATTCCGACCTATGTAGGGCTGAAATATTTTGTCCACCATCCTTTGATAGGTAGCCCTTGCATTTTAAGGCGAATGGCATCTTTTATATCGAAGACCCGAGTCGATAATGAAAATTTGTCTTGGCAGCGTCTTCGTCGTCCGTGGGACTTGGTGATACTGCTGTATAAGTCAGCGAAGACTTAGTATCCGACCAGCGTCGACCTTCTTGTCGATGTTGGGAAGGGATAGCAATCCTTTGGGCAATGCTTGTTGAGGTCGGTGTAGTCGATACACATTCGCCGTCCACTCCTCCTTTTCTACCATCACGGGTTGGCTATCCGGTCGGATATTTGACCTCGAGCGATGTCGTGCTTTTAATATTTGGTTCACTTTCGTCATGAATGACTTGGTTCCGTTAAATTGCGAAGATTCTTTGCTTACAGCCGAGCGGCTTTATGTTCGGTCGATGTTGAGCGGTGGTGATGATACTCGTGAGACTCGGTCATGTCGAGGAGACCAACAAACCGTCCGAATTCCCTTAGGAGTTGGATGATCGATCCTTCACTTGGTGTCGTGGTGAAACCAACACGGGCGACCTTCAATGGCTCGTCTTTGTACAATGATCGACCTCTTCCACACAGGCGTCGGGGGTGGCGATGTCTTCACGATTCAACTCGCCGGGTTTCTTTAATTGCTATGCACATGGGTCTTTGGACGAGGTCCGGCACCTCGTAAACAACTTTACATACATTGGCTTGCTTGATCACCTCGGATCACGGCTGTTCCCTCGTGGTGGGTATTTTTATCGTCGGTGAGTGCGTTGAGCATACCGCCCTTACGTTCGGCCAATCTCGCCTAGTATGATGTTGCTCGGCGGTGGGCCTTCTTCTGACGCACCACCTTGGTGGTCGTTGGTGCTTTCCCGCGTGACGGGTAGCTCGATTATTCCTTCGGCGCGTCTCTTCTGGGCGAAGCTTGAATTAGTGGCGTGATGCTGTCGGTGTGCTTCTTCTCTCACAGCTTGTCAAGCATTCCTTGAAGAGGATGCTCGCGACCCATTGTCGATGTAGCGTTTACCAACTTATTTGCGACTACTACGGATCCTAGCGTCACGGTGAAGTCTTGTCGCAGTGCGAGATAGATCCTCGGAGAAGGTGATCGTCTCGTCGCTTCGAACCTCTTATTGGTAGGTTCGCGGTTCTAGACTTGAGCATCGGCCTTGAGGAGGACTTCGTGACTCACAGGGGAGCCCGTAATTGTGGAACCACCCGTCATATTGGGCTCGTCGTCTCCTTCCTAAATCGGTCTTCGCTTTGTTTTTTGTAGGGGCACAATTTCCCTCTTCCTCTGTTTTTCTTCTTTTGACTTTGGTGGGTTTGGCGACTCTGTCCTTAGTATTTCTTGAGGTCCGTCACTGAACTAGCATCTCTATTTCACCATGAGCTCTTTGCACTCTTGATGTCGTGCCGTAATCATCATGGAATGGCGGTGTTTATCCATAGGTGGCCTCTTCCCTCCATCGTCGATCGAGGCTTCTCGAGCGAGTTCGTATGGAGTGCGTGGATTTACGCTCTCGGCCGTCAGCGGAGTGTATTGAGGTCGTTCGGCGTCGCAGTGGATGAAACTGGACTTTATCGAGGCGATGTAATCGTCAGGCGTTGCTTGACCTTGGTTCGATCTTCCTTCCTTCCGTCTCTTCTTCCTTTTTCGAAGGTCTGCATTATCGCTTGGCTTTCTCTTGTCGGCCTCGTCCGCTTTGGCGAACCGGTTGGCTATCGCCCGACTACTTCTGTTGCGATCGGGGTTCGTGCCAGCGATCTCGGTATAAGGCCCGCGAAGATCTGCGTTTGGAAGGCGAGATGACTAACAGTCGTTCCGTCTTGACCTTCAAACACTCCTTGTTAAACCTTGTCGTGAAGTCGTGATGGACTCATTCTGACTTTGCCTTATGGTGAGGAGATGTGCCGATGGCGTTTTGATTCGCCTTTGGAAGAACCTTGGTGGGCGACCATCAGTCGCGATAGGGCGATGCTTCCGTAGGTAGGCTATCGAACCACTGCGGGCGTTGTCGACAGTAACTCGGGAAGAGTTTACATATGGTAGGCGAGGCGTTGGTTGATCATGTTGTATTGGAGCTGCGAGAGGAAGTTACGTGGATCCTCGACCCGTCGTAGGGGCGGCAGTACCGGTATTTATCGGGGAGAAGTGTTGAGTATTCTATTTGAGAGCAGGGTGGCTATCTTCCGTATCCATCGAGCCGTCCTCACAGGCGGGGCGGAGTTCGGCGATCGAACTTGTTTAGGTGACTCGGACCGACTTGGCGGCCACAGTGCCTTTTCTGCTGTTGCTCGTCCCACAGGAGATCGGGCGGAGTTATTGGATGGATTTACGGCGATCGAGGCGGCTTGGCGGCGATCGCGGCGTTCTCCCGCGTTGCTCGTTCCTTGCGTGGTCGGTTTGGGCCCCGACCTCCGTTGTGATACCTCGTATCTGAAGCGAGGCGGTGTTCCGTTCTTGGGGCGTGGCCGACCACAATGCTTGAGTCTTGGAGAAAGCTCTCCTTATTTTTCTCGAGATATCCCTTGGCGGCGTCGTCGAGGTTTACTAATGGGCGGATGTTCCTGGATTATTGCTACGATTGCGCTTGCTATGGTCACATGCCTCACTGCGAGCGGGGTGTCCGTGCTCGTCGAGACTTTGGATATGCCCTCGGGGTTTCTTCTCTGATTGGGCTATTCAGGTGAGCTCGGCGTTCCCTTCGCCGTCGGCGTTGTTGTTGCGGCGACGGTCTGGATGCATAACCACGGTGTACTGGTCGTGATTATTTCCACATAGCGGTGGTTGATCGAAAACACAAAATTCGTTTCCAGAGACGGCGATGATCGATCTTAAATTCGTAAAGGAAATAAATCGTGAGAACACCAAGATTTCGTGGTTCGATCTGTGAATAAGATCTCGTCCAGGCGAGAGAGAGTATGTGTATTGAGGTGTAAGAAGTGATTACAAAGAGGTGAATGAATCTATGTCATCTAATCTAGCCTCTGTTTATACACAATGTATTTGACTGAATCTCGAATAAAGTCTTCTACTACTGGATTCGAGATCCTATCCTTCTTGAATTAGGATTCTTTTAGATATGGTTGAGCTTCTGCGTTCCCACGACTTTAGGAGTCTTCATGGGCCGAACTTGTCGGGCGAGCTTGATGTCGAGGTTTACTTGTATTGGGCACGATGCTTGGGCACAGTAGTAAATGTTAGTTTCATTACAGCTTCAAATCCATTATATATAGGGAGAAGTTTATAAGTAACCAAAGGAAATATTGAGAGAAGTTTTATATCCACAGTCATAAAAACATGAGTTTTATAGCCATTTTGGCTTAAAAAGACAAAATTGTCCCTGGCCCCACCATTTAAAATAATACATATCTCTCTCTCTCTCTCCTCTCTCTCTCTGTGCCTAAATTAATAGGTGCACAATCCTCTCCTCTCTAGCTCTCTCTCTCTGCCGAAAAAAAGAAAAAAAGGAATGTAAAATTGAATGCTATTCTCTGCCAAAAATTGAATGGAATTAAATTAAAGTTTGTAAACATTAATTGTAAAAAAAGGTTGGTAAACATTAATTTGAAAAACGCAGGTACACATTGAATTCAAATCACAAACGAATTCATTTGTAACATTACAATTTCAAAGAGAGGAAGAGAGGCGAAAATATTTAATAGAAGAAGTTCTTACCTGCGTTTTTTTCAATCAAACAGTGGAAATCGAACATTGCTAGCTGGATTAAGGTAAATTAAATCCGTGTTGAATTTTTTTACGTGTTCTTGAGTACACGGTTGTACACGGTTGATGATTTACAGCCTAAATATGTTTTTTTAATACTTTTATATTCTTTGGAATGATAAATTTCATGTTTTGAATAAAAAAATGCGTTCTTGAGTACACGGTTGTACACGGTAGAATTATTATCGTCACATATGTTATTTGTGTTGATTTTATGTTAATAAAGTGATTAATTTAATAGTTAGGATCATTTAACAAGTTAAATTTAAAATATGAGATGCTAACACCGAATCAGGTACACGATGCTGGCTATATACCGTACTTATGAACGCATAAACCGTGCACCTTACTCATCCGTACACGATCGCGCATCGTACGATGCGACCGCACGTGCATCGTGCCGCACCGTGCGTGCATGCGCAGCGACCGTGCACCGTCATGCGAACGCACGTGCACGGTGCATGATCTGGCACGACCGTGCATGGCCGTGCATCCGTCATCCTATGTATATGATCGTTATCTTTTATGTCTTATTTTGCAACAGATGTCTTGCAACGCCTTATTATACGTCATGGTGGTAGTTGGGACATAGTAGAGTATATAGGCGACGAGGTTCTTGTATACATGGCTGTAGAACAGATTTCACGTGCTAATTTGCTAAGAGAGATTCATGAGCAAGTAGGAAACAATGGCGGATCGGATTATATGCTTTTCTATACGACGTGCGCTAGTGATGGAAGAAGAATAAAAGTATCGTTGAAATCGATAATCGATTTGTTCCGATTGATTGTGGAACAAAAGGATGATCGATTGTGTATGTGATTGAAAAGGGCAAGCGATGCACCACGGTACACACAGAGACACCGGTATTATATAATTCACAACGATCTACGCCTCTTGCCGAGTCTAATGCAAGATGTCTTGGTTCGACTATACACGAAGATGAGCCGTTGTCTTGAATGAGGAGGAAGACGAGCTGGTGTATTCGGATGAAGAGAAGACACGAACCGGCGTAGAGATATATTTGATTCATTGGCTCTGAATTTGGTGCTTGGATTCGACAACCGTGACATCTTGATAAGGTTATCGGACAACACAACTTCACTTCCGAACAAAGACATGATGGTGAGGCTCATGCTACAACTTCACGAACCGTAGATGATGATACAGCGCATGAGTTACGCAACGGGTTATTCCATTACTTGATTGTGATAAAGCATTGCCATTAGATTGGGTCGAACCTTGTGGACCCCATACCGACCAATTATCGTTGATTCGATATTTAAGACGAAGATGACTTGGCGATAGCGTGGATTGTACCACTTGGAGAATCATGTAGAGTACATGGTCGATCGGTCAAGTAAAACACGTTTGGGGTATGTTTGCAAGCATGGCAACGGTTATCCTTTTAAGCTACGAGCCGCCTAGAGGCAACGATATGGAGAGTAATTAAGTTGAACAACGATCATACTTGTCACTTGATTTGAATCGCCCGCTCCACGACAGTGCTCGCTAAGATTGTTGGCAAGTATTTTGCACGGAAATTGGTCGATGAAGGTGTGGTACAGAAGCCGAAAGAGATGATTGGAGAGATGCATCGACAATTTGGCATTGAGATGGATTACAACTTTGCTCTCCGAGCAAGAAACGTCGCTATAGAGATGACATATGGCGATTTCGAACGGTCCTATCAATTGCTTCCATCATATTTGCATCTGTTGAGAGAATCAAACCCCGGATACTATATGATATTGAGACGGCTCATGATGGTGAATTTCGATATTTGTTTATTGCTCTTGGGCGGTGTTTGTATGCTTTCAAGCATTACCTACGGCCGGTCGTCGTTGTAGCGGGACTCATCTTAAGGGAAAGAACAAAGGAATTTGTTTTGTCATTTATTACGAAGGATGGAAATGAAGGAATCTTCCGATTGCTATTGGATTAGGTCCGATTGAGGATGAAGAGTCATGGACTTGGTTTTATCTCGCCGCGTTAGGTGCATTGGTCATCCCGATGATCTCTTAGTTGTATCGATCAACATAAGGGCATCGAAAAGCCGTGAAGTCCGTGTATCCGAACGTCGCGCATGTGTTGTGCTTTTACCATTTGCGAAGAATATGGCGCGATTTGGATCGCATGTTTGTACGATTATCAAGTCACCGCATATGCCTATCGATCGAGGATTTCGAGAGATTGTTTTCTGCGTGGATGTTCTAAACCGACGACCCACCATCATCTACTTTCCATTGGCGAGCATAGGTGGTCTAGGTTGAAGTGTCCCGCACGACGATATAGTTTCATGACTTCAATCGCGCGCAGAGTTTTAATAGTCGGTTGTTGTGGGTTGGGCGCTACCGCTTGCTCGTTGCTTAAGACTTTTCGATCTATTACGGAGAAATGGTTTGACGTCTGACGAGCTAGTGCAGCAGCAGGTCCGATGAGTTGATCAAGTAGCCACGTCGAGCTACATGCCTCGTCGAAAAGGGGCGTCGCTGTTGTTCGTTCAACGACGACACACATGTTTAAAGTCGAATAGGAAAACACATCATACGTGGTTGATTTGCGAGAATGGGACATGTGAATGTCGTGAGTTCGATTTGGACGAGATCCCTTGTTGTCACGCCAGGTCTTTGCTATTAGGTACGGTATTTATCTAAACGTCAAGTCCAACTCATATGTTGTGGTTAATTTATTTTGTGATTAATTTCTTTTTTTTAGGCGTGCTGGTTTACAAGTCACTGACTTTGTGGCTCAGTATTATCGACAGTCTATTGTTGCGGCGACTTATTCTTATCGAATTGCATCATATCACATCCCGGTGCATGGATTGTACCGCATCAGACGCCTTACATTATTCGACCTCCAATCATCACACGCCGTCGGACGTCCTAGATTGAGTAGGATGCAATCGGTTGTTGAGGGTTCGCCAAGATCGCGTCGTCAAATATGCACACGCTGCAAGGGTCAAGGCCACAACAAACGCTCATGCACAACATTTATTGCCATTAGTGATGAAACATGTGTGGAAATGACACGACGTAGGAAAAAATGTAGTATTTGTCGAAGTGAAGAGCATACAAGGAATTTGTATCCTCAACGGCCTCATCGAGCCACTCGAGCTACGAGGCCCTCTCCGAATCGTTGTCCACAATGGCACGATGGACGCCTCTCCACAACAAAGAATGGAGGCCTCGCTGGTCGAACACTCCCGGCGTGTTCGCAGACACGTGGTCCGGCTCGGCGCGCCCTCATGTTCACGACGCTCGATCGCGATCGAGATCGCCAGTCGACCGGGCTCAAAACCCTAGATGTATCTCGGCACTTCACCTTCCCACCGCCGCCACTCGCCGCATGATCGGGACATGCTCGCCCACCACCGCCGCGGGCACTCTCTCACGCACATGCACTCGCTGTGGCTGCGCAGCTCGTCATGTGCGCTCGCATGCCGTCCCGCAGCACAAACCGAATAGCCATCGGCTCGCCAGATAGGCTCAAGTAGTATGCCTCGACAACTCGGTCTCGAGCGGCTCCAAAGACACGATGACATAAACGCTACAAAAACACATACACATTATTGATTATAATGTATTTAATAAATATAGCACATACTAAACATGAGATTAAAATTACCCGCTTTCGTCAAAAATCCAAGATATGGGTCGGGACTTCCATGTAGTCCACATCAAGCATCTCGAATCAGATCTCGCTATCTCGGCACCCACACATACGCCCTAAGTCGTGATGACCTCATACGACCAAATCAGAAGGCCCAAACAGACCATAGAAATGGTACGTCTTCCTCGGCCGCCACCGCCGGGTGCCTCGAGCACATCAATCCCGTGATGAGGACACGAATGAATAGGAGCCCCAAGGAAAACTACGCCACATATCAAAATCCTCACCAACGCCCAAACCCATGGCTCGATGGCTTCCTATCGCGCAAAGGACGATGAGGTAAGCTACTAATATGAAAGCCACCTTCAAGTAGTCTCGCGGCATCATCACCCACCGTTGTTTGATGAATCGGTCATGAGCTCAAATAGTAGTCCTCCGACCGAAACAACCTATGGAACATGCCGGTCTGGGAATCTTGTTGCCTTAAGTTCGGATCAAAGGAAGACGGCCCAAAGCGCAATCCGGAGACCGTGGCAAACTCAATCATCCCAACAGATATCGGTTCCACAAACGTGAAACCAAATCTCGAACTCCGCAAAACTAGATCCACAACCCGTCGGGCCATCGATTGTGCAGCGCATTATTAGCGCTTTCCTCTCCGAGATGAAGAAGATGCCCAAAGCAGCTCTATCTAAATACGCCGATACATCCGCATCGCTTCTGACATGTCCTCACCTCGCTAATACATCAATTCGGATGTATTGGTTGATCGTCCGCGAGCCTTGCATATGCGGTCGTAACCACCTATAACGAGGCTGTAAATGCACAAGATTAATCAATATACACTAAACGAAGTTCTAACAGCGTAATACACGATTCAAATCTTTACACGGTGCTACCTGTGCGAACTGCAGATCGAATCAAGACACGGTTAGCACCGTGTACTGAAGAACCGTGCATAGTTAGCACCGTGTTCTGACCAACCGTGCACGGTTCTTTAGTACACGGTGCTAACCGTGTATTGAAGATCTCACGCACGTTAGCGCCGTGTCGTAACAATCGCACGGTTGGTCGACACGGCTACCGTATCAGATCTTCAGTACACGGTAGAACCGTGTCTTTACGAACCAATCTAATTTTAATAGAATTTCAACAACATAGCAATCTGATTTTAATTTATAAGTTTCTAAACACACAAACTATCGAAATTTCATCACTATCGTGTCATACATGAAAATTATCGTGTCACACATGAAAACTATCGTGTACATATTACAAACCAATTTTAAATACACGATTACTCACCGGAGGCTGTGGTGCTCCTAAATCGGTGCCGAAAGTTCGTCGACCCGAAGCAGAAGGTCGACGGCATGCTTGCGTGCGCGGCGACGACGGCTCCGGCGTAGAAGCTTCTTCCGCTGCGTGGAGGAGTTCTCCTTCGGCCGCCGCTTGCTCGGCCGCATCCGGGGAGTACCGTGGATCTGTATCCGTATCCGTATCACTCATGTTGTTGTTTTGCGTGAGTCGTAAGAGTGTGTCGTGAGTCGTGGGTCGTGGGTTTTCCGGGGAGTGTGGAGGAGCACCGTGGGTTGTGGGTTTCTGTTTTTACAGTGGGAGAGTGAGAGTGAGTCGAGTGAGTCGTGAGAGAGAGTGTGAGTCGTGAGAGAGAGAGAGAGAGAGTGAGAAAGGTGAGTTCGAAGGTGAGTTCGGTTACGAGTGGTGAATCCGTGAATCCGTGAGAGAGAGAGAGAGAGAGAGAGAGAGAGAGAGAGAGAGAGAGAGAGAGAGAGAGAGAGAGAGAGAGAGTATATCCGGTTTTTTTTAAATTTTTCCAGGGATATTTTGGTCTTTTTAAGCTAAAATGGCTATAAAACTCATGTTTTTATGAACTAGGCTATAAAACTCTTATTCCTATTTTTTTTGGCTACTTACATATATTAGCACTTATATATATATATATATATATATGGATGCGTTATTGTAAAAACCTTTGTTAATCGTACAAACGTGAGAACAATGCATTCTCTATTAAAGTTATTGCAGTAAAATAATTTGAATTTTTGCTCCTTATGAGATTTGAATCCTGGTGGTACATTCATCCAACGAAGTGATGCATTTACCATAGATCTTCGGGATCGTTTAACTGAAAATGGTTATTCGTTCTCACTTTAAATAAGATTTTTATTTGAACTTTCTCCTATAGAGAGAGAGAGAGAGAAGATCAAATAAGAACTATATTTTTAATGAGAACTTGAGAACTATGAATAGGAGTGCAAAGTTGATGCACAAAAAATATAAAGTTGTGCACAACGAAAACAATATAAAATTTTTAGAATATTTTTTTTGTGCACAATATATAAATTCAGGGTTTGAGTGAAAATTAGACTCAAATTTGTTGTGCTTAGACAAGTGGGTCGTGCTTGTGATATCTCACATCGAATAAATATTGAATGTTTAAGCAATATATGTGTGGATTTGATCAATGTACTCTTCTAACAATTTAGGTGATAGGATACGGCCCAACTCTTAGGCCCAAGCATCAGGCCCAATATAAATAAGCCTGACATGAAGCTCGGCCCAAACGAGTCCAGCCCAAGAAGGCCCCTAAACCAGTGGGAACGCAGAAGATTCGATCATATCTAAGAAAATCCTAATTAGAGAAGAGATAGGATTCAAATCCTATCTTAGAATAGATCTCGGATTCGAGATCTAGGTCATGATAATTGTGTATAAATAGAGGCTAGATTAAATAGAAAAGGACATCTACACTTCTTGTAATCACTCCTCATATTATCAATACACGAATACTTTCTCTCTCTCCGTGGACGTAGATCTTATTCATAGATCGAACCACGTAAATCCTTGGTGTTCTTGCGTATTTAATTCCCTTACGAAATTAAGATCGATCACTTTGCCGCCTCGGGAAACGAAATTTTGTGTCTTCGATCAACCATTGTTTACAGGGAATCAATCACGATAATGAGAACAAGAAGTCTTGCATCCAGGGCCGCTGCCGGCAACAACAGCAACAACGACGACGAAACACGCCGAGCTCGCTTGAAAACCCACGGTCGATTCGACCCCGAAGGACACATCCGAGCCTCGACGAGCGAGGCAATCCCATCCCGCGTGAAGAAGTAGAATACCAAAGCGAAGGAGATCGCAACAAGAACTAATGTGAACCTCCAATCATAGATGAACCTCGACGACGCCGCCAAGGGTTTCTTGAGAAAACAAGGAGAGCTTTCTCCAATACCTCAAGCACAAGGTCGGCCGCATCCTCAAGAAAGGACCAAGCCTCGCCTAAACACGAGGCATCGCAATGCGGTGGATCCCCAAAGATCCGTGTCATGGGCGCCATACCGGCACGAGCCGGGCCCAAACCAACCGCACGAGGGACGAACAACGCGAAAGGACGGTAACCGACGGGAGGTCGGTCCTAAAATCAAAATGAGTTCGGTCGACGAACTCCGCCCCACTCTCCGGAGGTGGCTTCGACGGCACGGAATATAGTCACCCGCTCTCAAACAAAATACTGACACCCCGCCTCGACAAATACCGGTGCCGAGCATCGCCTCACGATGGACTAAGGGACCCAGAAATTCTCTCGCAGCTTCAAGACAATATGATCAACCAACGCCTTAGCACAGTTCATATGTGCAAGCTCTTCCCGGAGTTGCTAGTCGACAACGCCCGCCGGTGGTTCGATAGCCTACCTCCGGAGCATTGGATCATATCGCGACCGATGGCGCCTTCCATCGAAGGTTCTTCCGTATGAGTCAAAGACGCCGCCGGCATACCTCCTCACCATGAGGCAAAGCCGAGACGAGTCCGTGAGCGACTTTTACGACTGTGTTCAACAAGGAGTGCCTAAAAGTCAAGACGTGAACGACCTTCTCATCATCTCGCCTTCCAAAACGGCATCGCCAGGGCCCCGCATAAAGAAATCATCAAGCACGAGCCTCATGATCGCTACTGAGCTATGGCGATAGCCGACCGGTTCACCAAGGCGGACGAGGCGATAGAAAGAAGTCACGAGGCGCAGAAAGGCGAGCCCTCGAAAAGGAAGAAGAGATGAAGGACGAGGAGACCAAAGCCAAGGCCGAAGAAGTGCCTTGAGAGGATACGCCCATAGAATCGAGACTCGGGCAAGCAACGCCTCGGAACGACCTCAATACACCTTTGGACGGCTAAGGGCGTAAATCTACGAACTCCACATGGACAAGTTCGAGAAGCCTCGACCAATGACAGGGGGGTCAATACGTCGAACCAAGGACAAGTACTGCTCTTTCCACGAGGACTACGGGCATGACACAGAGGAGTGCCGAGATCTCATGGGAGACATCGAGATGCTAGTACAAGACGGGGTCCTTAAAAAATACAAAAGGCAGGACCGACGAGCTGGCCAATACGAGGCCCCTCATCGAGGTCAGAAAAAGAGGAAACAGGCGAGAAGGGGGAATTGTGCCCCTCACAAGGAGACAAAGCACGGCGAAGACGAGGAGGGAGATGACGAACCCCAGTACGACGGGGTCATCTCCACCATCACGGGTCTCCCACGCGGAGTTACGAAGTCCTCCCTGAAGGCCGAGGCCCGAAGTCCCCATACCAGCGAGCCTGTCAACAAGAGGTTCAAGAGGGACGAGGCTATTACCTTCTCCGAGGACGACCCCCTACCTACGGTGGTGCCCCACAAGGACGCGCTGGTGATCCAGGCAGTGATCGCCAACAAATTGGTAAGACGCAGATATATCGACGGTGGCGCAAGAAGCATCCTCTTCAAAGAATGCTTGACAAGTTAGAGTAGAGGAAGCGCCACAGCAGCCCCGCTACCACTCCGCAGCTTCAGACAGAAGAGACACGCCCAGACGGGTGATCGACCGCCCGTCACAAGAGGAAGGGTACCGACGAGCTCTACCAAAGTGGTACGTCAGGGTCGCCCACCGCCATACAACGTTATACTTGGGCGAGATCACAACGCAGCTGAGGGCGGTGTGCTCAACCTACCACCGACAATGAAAATCCCCACAAAAGGAGGGATAGCCGTGATCCGGGAGACCGTAAGAGCTAAGGAATGCATGCAGTCGCCTCGTGAGGTGCAGGGACTTGGTCCAAAGAACCGCAAGCATAGCAACCAAAGAAACCCGAGGAGTTGGAACCGAGAAGACGCCGCCCCCCGTAGAACTCGGGTTGAGGAGGTCGATTGTATGAAACGAACCATTCAAGGTCGTAAAGTCGGCTCTACCGGTGTACCTCAACTAAGGAAACAGATCATCCGACTCCTAAGGGAATTCGAGAGACGTGTTCGCTGGTCGCCTCGATATGACCGGGGTCTCACCATCTATCATCACACACCGCCTCAACATTGACAACGATGTAAAACCAGTTCGGCAAAAGCAATAAATTTTTGTAGCCGAACGGAATCAAGTCATCCACGACGAGGTAAAGCAATTATTAAAGGCACGCATACTGTTCGAAGTTGAGTATCCGACCTGGATAGCCAACCCGGTAATGGTGAAGAAAGGCGGAGGAGGGTGGCGAATGTGCATCGATTATACTGATCTCAACAAACATCGCCCTAAAGATCGTACCCCTTCCCAACATCGACAAAAGGTCGACGCTTTGGTCGGGTATGAAGTCTTCACTCGACGGACTGCATAAAGGATATCACCGTGTCTTGATGGATGACGAAGACGCAGCCAAAACAGCCTTCATTACAGACTTGAGTCTTCGTGACAAGAAGATGCCATTCGACTCAAGAATGCAGGGCCACCTATCAAAGGATGGTAGATAAAATATTCCACCCCTACATAGGACTAATGTGGAAGTATAATGAGATGACATAGTCGTCAAGAGCATTGAGGAAGCCGCATGTGTTGCCGACCTCGTGATCGCCCTCGCCTACTCGTAAAGGTCAACCTAAAGTCGAACCCCGTAAATGCACATTCGCAGCTCGTCCGGAAAATTTCGGGTGTTGGGTTTCACAAAAGGGTTTAAAAGCCAATCTGCCCAAGGTTCAAACCATTGTGGAGATGAAGATGCCAAAGACAATCCACGACGTACACAAGTTGACAGTCGCATTGCAGCCACCGTTTTCTTCGAAGTCATGGATAAGCAGCCCCTTCTTCAAAATACTCAAAAGGCTCGAGTTCTCCGAATGACATACATAAGTCCGTCAAGATCTCAAAACTACCTCACAAACTCCCTACTCTATCCGTCCCGAAAGAAGGAGAGGTCCTTTCTTATACCTCGCCGCTCGACGAAACCATAAGTGTAGTTTTGGTGCGAGAGGAAGGACGTCAGTTCCCGTATATTTCATCAGCCGAGCATTGAAAGGACCGGAAACAAGGTACCAACCTTTGGAGAAGTTCGCGCTGGCATTAATAAATGCTGCAAGAAGATTACGACCATACTTTCATGCACATCCCATACAAGTCCTCACTGATCACCCACTTCGCAAGCATCGACGGCCGTAAGCCTCGTGGAGAATCGCTGGTGGGCAATTGAACCAGCGAACACGACATATCTTTTTGCCCCCGTCAAGCCATCAAGGGTCAAGCCTTAGCAGACTTCCTTGTCGAGGCTAACTTCGCCGAAAAACCGAAGCCCACCGAGTCCGTATCAGACAATGCCGAAGCCGAACCAATAGATAAAACTCCAGAGAATTGCTGGCAAGTCTACGTTGACGGGGCTTCGGGGAAAACAGGTAGCGGAGCGGGTATCCTACTTTTGGGACCAGATGGCCAAGAGATCACCTATGCACTTCGGTTCGCGTTCAAAAATACGAACAACGAAGTGGAATACGAAGCCTTAATTGCGGGACTTCGCCTAGCTCAAAGCCTTCAGGTACAAGCCTTGCAAGTCCATAGTGACTCTCAAGTCATAGTGAGTCACATGTTGGGAAAGTACGAGGCAAAAAGCAACAGGATGAAGAAATACCTTGAAAAAGCCAAAAGCCTACAACAAGCTTTCTCACACTTCCAGTTAGTTCGCATCCCAAGGGAGCAAAATAGCCGAGCTGACGTCTTAAGCAAACTAGCCTCGTCGTCGACAAACTCGCCAGTAGAAGAAGTCCGAAACAGAAGCATAAGCGATGAGGACACTGGAGCCGAGGTCAACATAGTATGTGACGACGAACCCAATTGGATGACTCCCATTCAAGCATACCTGGAAAAGGGCGAGCTACCCCACGACAAGCTTGAGGCTAGGAAGATCTTGAGCAAATCTCTGCGATATACGCTTGAGCAGGGAATTCTCTATAGAAAATCATACCTCCAGCCTCTCCTAAGGTGTCTGGGTCCAAAACGAGCTGACTTGTACTACGAGAAGTACATGAAGGATCGTGTGGAAGTGAAATCGGACCCCGTGCCCTATCGAAGAAAGTCATGCGATGTGGATACTATTGGCCGACGATGTTCCAGGACTCAATCGATCTCGTGAAGAAATGTCCCAAGTGCCAAATCCATGGAAACGTGCCGAGGCTACCTCAAACCGACCTCGCCAGCATGCAAAACCCTTGGCCATTTATGCAATGGGGGATCGACATCGTAGGTCCTTTCTGCAAAGCTCCAGGGCAGTTTCAATTCTTGATTGTCGCGATTGACTACTTCACGAAGTGGGTGGAAGCCGAACCCTTGGTGAAAATCACAAGCAAAATGTTGGATTTGTATACTGAAAGCAGTTTGGTTGAGCTTGTATACAATGTTTCCTGTTACCACTTTTACAATCTCCTATCTGAATTGAATACTTGATTGCATATATCTGTGTCCCCTTATCTCATATATAAGTTAGATCATACAAGGTGTAGAAGATCACGTAAGTCTCGTATGATTGGTCAAGATTAATGAGATATAAAAGTTTCACACCGAGACAACTTGAGGACGAGTTGTCGGTATAGTCATGCTGTATAGATAAGAAGTGACTTGACTTGGTTACTTGTCTATGCTTTGCACGCCTCGACGTATTGAAGGATCACGAGGAGATGTGTTCTTCTATCCGACCGTCGTGAAGAACCAAGATCTCGGTGACTTACGATGATCTAAACCTCGATAAGGTATTAGGTGAGTATGAGTTCGCGACCATCACTTGACTTGTTATGGGTGAGGGTTATATGTTCTAACCCAAGATTCTCCGCATCTTGGGTGGTGGCAAGGTCAGATGTCACGCTAGTTATCTCAGACGAGTCACCGTATCCGTAGCGATGATGACGCCCCTTAAGGAGCTCAAAGGTTTATTGTACTAAACCCCGCAGTCGAGTTAGCTCAAGTACAATAATAAGGTTGAGTGGTACTACTTAAGAATTAAAGATATTAATTATTTTAAGCAATGATTGCTATAAATAATTAATGGACGCTCGATATCTTAAATACGGGATTCGTAATATCTAAGTGCAAGCCCGACTCAACTTCTGTAATAAAAGGGTAAGTCAAGATTTATTCTCTAGTGGCATGAATGAATGTTTATAAATTAATTTATGTTCAACAACATAAGATAATTAATTTATTTGAGGCCCATCTTTATTCCTTGCATTTGATCCTCGGGCGGCCCATCCAGTCCGTAGCACTAAGGAAATCGCGCCCTAAGCTCTCAAAGGAAAGATTTTATTCTCTTTATCCTATATGATATTATTATATTTATGGATATGCATAAATCCTTTCCTTGTGGGATTATGGTAATGCATTATAAATATAAGGTAAGAGATAAAGTCTAGGTTAATGCTCATTAATCCATCATCATTCTCGAAAATCACAAGCATAGTGTGAGGAATTTTCAAGAGCCTCTTGAGAGCATTGGGTGATTTTCCAAGCATTCTCCATAGATCGCCCTCACCGACGCTGGAGATCGGGCAACCGGATACACCCGTAAGGTCAAAGCACGAGTCCGATCCGCTCGATCCATTCATCTCGTTCCATCGACCTCTTCAGATCCAAAGGTAAACACGAGAAAACCCCTACGTGTTGCAATTTATTATATAGACTCATGCTAGGAATATAATCAATGTATGGTGAATTAAATATCCAAGATAGATCCTCGGGGCGAGGGCTAGACATAGGTCTTCCCTACACAAAAACGCCCTCAACTTCGTATGGAAGAACATCGTGTGTCGGTTCGGCATCCCTCATATCCTTGTTTCGGATAATGGGACACAATTCACGGATAAAGCGTTCAAAGAATGGTGCCAAGAGCTTCGGATCCAAAGAAAATTCACCTTGGTGGCTCATCATCAAGCAAATGGTCAAACCAAGTCGCCAACAGACAATGGTGAAAGGACTCAAGACTCGCCGAGCGAGTAAAGGGAATTGGTGGAAAATTTACCGCAAGTCCTATGGTCGATCGAACTACACCGGACATCGAACGGAGAAACACCCTATAGTTTGGCGACGGAACCAAGCAAAGGATCCTCGCAGATTGGTATGCCGAGCCCCGTGATCATTCACTTCTCGGTCAAGCAAACGAGGAAAATCTACAAACCGATCTAGATCCGTCAAGAAAAGAGAGACCTCGCCACATCAAGGAAGCCCGTATAAGCAACAAGTAGCTCGGTATTACAACCAGCGTGTCAAGTCCCGACAATTCTAAGTAGGCGACCTCGTGCTTCGAAATAATGAAACCAAGAAGCCGCAAAGCTCGTAAACTGGAAGCCACATGGGAAGGACCGTACAGTCATCAAGTCTTCGGAAAAGGGTCATACAGCTCGCCATATATCCGGCAGCAATACCCAATACGTGGCACATCATTCATCTGAAGAAATATTTTGCATAAGTGTCAAAAGTTGAGTCTGTTCGGTCGTGTCATCGAGTCTGTTCAGTTGCGTCTGTGAGTCTTGTTTTGTTATTACGTCGGTCTCTATCAATAAAATCTTTTTCTTGCATGTTTTGTTTGTCACTTATGCATACTATATCTTCTCCATTATACTATACCCTCTTCGGAGGACGAACTATACCCTCGACGGAGGTCAGACTACCTTCGTTTAATACGAGGACGAACTCAAACGCGAGTGAGGGGACCACCCCTAGCGATAAAACTTTTCAAATAAGGAACCAATACCTCCGTTTATTTCGGGGAAGAGGGGACCACCCCGAGCGATAAAACTTGCCAAAAAAGGAACCTATACCTCCGTTCACTTCGGGGAAGAGGAGACCACCCCGAGCAATACTTCTTGCCAAAACAGGAACCCTTACCTTCGTACGAGGACGAAATACCTTCGTTTATTTCGAGGATGAATACCTTCGTACGAAGACGAAATACCTTTGTTTATTTCGAGGATGAATACCTTCGTACGAGGACTAAATACCTTCATTTATTTCGAGGATGACTACCTTCGTACGAAGACGAACTACCTTCGTTTATTCCGAGGATGAATACCTTCGTAAAAACGGGGACGACCGACGACCTACATTCTTATTGGTTACGGTAATAAAAAGACAGTGTTCTTAAAGAGTCAACACGAAGCAAAGAAAAATAATTCTTATTTCGAAGTATACAATTAATACATTACGAGGACGAAGAGGGCCCTGGAGGGCGGGAGAAGCTGAGCCAACCCTAGAAAAATCGGGATTCAACAGAGCTGCCTATACTAATCCTACCTCTACCTCGCCCCCGATCTACGCTAAGAGCCCCGAAGATCGACCTCTAGGGCCCTGCGAGACAACCTCGCCGCTCGATGACGCCCGACTCGGCCCTTGAGAGCCCACGCCTCTTGGGCAATGAAGCGCCTCTCGAGCTTGCCACTCCCGAGAAGAAAGATCCGGGACAAAAGCAGAGGCCCTAACAGACGAAGAAGTCGCGGCAGACGTAGAAGGCTCAGTCGCCGAATGAAGTACACATTCGAGGAAGGAATGACGAGCTACGACGATCTTTTACAGTGTCACGACCTTCTTAAGGTCGGCATACCGCTTCGATATTGCCAAGAATCGAGCCGCACTGCTCGCATCCCGAGCCCAGTGCCTCGCCTCGACACCTCGGACGAGAAGAGTCTTCCTCCTCCATCTCCCGCACAATACGAGAAACCCCGTTGAACTGGGCAACGGCGCCTTTCAAGTACTCCGTCACAAGAGCGGACGCCCGTCCACAAAGGCGGACGCTGAGCCGCCCGCCGACACGGCCTCGACCCACGTGCAATGACCAACCAAGTTAGAAGATACACTAACCACACTATATATAATGTATACAAACAGATACGCTACCTCGGGGAAAGTGCGAGGTGCAGGTTGAGAACCAATGATCTCGACTCGGGATCGGAAGCACCGGGGCCTCGTGGATCGCGCTGCCTCTTCAGCGCTTCAAGGTCGAGGCGAGGGACTCGTCGCCTCCACCCTCTCGTGGGTTTTCTCGACGACATCCTTCACCGCCGAGGAGGCATCCCAGCCTCAAAGCTCGGCCCCTTCCTCTTCTTCTTCTTGTCTCCGACCAAATTCACTACAACAAAGAAAACAATACATAAGTACATCAACGGAAAAACATCCAAGCAACAAAAAGAGAAGAGAAAGAGGGCCTCACCGCCGACTCCACCGCAGCGAAGGGGTCATAAGGGCTCGCCTCGCACCGCAAGTTCGCCTCGAAAACACTTCGCCTACCGCATCGATCTCGTCTAAGGATCGCCCAGCCGCCAAGTCATCATCGGTAGCCATATCCGCTAGCTTCACACGGTTCCAAGCGAACTGGAGTGACCCAGGAAAACGACAAAAGAAAATTTTCTGGTGCCAGTTGGAAATTTTTGACTTCGTCTTTAATTTAAAATTGCGACGAGGTGTCAAGTAATACCACCCCCCGCTGGATTTGAACTGAAAGAACCTAAGGACGAGTCCTAAGGTTAGAGGGAAATTATGGCGCGAGCAAAGACACCTAGGCCCGCCAAACGCCGGAAGGAGTTCGCGTCAATTGGGCTAAAGGAATGGCAAACAATTGTCAGAACTCAACAAAATGGAAGGGTAAGGAAGACGAAGGCCATTTTTCGTGCTATCCTCATACATCAGGATATAACCGTCCGGAGGAGCGCTAGCCTATCCTCCGCCGGGGCAATAAACTCATAGGATTTCGGAATATGAAAATTAGAGGTAAGCTCTAATCTAACGGAGGCTTCTAAAATTGAAGGAATCGAAGAAACCCTACCAACCTCTATCAAAATGGAAAGCATACTCTAAGTATGAAAGGAGGAGGCATCAAAGGTATAAACTTCCATATCCACGCATTCATGCGATTTAATACTCGCTAATGCGTGACCACCCACCGTAAGATTCATCGGAGGAGGAAGAAGAAGAGAAGCTATAACTTATCGGTTTTAGAATCGAGGAAGATGGCGTTGAACCTTGCAAAACGATAATGGCGATAGCTGAACTTTTCGCACGACAAAGAGTTTCTGAAAATTTGAATTTAGGAACGAGCAAAAGTGATAGGCGAAAAGGCGTATCATGGAAGTTATTCCCCCAATATGCGCTTTATCGGGAATCCAACCGCTGCCACATTAAATGCGCATTAAATGCTAATAAGACATCCGTGTTCACCTCGCATAACGCCTCGTCAAGTGAAGCCACCAAGACCTCGCATAACTACCATCGGCGGTTAGTTTGAGGAGCTCGGCATAACACCTCGCCAAGTAAAGCCAACCCAAAGAGCTCGGCATAACGCCGTCAGTGAAGCCGCCAAGACCTCGGTATATGCCTCGTCAGCGGCTACCAAGACCTCGGTAGAACGCCTCGTCAGTGAAGTTAACTCAAGACCTCGGCTAACGCCTCGTCGTGAAGCTAACTCAAGACCTCGCAAATGCCTCGCCGAGAAGTTAACCCAAAACCTCGCAAAACGCCTCGCCGAGAAGCCAACCCAAAACCTCAAAGATAACGCCTCATCAAAGCGGCGACATACGAAGTCAAGATAGAAGGATAACTACTAGATCGATCGCGCCCACTTCGTCATGACACATCTCTCGGTGAATTACAATCCCCAAACCCATCACGACCTCGCTCGCGTCTTTTTGGGGATATGATAGGATACGGCCCAACTCTCAGGCCCAAGCATCAGGCCCAATATAAATAAACCTGAAATGAAGATCAGCCCAAACGAGTCCAGCCCAAGAAGGCCCCTAAACCAGTGGGAACGCAGAAGATTCGGTCATATCTAAGAAAATCCTAATTAGAGAAGAGATAGGATTCAAATCCTATCTTAGAATAGATCTCGGATTCGAGATCTAGGTCATGATAATTGTGTATAAATAGAGGCTAGATTAAATGTAAAAGGACATCTACACTTCTCAGAATCACCCTCATATTATCAATACACGAATACTCTCTCTCTCTCTCTCCGTGGACGTAGATCTTATTCATAGATCGAACCACGTAAATCCTTGGTGTTCTTGCGTATTTAATTCCCTTACGAAATTAAGATCGATCATTAGGTTAATTATTTTGGCAATACGAGAACGAATGGATTCCAAGTCGTTGCTAGTGGAACCCATCATGCCGCCGTAGTGCTACTAGCCCCTCGCCGTTTGGCTCGAGGCATTACAGGGCTAGAGAATTCAAAATACTACATATTCATTGAAATTGGGTACTAAAGATAAAATACTACATGAACACATAACTAGAATACGTTATTATGGTCCCTTTTGGACGATCTAGTGGTAAATGGGTTTCCCGTCGTACCTAATTTTTCAAGTGTGATTTATTTGTTCAATGTGATTTGCAAGCTATTGTACAGGATTGTGAGTTTTACCTAGAGTGCACCAAAAGTAGCGGCAACAGGTTTTCATTAATTAAAAACAAAAAGAATATGTTATTATGCAATTTATGTGTTTTGGCATCATTATTATAAATTATGGTTTTTATTTTGCATTAATTTAAATAGATTTTACATAGCAGTAAGATTAACAAATGAAAAATGAATTTTCTAAAATATTATTTAATGCAAAATTTAAGGGTAAATATCACTTTAAATCCTAAATTGTACCTATTTTATCAAAAATATCATGAACTTTAAAAAATATTATTTTAAACCCCAAACTATTAACATTTTATCAAAAAAATCTAAAACTTTGAGAAGTATCACTTTAAACCTCAAACTATTAATTTCTTTTTTATCAAAAATATCCTACATCAATTTTTCAGCTTCCGAAATTGGACGAAAAATATCTTCTTCTCGTTCGATGAGCCACATCAAAATTTTGAAGGCAAGAAATGAACACTGGATATATCCGACGAGACAATCAAGATATCACTCGTCCGCTGAGATAGAAACTAAAGATGATGAATTATGAAAATATTCTCGTATTGAAAATGAATCAAAGTTACAAAGAAGATGATTACAACTTATTTATAGAGTAGAGAATAACAAACTAACGGCTAATCAACAAACTAACAACTAACTAACAACCTTCTAACTAACTATGTAACAGCATTAGTTACACAAAACAGAATCCATGCAGACGTTGATAAATACTCCAATACACCCCCAAAAATCTAACCAGCAGTAAACTCAGCAAGATTTAGCCTACGACGAAGCAACATAAACCGAGTATCAGCGAGCGCTTTCGTGAATATATCAGCCAATTGGTCACAAGACGGAACATAACCCACATAAATGGTTTTGTCAATCACCTTCTCACGTATGTAATGAACATCCATCTCAATATGCTTGGTCCTTGCATGAAAGACTAGATTATTTGCTAAGGCAATAACACTTACATTATCACACCAAAGCTTATGTGGAGAAGACACCGAGACACCAAGTTCCTTGCAAAGCGAGACAAGCCAAACTAATTCAACGGTAGCATTAGCCATACTCCTATATTCGATTCAGCACTACTGCGAGAAACGACATCCTATTTCTTGGCAGACCAAGAAATCAAATTGGAACCCAAAAAAATACAGTGACCACATGTGGACCTACGATCATCTAAACATCTAGCCCAATCAGCATCTGAATATGCAATAAGTTGAGAGGAGGATGACGGAGTGAAGTTCAGCATGAGAGAAGCAGTGCCCTTTAAGTAATGAATCAATCGTTTACAAGTAGCCCAGTGCAAAGTGGTAGGTGTGACAAGGAACTGACTTAGTTTATTGACAGTAAAATTGATGTCAGGACGTGTTAACGTGAGATACTGAAGAGCTCATACGGTGCTGCGATAAAGTGTGGGATCATCAAAGGGAATACCAGCCTCTCGAGACAACTTCGTGGCTGGAGTCATAGGAGTTGAACACGGTTTACAGTGTAGCATTTTTGTCTTCACAAGTAATTCTTGAATGTACTTATGCTGACACAAGGTAAAAACTTTGTTGGATCGATGAACCTCTATCCCCAAGAAGTAGCTGATGTTACCAAGATCCTTGACTGAAAACTTGGTGTGTAAAGTATTAACAACCAATTGTACCATATCCGAGTCATCCCCAGTGACTAAGATATCATCCACATAGACAAGGATAAGCGTGAGAGAAGTATCCAACTTTTTGAATAACAAGAAAAAATCAGAGGAAGACCGTTGGAACCCAAGACCACAGATTTCAGCATGAAGTTTATCATACCACGCTCGTGGCACTTGTTTCAATCCATATAAAGCTTTGTTAAGCTTGCAGACATAGGTTGGATGAATCGGATCCTCAAAACCTGCCGGCTGAGCCATGTAGATGGTGTCAGTGAGCTCACCATTTAGAAATGCATTATTAACATCAATGTGTTTGATGTCCCAACCCTTCGAAGCTGCCAGAGAGAACATAAGCCGAATAGTGGAGGGCTTGACAACCGGACTGAAAGTTTCAACAAAATCAACACCTGCCATTTGCTCAAAACCCCGAGCAACTAATCTGGCTTTAAGTTTGTCCAGTGTGTAGTCAGGATTTAATTTGACTTGAAACACCCATTTGTTGCTAATTACTTTGTGACTAGGATCTGGTGGAATGAGGATCCAAGTTCCTTTGCTAAGAATAGTATCAAATTCCTTAGCCATTAACTCATACCAACCATCATATGCTAAGGCTTCATCCAAAGACAATGGTAAAGCTGGAATATGTGAAGAAACATGAGGTTGAGAAAGGAAAGCAGTATAGACCTTAGGTTTGCTAATACCATTCTTGGATCGTGTCTGCATGATATGAGAATTTATTGGTGGAGGAGGAGGAGAAGGCGAAGAAGAGGATGAAGACGACGAAGAAGAAACGGCAGTAGAAGAAGATGAATGAATAGATGAGGCAGCTGAATTAAAAAAAGGTGAAAGAGGAGATAAGGGAGAGGGTGAAGCTGGAGAATACATGTTTACTGATAAAACTAGAAGAAGGAAATGAGAGATGTAGGAAGACGAGACACGTAGCTTTGTTTAGGAAATAAAGTTGATAAGGAAAATCGCCATTAAAATGAATCAGATCCGCAAAATATAATCTTCCTCAACATTTAAACACTTGTATCCCTTGTGATTGTTGTTGTAACCCAGAAAAATACATTTTTGGGAACAGAACTGTAGCTTGTGAGAGTTATACGGCTTGAGAAGAGGAAAGCAAGCACAACCGAAAACATGAAGATAGGAATAGTCAGGCAGACGATTGAACAAAACTTGATAGAGAGATTTCATAGCTAGAGTTGCGGTAGGTAATCGGTTAATGAGATAGGTAGCAGCTTCAAATGCATGCCACCAAAAATCAACTGGAAGAGTAGCTTGACTAAGGAGAGTTAAACCCATATCCACTATGTGTTGGTGTTTTCTTTCGGCTTTACCATTTTGAGAATGAACATGGGGACAAGGATGTTAAAACTTAACCCCTAGATCACTAAAGAAATGCACCAATTTTCTGTATTCACCTCCCCAGTCAGACCTAAAGGATTTTATATTGGTTTGAAACTGACATGCAACCATATTAAAGAATTTTTGAACAATAGAGAATGCGTCAGACTTGACAACAAGATGATAGATCCATGTCTACCTTGTAAAGTCATCAACGAAGTGGATGTAGTATTTGTAGCCTTGAGAAGAAGCAATATGGGTAGGCCCCTAGATATCAGAGTGAATAAGTTGAAATGGTTTTGTAGTGCGGAGTGGTTGAGTAACATGAGGAATCTGATGAATTTTTCCAAGGCTACAAGCTTCACAAAAACTGAGAGAATAAACATGTTGAACACGTAGCATTTTAAGAATATGATTAAGAACAGTGAGATTGGAATGCCCCAGTTTTTGATGCCAAGTAGCAATATTATTTACTGCAGAGGTGATCGATAAAATTCCTACCAAATAATATGATAGTAAACAAAGAAGTATATATATCGATCCACATGGATCATGACTCGAGAACACAAAGAATAATCAACACGTAATCTTGATTATTATTCGACAACAAATTATCAAGAGATAAAGATTATAAATCTTCACCAAAATATAAATAGAATAAAATCAGATATAAAAGACTAACCCTAGGGATGTACTTAACCTAACCAAATTCACACAATTAACATATTAATTTGTTTACCAATTTAATCCACATTCATATGAAGGATCACTAATGTAACTATAGTTTCCGCCAGGACAGCCTATAGTAGTAGGTTAGCCTAAACTCTATCTCCGTCGGGTCTCAAGAGAAATAAGCTAATTACCAAAAGCACACAAAGAATAACCTCCTACAGCTCACCTATCTCCGCCAGTCTCAAGGTAAAATCAGACATGAATTCAAGATATCGACTATGCAATTAATTCGCCAGACATCAATCACATAACTAATATGCATCAATATCGCCGATACCAACATATGAGAATTAAAGCCAAGAATCATAAATCATGAATGGACGGTAAAACAAAGATCAATAGATAAATTATACTAATCTAGTCGTATATACAAACCCTAGATCAATAATGAATTTAGCTACTCATAATTAAAATACTAAAGCAATAAATAAATAAAATTAACATGAACTGAATTAAATAAATAAAATCGTATGATTTCACGATGAACAATTGTAGCGACTTGAATCCGAAAGATAAACTGAAAGCTCCAATAAAATAAACTACGAAAATTGAATGCAAGAAAAACTGGAATAAAATACTGGAATAAAAAGGAATCAAGAACTACGCTAATAAAACTATTCCGAAAATTAAACGCGACGAGCCCAAGTTTTGTGCTCTTTTCTCCGTCCTATTTAACATCGCTTGTCTAGGTCTAGATCGAGTCTTTTGTGTCTTTCTTGTCAGGTTTTGTGTCCGGGAGGACACATTGGTCTCAGGAACAAGGCAGGCGTAAATGGGCAAGAAGGAGTGGAACTTGCTTGGCGGGTGAATAGAGATACGATGCACCTCGAGGGCACAAGGAGCTTAGCTCACACCGGGCTTCAAACTCAAGAGTCTGTTCCGCTTCACGGCGCGACCTCCTTGCTGCACCGCATGTTCAATCTCCGTAAGGGTAGGCTAATGGGCAAGCGGAAGAAGAAGGCGAGCAGAGACCAAGAAGAAGGCGAGGCAAGAGAAGGCGCAGAGGAGAGCTAATGGGCAAGATACGCGAGATCCGGGCGATCTCGCTAACCGGAAAGGATGCTACCGACACCGAATCTCATGAACCGGAGGAGATCACCCTGATCCGTCTCGGGCAAGGAAAGAGCGCCGATCAACAAGGAAAACCTACCAGATTATCCAAACCCATGGGCCATCACCATCGCCGATCCTCTCTCGCCTATATATATGGACGAAGGCGCGACTTGTGCGCTCTTCCACACTCTTCCGCTCCAACTCTCACTTATTATCAAATTCATCCACCACCACATACATTAAGTTCCTTCGGGCAAACACTTTTATTTACTTTGTCAGATGTTTTGCCGGCGGCACTTTGGGCTCGCCGCTTCTATTTCGCTCAATTAATAGTAAGTTGGTTCCGCTTTGATTATGGTTTCAATTAATCGTCAGATGTTTATTTATTTTATGTCTAGCTAAGTCTTTATTCGTTTGGGCGTGACAAGGTGAAGCATGATTAATATAACTCGAGAGGTCTAAGTAGGCATTACGATCTGCATGCGTGTGTCCCCCAAGCACTAGGTCCCGGCATTATATAACTTAACCAAACTCGTGTGTTAGTTGCAAATAACATAGTGGGTAAGGGAGGTTGCAAGTAATAATTGATTAAGGTGTCGGTGTCCCGCACCCCAAATAGTACGATCGGTGTGGACGAGTTGAGTAGTCATAGCAACCGCCTTTGCCAATACCGGTCCATCTAGATCATAACGCTCGTGTGGGTCCGCATGTACCGAGGTGTCCTCGCGTGGGCATTACGGGTTAGATAGTTTGCATAGGGTGTCCTCGCCTTCTTTACACGTAAAGGATAGATTTGGAGGGTGCGTCAGGCGTGACGCGCGACAACGGGTCACGACGATGTCTCTTATAACCGTTGATGCATGTCATGTAGAGAAAATTTGCACCTATGACCGAGTGTTAATCGCCTTCACCGAGTTGTTGCCCAAGCTAGATTCGTTATTATTTGATATTCCGCTGAGATTGTTTCGTGTTACTTTAGTCATACCTATAGTGATCAAGATAATTACACCACCCTCATCCCTTTTAAGTGACATCGCGACATCGAGATTGCTACACCAACTCCTCGTGGATCGACCCTATACTTATCGCCGGCTACGCCCGTGATGGGCAATAGGTTATAAATTTATTTTGAACGCTAAACGACAGCTGTCGAATCTGGCGCCGCTGTCGGGAGTTGCGATTCCAAAGAGTATCTCTATTTCTCGAATTTATATTGCTTTATCAGATGCTACGACCTAACCTTGCAGAGAGAACGGAGAACTTTGTACGATCCCGAGATCGAGAAGCACGCAAGGCGGAGGAGAGCAAAGAAGACGGAGGGCACGACAAGCGCCGAGGGTCGCTAATCGAGAAGAAACCCGAGGGCAATACGATGGGTGAACAACCACAAGTAGAGCGAACATTGAGGGAAATGGTGTTCCCCAACAACCGTAACTCGAGGCCAACGGGCATCACTTTGCCCGCGATCAATGGCAACCGGGAGATGAAGCATTCTTCATCCAAATCCTCCCCGATTCAAATGACATGCCCGGAGGATCCACAAAGCATTTACAAGATTTTGAGATGGCGTGGGGACTATCCGCGCCAATGAAAATCTTGGAGAGTATGTGAGATTAGTGTCATTCCCTTCTCTCTCATGATGACGGGCAAGAGAACGGCTTCACACCTCGCCTGCTGGAAGTGTGACCACGGGCACAACTTCACCGTAAGTTCTCGAGAAGTATTTTCCGCCGCCCGTATTCGTAACATGAGGAAAAGGATAAGCAAGATCAAAATGGGCACGGAGAGACCTTTATGATTATCGGGAAGGTTTAAACAACAGAAGCGAAATGCCCTCAACATCAAATTCCGATCATGATCCGATCCAATATTTCATGGCCGGGTTGAGGGCAACAGAGAAAATTTGGGTGAATGCAGCTTGTGGAGGATCAATATCGAATAAAGTTCCCAAGTGAGGCCTTTAGATCGTTGGGTGAGATGGTCAAGAAAACAGAGACGGCGAGAGAAGTTCCTAGCAAGTCGCCGCTACTT
Source organism: Salvia rosmarinus (assembly GCA_036937905.1). NCBI lineage: Eukaryota > Viridiplantae > Streptophyta > Magnoliopsida > Lamiales > Lamiaceae > Salvia > Salvia rosmarinus. The sequence continues at coordinate 100,993,034 of CM072819.1, forward strand.
CTTCAACCGTGGAGACCAAGTCGATAAACTCAGAACTGCTCGACAAGTTCATAACCAACACAGACCAGACCAGACCGTGGCAAGGGCAAAAGAAAGCTAAAGTTTGCCAAATATGCGCCGCCGCGACACATCACACGGATCAATGCCCCACACCGCTTGAAGAAGAAGTCAATGCAAGGGTCGAATGGTAATGGGCAATACGAGCAGAGGAGATATGATCCAAACTCGCACCTACAACCCGTGATGGAGGAACCACGAAAACTTTAGGTGGTCTAACAACCAAAGAAGGGGCAGACAACAACAAAGAAGCAGACGGAGGGCAGGACAACAACAACCGACAGAATAATCAACGTGACTACGCCGGGGCCATCTTTGGTCGAACTTGTGCACACTATGGCACGAGAAAATGTGAAGGCTCAACAAGAGAACGAGAAATTCAAGGTCGAGACAAGAGGAGCCCTCCGAGCCTTGGGAACCAAGTTTCCCAATCGACGGTCACCAGAACTCGCCTCGAGAAGAAGAGGAAATTTACCTCCTCAAGTGGAGGTAAATGAGTTAGCCCAACTGAATGTTGTAGCCCTAAGAAGTGGGAAGAAACCGCCAGAGAAAGTTTTCATGCCTAAGGACGACGCAGATCATCAAGTGGAAGATCTCACGTAACACAATGGTCAAGACGACAATGATCAAGAGGAACCGCCAAGGAAAAGATGTAAAAGAAGAGGCAATCATTGAGCCAACCTATGTCAAACCTAATCCTAAGGTTTTACCTCCTTTCCGCAGATCGCCAAGAACAGAGAGAGAGGAAGAAATGAGCGAGATGTATCGCGTGTTTCGTAAGGTGGAAATTAATATACCGCCATCATCGCCTCGGGCACGATGCCAAATGGGCAAAGTTCATGAAGGAATTGTGCACGAGAAAGGTGAAATACAAAGATGATGCAAAATTCCAAGTGGAGAAAATGTATCCGCAGCCTTGCAATGAAATTGCCGAGAAGTGTGGAGATCCAGGATGTTTTTATTCCCGCGTAATAGGCAATACGAGGATTGAAAGGGCCATGCCGGATTTAGGGCATCTATAAACGCCATGCCCTTGTCAATGTTCAATGAATTAAAGGCGGAACCCCAAGCCAACACGAGTGGTTATCCAATTAGCGACAGTCCAACGCTTATCCGTATGAATCATCAAGACGATTGGTCAAAGTGGAGGAACTCATATTTCCAACGGACTTCTACGCTCGGATATGGGCACGATGGGTAACAAATCCTCGCTATGCTCTTGGGTCGACCATTCATGAAGACGGCCGTAACTAGGATTGATTGCGACACGGCAAGTTATCATGTGAATTGACGGGAGACGGTGACCTTCAACATCTTCAAGGCCATGGAGCATCCTATTGATATTGAGGTCGTGGAATTCATTGATCACATTGAACCCATGGTGGAGACATCCCGCCCGAGATAGGTTTACAAGATCCGCCGGATGCAAGAATTCAAAGTGGCCTTAAGGAGGATGACGCCCACGAAGAAACAAATTATGGGCAATGTCGGAGGCCCCGCTTATTTATGGAGCGAACCCGAGGGACTCAAGTGGTCAATATACCGTAACATGCCCAAGCTAAAGGAAGAAGAAAAGCTCGCTCCATCCCTTATGAGAGCACCAAACTCGAGCTAAAGACGCTCTCACCACCAAGTACATCTTTCTAGGGAAGGACGACACCGCCCGTGATCATCAATGCTAAACCCGCCGAGTCGAGGAAGTCGTGAGAAGTGTTATTGGGCAATACAAGGAAGCGATTGGATGGACGCTGTCGACATCAAGGGCATTAGCCCTTCCATATGCTCATAATATTCTCGATGGAAGAAGAAGCCAAACCAAGACGCGATCAACAAAGCGAAGTTGAACCCAAATATGAAGGAGGTAGTCATGAAGGAGATCTTGAAGCTTCTCGACTTGGGCATCATATATCCCGTGACGACAAGAAATGGGTCACCCAAGACATGTCGTGCCCAAGAAGTCGTATTCAGTAGTGAAAACGAGAAAGGAGAATCGATCCCAACAAGGCTCCAAACAGTTGGAGGATGTGTATCGACTATCGAAGCTCAACACGGTGACCAAAAGATCACTTCCCATTACCTTTCATCGACGAAATGCCGAGAGGTTAATGAAACAAATTCTTTTGTTTTTAGACGGATACTGCCACATGCAGATATGGGTTGCCCAAGGTGATCGTGATAAACTACTTTCACATGCCCATTCGGGACATTTGCCTACGTATGACGCCTTCGCGCTTGTGTAATGCCCTGTGGACATTTCAATGATGCATGATGAGCATCTTCTGACCTATTGGAGAAATGCATCGAGGTCTTTATGGACGACTTTACGCCCACGGGAATCATTTGAAGAGTGCTTGACTTAATTTGGAGGTAGTCCTACGTAGATGTGTCGAAAAGAATTTGATCCTCAATTATGAGAAATGTCATTTCATGGTACAAGAAGGATTGTTCTTGGGCACGCTTGATCCGAAAGAGGATAGAAGTGATAAAGCTAAAGTAGAGATCATCGCCAAATTACCCTATCCACCTTCAAGAAAGCAAGTGCGAGGTTTTCGGGCACGCTGGTTCTACGTAAGATTTGTGAAGGACTTCGCAAAGATCGCCCACCCATGACACGACTACTCCGTAATGATGTACCATGGGAATTCATGAAGAGTGTAAGATAGCTTTTGAAACTCAAGAATAACTTAATTTCAAAGACCAATCATTCAACCCCCGATTGGGGCATGCCGCTTGAGTTATGTGCGATGCAAGCGGATATGCCGAGGAGCCGCCTTGGGACAACGAAGAGGAAAGGAAAGTCATGCTATATACTATGCCTCAAGAACTCTAAATGCAGCCCAACGCAACTACAAAGACGACCGAGAAAGAGCTCAAGGTCGCTTTGCTTTTGAAAAATTTCGATCATATCTCATCGGGCCAAGACCATCGCTCACACCGATCATACCGCCTCGAGATACCGATGGCCAAGAAGGAGTCAAAGCCACGACTAATCGATGGATCTTACTTCCAAGAGTTCGATGTAGAAATCAAAGACAAGAGTGGGCACAAAACCTGTGGCCGACCACTGAGTAGGATATCAAGGAGAAGATCCGTGCCCATTGCAGACCTTCCCCAAGAACATTTGTACTTCATTCAGGCACGACGGAGTTCGAGCCTTGGTATGCGATTTGGTGAATTACAAAACCACCGAGAACTCCCTATTGGGCTCACTACGTATCAAAGAAACAAGATCAAGGCAGACTGTCGAACCTACATATGGGATGAACCCTACTTATGGAGAAAGTGTGCTGACCAAGTCCTGCGACGTTGTGTGCCCGAAACTGAGATCAAAGATATCCTGAATCACTGCCACTCCAAAGAATGTGGAGGTCACTTTGGGCACAAGAGGACAAAGAAGAAAGGTTCTAGATAATGGATTCTTCCGCCCACGATATTTAAGGATGCTTATGAGCTGTGTAAGCAATGCAAAGAGTGTCAACAAGAAGGAAATATCACAAAGAGGAATGAGATGCCCATGATACCTATCCTTCCAATCGAAATCTTTGATGTATGGGGGATGGACTTTATGGGACCATTACCGAGCTCAAGGGCAATGCGACATCTTGCTTGCAAAGGGATTATGTCTCGAAATGGGTTGAGGCCAAGGCAAGTGCCACTAATGACTAAAGGTAGTTTCACTTTTCTTAAAGCTAATATCTTCAACAGTTCGGCGTGCCCAAGGCAATTATCACGATCAAGGAACCCATTTCGCAACACTACTATCACCAAATTGTTCGAGAAATACGGTAACCCATCGTGTGACTACACCTCACCATCCGCAGCTAATGGGCAAGCGGAGTTGTCCAATGTAATAATCAAGACTATATTGAGGAAGGTAGTGGGACCCATGTAAGGATCGAGCACTGCCTTGACGACGCGCTATGGGCATACGTAATCGCATACAAGACCCTCGGCATGTCACCATACCGAATCGTGTTCGCAAGACGTGTCACTTACCAAGAGAATTAGAGCACAAGCGCATTTTGGGCAAGGAACAAGCTCAACTTTGATTGGGACCGTGATGGCTAAGCTAGAAAGCTTCACCAAGAACTGGAAGAAATAAGGCTAGAGGCCCATGACAATGCCGCTCTATATAAAGAAAGACTAAAGAAGGCACACGATCGCCTTATCAAAGCCAAGTCATTCGAGCAAGGGCAATTGGTGCTTTTATACCAATCTCGATTCAAGTTGATGTCGCAAGCTAACAAGCAAGTGGTGCGGACCATATGAAGTAAAACTCAATTTCCGAATGGAGTCGCCGAGGTCGCAGACCAAGACGAAGAAGATCTTCAAGGTCAATGGACAACGCCCAAGGCTTACTATGGGCATCACGAGATAGATCCAGGGAATTGCATCGAGTGCAAGCCCTCGACGGGAAGAGTAATAAAAGGTCCGGTCGAGCCACGACGATAACCATACGCCGCCGTGAGGCAACCCGGTATTTTATTTGCTTTCGTTGTTGTTTTTTTTTTGTTTTTGCTGGTTTTGCCCTGCTTTGCGTGGTGGTGTCAGGTTGGTCAATCTACAGTGAACAGCCAGTGATCATGATCAAGAGGCAAGATGAGACGCTAGACATTCGCCGTGGGCAAGAGGGTGAGTTCGAACAAGTGGCGCGGGTTGTCGAGAAAGGACGAACGCCCCTTATAACCGCCACCCATAATTACCTCACCCACGCCGCCTCAACCTCTCGCAAATTCCCTCTCTCACCGAGCCATAAAGAAGAAACCTCCCATTTTCAAAAATGACCGCTCAGAAACCAGAGCCAAACCACCAAAAGCTCCCGATTCCTCCGAGCCAAAGGAAACCACAGAGCTAAAATCAGCAATGGCGACCCTCCGAGACTCCTACTACCCCGAGATGCCTAAAAGCCTGCTCCGCTAACTCCGAGGACCGAGAAAATAATAGAGAGCAAGCGCCTCCCCGTAAAGGCGACGCCGGAGGAACCACCGAGAGAGACGGCAAGGGACCCAAGAAAAGAAGGCCAAAGCGCATAAGGAGAAGGTCGTCCCAATGACGGAGAAAGAAGATACCTCATGGAGACGGAGGAGTCCACCTCTGACGGCCGACGAAAAGAGGTCACGGCGAGAAGGAGAAAAGCAAGAAGGAGAAGAAACCCCACCGAGAAAACTCCGAGGCCACCACCACCACCGAGAAGGAAGCCTCGCCGAGCCACCTCCACCTTCAAGGAAGAGAACCCGAGGGTACCTTGCGAAGATGGCATCACCCTCCTCTGAAAAGGGAAAAGCCGTCCTGACCACGGAGAGGCCACCTCGAGGTTCAACACCACCACTGATGAGGGGCATCGTAAAGCCCAAGACGCTAGACATGGAGGTGCTGGAGAGTCTGGGAGTTAAGGACGAGGTGAAGAAGTTTTTCGCAAGGATTGATGGGGACCTTTTGAATGGCCAGACGGCTATACATCACATTGGCGAGGGAGTTTATTCAAACTCTCGAAATAAAGAACCCATGCAAAGTGAAGCTGACAACAGACTGCATCAAATTTAAGCTGATGGGCAACAGCTTCTCGTTCTCTGTGAACGACTTCAACCGCACTCGGCATTACGTATGTTTGAGACGAAGACCACCGAGTACAAGGAGGCTTTCACCCACGCCCCGAGCACACAAAGCGAGGAGTGGAATGAAAATGGTCATCGATTGGTTTGGGCACAACATTCAAGTCGGGATACACTAAGGGCAATGAGTCGAGGAGCAACGCTACACATGTGCCATCGCCTCCCGCCTTACGCTTTTTCTGAAGGTAGACAAGAAGAACTCCATCTCCCAAAGCAGGAGTTGTTCATTCTCAGGTGCATGTGGCATGGCCACAAGATCAATTTCGCCGCTTGCAGCAGCCCACTTCAAGGACATCCCGACTCATCCTAAGTAGAGGATCTCCTCGCCCACTTGGTGACCGCTCGCCACGGTCGAAAGCACCGGACGGCGAATACCGATCCGAGGTAGAGCCCGAGTCAGATATCGACACGCCTATGCCGGAGCGCATGAAGGACATCTACTATGACCAGACGGCAAACCGCCACGAGCCACCGATGACCAGACACCTTCGCCACGCCCACCACCAGAGAGAGAGTCTGAGATAGCCGTGAGGATGATGACATCAAAGCCCGCTGACTGTGATGGAGGAACAATGAAAGAAACCCATGATGCCTCGCTAGCCTTTTCGCCCACCCGATTCTGTATCCAGCTTCCTCGACCGCTTGTCCTCCCTTTTTGTTTTTGTTTTCGCTTTTTGTGTTTGTTTGTTTTGTTTTGTTGTTTGTCTTTTGTTTTTGTTTTGTTGTTGTTGGTGGTCAACCTTTTCTCACCCACTTTGCCCAAGGCAAAGTGTGTGAGTGAAGGGGTTGCGCCTGCTGCTTGTTTGAGTTAAGAGAGTCGGTCCTCATCGACCCACTTTGCCCAAGGCAAAGTGTGTGAGCAGGGACCGCCACCTTGCTCGCCTGCTTCGTTGTTTGTTGTTTGTGTTCCTCCTTGTTCACCCACTTTGCTCAACGCAGCGTGTGAGTGGGGGGTTTTCGCTTTTGTGTGTCGGTTGGCATGTTTAAATTGGTGGGATTGATTGTCCCATATTTTGCTTTGTTGTGAATAATGCGAGTAGTTTTAGAAATTCGCTTGAGCATGACCGTATGTAAATAAGGACGACGAATTGAATTTGAGCACACATGGTGAGAATTGAGCTTAAATTGTCAGATCTCGATCAACACGCTTCTTTCTTGTGTGATTATCGACATCTTCATTAGGCTTTTGCTAGAACTTATGCGCACTCTAAATCGAGGCCTTATCGACTTAGTTAAAACATTTAGACGACTTAGGCAATTTTTCTTTCAAATAGCCCACCGAGCCAAAAATGTCCTACCCATCGTTAATCCCTCGCTCACCCCCTCGAGCTTAATAATTTCTTTCACTCGCTTAAATTAGCCGAAAAGAAGCTCACCCGGTCAATTAGACTCAGGAGCTAATAGAAGAGAAGGGCAAAGGGAAGAACAGTAGTCTCTTAATGGGCAAGAAAAAAGGGGTTTTCCAGAATTTCAACGAAATGGGCAAAATGCCCAATATAAAAGAAGATACCCAGAATTGAAAGAGAAAGGACTTGAAATAAAAGAATATATATTGATGAAGTCCTAAAATGGTCAGGCCGAGGTCTGTAAGAAAAGGCGAAAGGAAATCCATGGAGGACAAAATAAATTCCTCTAACCTGAGTCCATGATGACCTTAGCCTCGTTCCAAAAATTTCCCACCTATGTCTTAAGCCCCATTACAACCAAATAAAAGACCTAAGGATGAATGTTTAAAACTTTGTCTAAACGGTGGAGATGGTAGAGGGCACGCAAGCCTATGGCATAGTCGAAATGAAAGATGTCCTGAGCGTATACACTAGCCCATACACAAGAGTGCAGAGTGTTGGTAAGGAAAATGCCCAATATGCTCAAATTCAGATTTTGACTTGTTTGATGGTCGTTGTTTGAATGGAGTCAACTCAATTACTTGTTTGTTCCGATGAAGCTTATATTGGCCGAGATATCCCGCCGGTGGAAATGTGCCGACCTTTTCTGCTTTGAGTCCGTTTTTCTTTCTTTCTTTGTCTTGGGCAATTACGCTGCATGCTTGAGGACAAGCATGTTTAAAGTGTAGGCGTGTGACGAGCCCAAGTTTTGTGCTCTTTTCTCGTGTTTTGTCTAGGTCTAGATCGAGTCTTTGTGTCTTTCTTGTCAGGTTTTGTGTCCGGGAGGACACATTGGTCCGCAGGAACAAGGCAGGCGTAAATGGGCAAGAAGGAGTGGAACTTGCTTGGCGGGTGAATAGAGATACGATGCACCTCGAGGGCACAAGGAGCTTAGCTCACACCGGGCTTCAAACCCAAGAGTCGCTCCGCTTCACGGCGCGACCTCCTTGCTGCACCGCATGTTCAATCTCCGTAAGGGTAGGCTAATGGGCAAGCGGAAGTGAAGAAGGCGAGCAGAGACCAAGAAGAAGAAGGAGGCAAGAGAAGGCGAGAGAGAGCTAATGGGCAAGATACGCGAGATCCGGGCGATCTCGCTAACCGAAAGGATGCGCTACGACACCGAATCTCATGAACCGGAGGAGATCACCCCGATCCGTCTGGCAAGGAAAGAGCGCCGATCAACAAGGAAAACCTACCAGATTATCCAGCCCATGGGCCATCACCATCGCCGATCCTCTCTCGCCCTATATATATGGACGAAGGCGCGACTTGTGCGCCTCTTCCACACTTCCGCCTCCAACTCTCATCTCATTATCAAATTCATCCATCACCACCACATACATTAAGTTCCTTCGGGCAAACACTTTTATTTACTATGTCAGATGTTTTGCCATGCACTTTGGGCTCGCCGCTTTATTTCGCTCAATTAATAGTAAGTTGGTTCCGCTTGATTATGGTTTCAATTAATCGTCAGATGTTTATTTATTTTATGTCTAGCTAAGTCTTTATTCGGTTTGGGCGTGACAAGGTGAAGCATGATTAATATAACTCGAGAGGTCTAAGTAGGGCATTACGATCCGCATGCGTGTGTTCCCAAGCACTAGGTCCCGGCATTATATAACTTAACCAAACTCGTGTGTTAGTTGCAAATAACATAGTGGGTAAGGGAGGTTGCAAGTAATAATTGATTAAGGTGTCGGTGTCCCGCACCCCAAATAGTACGATCGCGTGGGCGAGTTGAGTAGTCATAGCAACGCCTTTGCCAATACCGGTCCATCTAGATCATAACGCTCGTAGGTCTGCATGTATCGAGGTGTCCTCGCATGGGCATTACGGGTTAGATAGTTTGCATAGGGTGTCCCTCGCCTTCTTTACACGTAAAGGATAGATTTGGAGGGTGCGTCAGGCGTGACGCGACAACGGGTCACGACGTATGTCTCTTATAACCGTTGATGCATGTCATGTAGAGAAAATTTTGCACCTACGACCGAGTGTTAATCGCCTTCACCGAGTTGTTGCCCAAGCTAGATTCGTTATTATTTGATATTCCGCTGAGATTGTTTCGTGTTACTTTAGTCATACCTATAGTGATCAAGATAATTACACCACCTCATCCCTTTAAAGTGACATCGCGACATCGAGATTGCTACACCAACTCCTCGTGGATCGACCCTATTCTATACTTATCGCGGCTACGCGTGATGGGCAATAGGTTATAAATTTATTTTGAACGCTAAACGAGCCTCGTGCCATGATAGGGAGATTGAGTCAAGATTTTCCAATGTGTTGGTAACATGATTTGTAGCTCCACTATCCACATACCACACACCTTCTTCTTCATCGAATTCATAATCGTGTTGCTTGATATTCAAGAACAAACCTTACGGTGTTGAGGTGTTAGAGCCGCCTCGCTCCAAAGAAAATTTACATCAAATCGCTTATAGCATTTTAATGCAATATGACTCAGACGACCACGAGTCGACACATAATAGGTGTTTTGCCAAAAACTCGAACCTTCCTCTCCCAACCATACCACGACCACGAACACCTCTAGTACTTCCTCACGCATAATGAGCGATAAGTTCAAGATGGAATAAGTGGATTGTTGCGCACGGATTTCATGCGATCGTAATACATATCGCATCTTTGTAACGAAGGTGGTTCATGACGATGCATGAGATTTATCACTACAAATTCATATTCGGACCAAACCATTTAGAATGGAGTCACCTAATTCATCATCGAATAACATGACCAAGGCCACATAGTCGATCAAGAAACCCACGATTTTTAAGAAATAGTCATCCACCGATAGAGCTCATTTCTTTGAGAATGCAACGCTTTAATCAAGAACACGAGCTCGATCGAGATCAAACAATTGCTCTAAGATTTTCCATATTTGATGCGGTAGTACAATGAACAACATGTCCAAGCATGGATTCACCGATTGAAGACAAGATCCAACTCATAAGAAAGTGATCTCGCTAATCCATTGTGAATATTCGATTTGGCACTAGTTCTCCGCTGTCGGCGGAGGAAGGATGAAAGGAAGAGAGTTGTGATCGTTGATGACATGAAATCATCAAATCCATGAGCTTTGATTGTAGATAGAATTTGTATGCGCCAAAACGCATAATTTGTTCTATCAAGTCAAGCAACATTGATGAAGATTCGCAATGGCGCCGAGGTCAAGACGAAGCGTAAAAAACGCCATGGAAAAAAAAAGCTTTTAGGCTCTAGATACAATGTTGAGATAGAAACTAAACATGATGAATTATGAAAAATATTCTGTATTGAAAAATGAATCAAAGTTATAGCAAGATGATTACAACTTATTTATAGAGCAGAGAATAACAAACTAACGGCTAATCAACAAACTAACAATTAACTAACAACCTTCTAACTATTTTTGTAACAGCATTAGTTACACAAAACAGAATCCATGCAGACGTTGATAAATACTCCAATACGCCCAATTTCGGAGTCAAAAATTGATGTAGTACTTTTGATAAAAAAATTAATAGTTTGAGGTTTAAAGTGATAATTTCAAAGTTTAGGATTTTTTGATAAATGTTAATAGTTTGAGGTTTAAAATGCTATTTTTAAAGTTCATGATATTTTTGATAAAATTGGTATAATTTAGGATTTAAAGTGATATTTACTCAAAATTTAAAGCAGAATATTGAGATAAGAGTGCAAATTTGTGCACTAAAATAGTGCGAAATTTGCTTTAAAATACAACAATGTACTCCTACCATGCTCCTATAATTTAGGAATAAAAAGGAAAATAATGATTAAATAAAATAAGGAATATATAGCGATCGAGTGTATGAAATGACATGTGCAGTATGAGTTTTATCTGCAGAAGGTGGGATTTGTGAATATGTATTTTGATGGGCCATCTACAAGACTATTATCTGAGGAGGCGAGGCACATGAACATCACCAAATTTGATATTTCCCAAACAGTTGAATCAAGACAATACCTAAAACAACAAATGTATCTAATTCAGAGAGTGATTCTATTTTAATTAACGAAATAATAACTTCTTGCAGAATACAGAAAGTATATCGAACGCCAACAGATAAATATAGGGTTTTTATAGTTTTTCTAATATTATTTTGCCAAACTGCATTTTTGTTTAACGATTGTTAAGAAGTCTGATCAAAGTTAAATTCAATCCGCATATTCATTACGGCAACAAAATCGTGTTATCATAGAATTTTGGTCTTAATTATACACTACTTATCAGGAGCAATGCTTTTAAGTAGGTTTCGGGTCAAGATGAACGTAGTTTAGACAAGCTTTATTATTTATTGTTATTGACGCCTAAATACATGAATTTTGGGTATATTTTTTTTTCCTTGATGAACTTTAAAATTATCAATAATAATTAACTTAACATCATTGTGATTTTCCCATAAATCGAATGATGGCCAAAATTGAACCGACATGGAACCGACATGGCACAACTTCATCAAAACGACGTTGTTTTACTTATACAATATATATTAATGGACACTTAAATATATAAACTTTGGATCCATTTTGATTTTTCCTCACTTAACTTTAAAATTTATGAATAAATACACTAACTTAACGATATTGTAATATTTTTCACAATTGAATGATGATCAAAATTAAAGTCGACATAACAATCAACGTGACACCATTTTATCGTAACGACGCCGCTTTACTTATATAATATGTATTTAAAAGATCTTAAATATACCTCACAACCCTATCCAACCAAAATCTTATCGTAAGTTGAGGTTAGAGAAAGAGAGAGAGATGGAGTGGGGTGCGGTGCAAGTGAGATATGGTGGATTTAAGATTTTTTTGATACATATTGATAAGAAAACGATGTCGCTTTGGTAAAATGATATCACATCGATTGTTACATCAACTTTAATTTTGACCGCTATTCAATTTTTGAAAACATTACAATAATGTTAAGTGTATTTATTGACAAATTTTAAAGTCAGTGTGAAAACCAAAATGACTAAAAGTTCATGTATTTAACCATCAATTATATCAGATAAATAAAACGACGCTATTTCACGAAGTGAAGTCACATCGATCGTCATGTTAGCTTCAAATTTTACCATCATTTAATTTGTAGAAAAATCATAATAATGTTAAGTTCACAGATTTATTGATAATTTTAAAGTCATTGAAAAATAAAAATATATCCAAAGTTCAGATTTATACGCCAATAATCTTTATTTATTTTGTTTTAGTAATTTTGGAGCAAAATATTGTGCCCACTTAATTTAGAAGTATACAAATTTGGTCCAACTAATAGAATCAAACAATTTCAGCATCCACCAAACTCGGGTAAATGTCATCTCATTATTAATTGCAAGAAAAGAACCTCACATGATAAATATGCTTTTCATGATAACTTAAAGATTTTTAGATAATGACTATGAATTTGTAAAGACGCACTTATTCTCCATTGACTTGAAAATTTATACAGTAAAATATAATAGGAAAACCAACAAAATTTGAGATAATACAATTTAATCTTGTTGTAAATTAGATTCAATCTTTCAATTGTCTAAAAAATGTCACAACTTCTTTCATTTGTAGTAAATTCATTATTTCTAGTTAATTTTCTTTTCACAAATCTAAAGCTGAAATTTAGACATCCAACATCGACACTCAAATTTATTGAGGCCTTTCAAAATTCAATAATGTTTGGATTGTCTTCCCATGTTGTCAATTCATTCATCGGATGATAGAGTAATCGAGTCTCGGACCTACCAATAAAATTAATAACATCGGAAAACAACTCCGAACATATGTTTCATAAGCTCTCAATTAATTTGAGTTTTAACATCAGATGAACATCCAAATTTCAGCTATAACTCGTGTAAAAATTTAAAAATTAGATGTTATTGGAATACTTTAAAATTGGACCAAATTTACAACAAAGATATAAAATTTCAAATTTAAATTGCAGTTCATCTCATTAATTTCAAACTAAAGTTCTAATAGATAACAGTGTTTGTACATTCAAACACGAAAGTCAACACCTCGTGAAACATTCTTTTACACCATATCCATTGTCTTGTTAATCTTCGAGGTAAATATAGTACTTTTGTCATCATTAGTACTTCATTAATTAATGGAAACCATTAATAGAATTGTAGCTTTTTATGACTATTATAGTCTACTTCCACACTGCAAATCTCAGTTAATTTGGGACTAATGCTTAAAGTTAAAGATGATAGTCATAAGTATATTAATCAAATTAATCATTGGACCTTGCCAATCACATAGAATATCAGAAATAGTGTATCCCATTAACTATAAACAGTGTCGCACAACATTAAATATTTACCTCTGGCACGTTTCAATTTGTTCAATTTAATTAGACGCGAATGATCCATTCATATCCCTCTTTATTTCTTGTATTATTTAGTGCAAAAGTTGACAATTGCATCTTCTTAGTCATAGAGTTATCAAACTCAAATCAGACTAATTGAGTCAACAATTATTTAAATAATAAAAAGTTGGTACTTTTGTCAACATTTGTAGACTTTTGCTATCGAGCTAAGGCATAGCACGACAGCACATACAAGTCTACAAATTGAGGCTAACTGTGTAAATGAAAAGGAAATCTAATTTCTGAGTGCAGCCTAAAATCTAATACTAGTAAGTGCAAGTCTATATATACCACCACCATATTTCGTGCTATTTAATAAATTATATTTTTTTTATGATGATGAAACTAGCAGCGCTATTCTGAAAACCGCATGAAAGAGAAGACGTCTTTTTTTTCTATTAATAATTGAAAAAGAAGAGGTCTTCAAGAATTAACTTTTCTTTTTCCCTTCTATGATTGTTCTTGAAACATGATACGAAATATTGGAATACTGTGGTTTTTCGAGGCCAAATGTAACCTACGCATGTGAAGGTGATGGCTTAGATTACTTACTCAGGTTACACCACTCAAGATTCAAGTGAACTTTTTTCCTCTTGTTAGCTGATTGAATTTAATGTATTTGATATTTTAAAGAACAATCAACATATTTTTTGAATTATTATATTCTCCCAGTATTTCATGGTGATATATATATATATATATATATAGAGAGAGAGAGAGAGAGAGAGTTTGGTTCTTGTAGTAGCCGGTCTTAAGATAGTATATAGTACCTAATCTAGATCATATATTTTGAACATGTGGTCGCACCACAAGATAACATATGACATCTCATTTTCCTTTTTAAATTTTTTTTAGCAAGGGACAAAACGGAAAGAAAGCAAATCAGTCTTCTTCTTCTTCTTCTCATCGGCTGGCGACAACATCGGCGGACAACGATATCGGTGGCGGCATCAGCGGACAGCAGCAGCAACCTTCACGAACAACAACAAACAACAGATTTTGAAAAAAAAAAAAAAGAAGAAAAAATTGAGAACAAAATTGATGGATTTTGAGAAAAATAGGAGATGAATTTGCTAGATGATTGGAGAATTGAAAGAGATGGTGGCTATGAGGTGGTACATGTTGAAATTCGTCGGTAATCGGGGAAAGAACGACGTAATAACAGAGAATGATGGATGAGAGATTTGTTGTCGAAAACCATAAAACTGTATTTAAGAAAACATAAAACTGCATGTTGGCACCAAACACAAACATGCATTTAACAAAACAAGTTCATACATTTAATAAAACATGTCCATGCATTTAAAAAATATAAAATGGTTTGTTTGGTCAACGGACGGTAAGGGGCACATGAGCACATGCGAGGCAATGCGCAAGCACGAACGTGCGTTGCGCGTGCGCTTCCAACCTACATGCATATTATTATATTCAACTGCATGTATTTTTGTATTCATTTAAATACATAAGTCAGTTCAACTAAATACATGGTTTATTTTTCGTAATCACATAATAAATTAAATTAATAATACTCTTACTATAGCGAAATCAGTGAAATTAAGCTTAAAAAATCCGAAAAAATCTTCACCATAGTATCTATGAGATGAATGGATGAAATTGAATATTATACAATACCTCAGATTCGAGGACTATTTATTCCATCATCTCTATATATATACTCTATATATATAGAGAGAATAAATACACAGGCAACTTACAAACCGACATGCAAATATCAAATGTCAAGACGATGTTTCGCAGAATCAATTTATAAGCCACACGTACAGCTTCAACTAATGAATGAAAACCGCAATTTTTCGTCTTTTCATTTTTATCTTCGAATTTGAAATGATGGGTTTTACTAGTCTTTTGTTTTTCTCCAAAGGTGCAATGTTTTATCAACAACTTTTTTTCGAATCGTCGTATTCTTAAACTTGTGTGGGTTTGTGCATCTATTTGTTTGTAGGATATATATATAATAGATCAAATGAGAACTCTAATTTTTTTGAGAACTAAGAATTAATATGATTCATCCATTTTTTATAATCTAACGCTCATGATTAATTATAAATTATTTATTATCCTTAGATTTTAATGGTAACTATTTAATCCTATGATTAAGGAATTTTATATATTTTAATTTTTTTGAGAACTAAGAATTAATATGATTCATCCATTTTTTATAATCTAACGCTCATGATTAATTATAAATTATTTATTATCCTTAGATTTCAATGGTAACTATTTAATCCTATAATTAAGGAATTTTATATATTCATTTGCGTAATTATTTTCATATGCATAATCACTACGATTATATGCACAACATCATGCATTACATGAACATAACAATTAATTGAATGTGATAGCATGCACGAATTACGATTACATGAACAACAAAATGAATTACACGAACAACTAAAAATTGAATATAAATATTCAAATAGCATTTAGGATTTAACTATTTTTTCAATAATAATTATAAGTCGTCCGATCTTATTTAATCTAACGGTGATTATTGGTTCTTAATTTTACTTAAGAGATAATTCTCTCTATAACCAATCTATATATATATATATAATGGTTTATATAAAAATTAGTTTTAATATGAGAATGGAGAATAAAATTTTAATTCGCTTTGAAAGTTGATCATCCGTCGAGAAAGTTTCGGCATCTAAAAAATGAGATTTTCGCTCTTCATGAAACTTGAATCCGGGCCAAAAATTTCAAATTTTGATACATTAATTTTCTCAATGGATACATAAATTTTCATAACGAATTGATTTAATTTATTATTTTCACATTAAAAATACTTTTTATTTGACTCTCAATATATATATATATAAGTTCAGAAGTATAAAAGTGATGCTCGAATTTTCTTCGGAGACGAACGGACATAAACTGCAACTAGCATTTACTATAGGACAATAATCCCTTCTTATATAATGGGCAAGTGTTAAAAATGGGACAAAATTCGGACTTTCATCAATCATCATACACTCAGCCACGTGTCCCGAATAATTTTACTGTCAATGATAGGAGTAATTAGAATAATAATGCAGAAGGCTAAATGATTGAGGTGCTGAGAAATAACGCGAGTCATACAAGGACACTTGAACCCATATTTCCACTTGTTCAATAATTAAGTTATTGGTATTATACATATACATCTATACGAATAAAAAGGGTTGAGTTAAAAAGAAAAAAGAAAAACTCGATGAAAACATTTACACTAATGTATAAAGTTAATGTACATTGAACATATGAAATAATTGTACTATAATGACAATATACGTTCATGGCATTGTCATAATATATTTATTTTAAACGTACAATGCAATATTATCATAATTATCACAATAAGAAAACTTCATTTACTCTTCGTTGCATGTATATATAGAAGAATGGTCAAATAAAAACCTTATTTAAAATGAGAACGTGATAATCATTTTTAATCATTCGATTACGAAGTTTTACGGTGATACATCACTTTATTGGATGAGTACACTATGCACCACCTGGGTTCGAATCCCATGAGGAGCAAAATTTCAATTTTTTTCAATGCAGCAATTTTCATGGAAAATGTATTACTCTCACTTTTGTAGAATAACAAGATTTTTTACAATAACTCACATATATATAAGAATTGGTTTATGTATATATAATCTTTAATATGCATAAATGAGAACAAATCATGTTCATTCCAAATCTAATGGTTAATTTTAAGTGTGCATTTGAATTAGTTATATACATATTTCTACATATAATTACGATTTGTGTATATGCATCATAATTTGTACATTGAATGTAAAGTGAGAACCAAAAATGGTGAAAGTATTATGAATCGCCGAGAAGTTATCAATCCAAAAAAATAGAATTTTCTTCTCTCATGGGATTCGAACCTGGGTAGAAAATATCAAATTTTTGGATTCAGTAATTTTCTCAGGGATGCATTTCATAGCGAATTCATTTTATTTATAACAAAAATTTATGATTATTAGTTCACACGTTAAAAATTGTGCTTATCTATTTGTCTCTCTCTCTATATATATATATATATATATTGGTTCATGTAAATATAATTCTTAACATACATAAATTAGAACAAATCATGTCCATTATATAATTGTATATTTTATATCTACGTTATAATTTGTACATCAATCAAACATCCATATCGATTTATCAAAATTGACATTTGTCTCATGTTTTAAAGAGTGTCCACGGATAATCAATATATATATATATATATATATATATATATATATATATATATATATATATATATATATGAGATGGTTGTATGAAATGATATTTGATAGGAAATAAGAATGAATCGAAAGCCTTTGATTTGTTGGAGCAATGATTGAGATTTAATTTCAACATGCTATAGTTTTGTATTTTGTGTGCTACGCAGACATCGCAATACTAGAACTCTTCTTGTACTATCAAGAATGAAATATGTGCTAAACTAATATATTTAAAGATATGTACTTCTGAATGGATGAAATATATGTCTAAACTAATACGCAAGAACATAATAATTGCTACACAAATATAAAAAATATGCTACTATTCCTATTTACTATATTAATGATAGTAGTTAAGATATCAAAATAATGTCTGCATGAAACTTATAGAAGTGCATGGTATACGATACATAAAAACAGGCCTTCATATAAAATAAATTATCATTTTAGATACTTAAACCACCATGTGTCCTCTATTTGTGTAGTGGAAGAAAAATCATTCCATCATAGCTTGAAAGCATATTACAAAGGGTTTACATTGATGATTAGACAGAGTCCACAGACGCCACACCATGTTAATGCATCAATTAATCATAATGCCATGCGTTATCGGGTTCTGCCGCCATGGGAGAGAGAGAGAGACAGCAAAAAGAGAAAATATGATTGAAGTGAATATTATTAATTTCAGTAAATAAAAGAAAATTACAGGTAGCAGATAAGCTTTTGTTTCTACTTTTATTTTATCTTTTATTTTTGAGCAAACGTGGGGATAAACTTTGATGTTACAAGAGCATAGAAAGAAGAAATGGGAAGTAAGAACCCAACCGTCCTTTGTTTATCGTTGGTCTGAATTGGGCCTGAATTCAGACAGGTCCTCTCATTGTCGGACTCTTGTCGGGGCCCACATATTTTCTTTGACCAATTCTCGAACTGGTGCTGACTCTCAAATTGACTTAGCATTAATACCCACTTATTAGGAAAAAGAAATATTAATTTAAAAGAAAACGAGTTACAATATCATAATTATGCCGAAGAAAATGTTGATAACTAGCCACGTCAGGGGTCTGACTTTTCAAACATAATAAAAAAGAAAAGGTTATGGTGCTTAATTGGGATAAAAAGGGAAAGAAGACATAATGAGTTGATCGATTATTGGTATTTTATTTTATTTTATTTTTCAAACATTTTCCACTATCTAGTTTTCCTAAATTAATGGGCTTTTTGCTTGAGGTTAGCATTAATCTAGGATTAAAGAGATGTAATTAATGTCTATCTAAAACTCTAATGATGAAACCTTAGAATATTCGGTTATGCCATTTTAGTTGAAGATAGGAAAAGGCAATGGCAGTTGTTTCCAGGTGTTAATGACCTGCACTTAGTGTCGTATGTGAAAGTAGTAGGAAGTAGGAATTCACAGTCATGATGATAAGGTTAGATGGTTTTAGTTTTATTTATTATTGATCATGAGGAAAAATTACAACTTTTACTAAGATTCAATACTGAGTATTATTCCTGTAAAATAATCAAACCACAATGGAGAGTAGAGGTATAGGAAAGAAAATCAAACTAGAGATTGCATTTTCTATATATTGATTTTGTGAATTCGAGGTTTTTAGCTTTCAGTAAATTTGACTGGTGAGAGGGGCTCTAATACGGCTCACACAAAATGTTGATAATTTTATAATCTTATAAGAAAAAAAAAAAAGAAGCAAAAGAACTTGGTTGGTAGACATTCTATAACATCCCTAGTTTCATATGACTCCGCCATTGTATAAGAGGTATATAATATTTGAAAAATCAAATGTTGGTGTGATTCGTATTTTAAGATCATCCCAAAAAGATTGGATGGTTTCAATTTGTATAAAGTTTTTATTTGGAATTTTATTATATAATTATATGAAGTATTCAATTAATAATGTTTTAACTAGAATAAAATGTAGTAATATAATTTTATTATAAGTTATTGGCATAAATACTAACAGTTATTAATTTTGGTTTTTCATTTAACTTTAAAATTATCACAAAATACACAAACTTAACGACTTTAGTGATTTTACCACGATTTCAATTTAAGCCAATTAAATCGATTGATATCTCAAAATTTACGATGACAAAACGATCAGTGATATAAACGACATCGTAGAGAGAGGATATTGATTTCTTTAATCCCTATTAGAACCAAACAATAAAACAAACGAGAATATTTGATTTTTGTAATAAGGGTTGACGCGATGAATCATAGAAATCAAAAAAATCTAATTTATTTTGATGGAACGACGATGTTTTATGTTTCCTCTCTACGATGTCGTTTATATCACTAACCGTTTAGTCTATAGTAAATTTTCGAGATATCAAGTCAGATCTAATTTGGCCTGAATTTGAAATCATGGTAAAAATACGAAAGTCATTAACTTTATGTATTTTGTAACAATTTTTAAAATTTAGTGGAAAAAACCAAAATTGGCCAAAAGTTTATGTATTTATGCGTCAATAACCTTTTTATTAAATATAATACTGAGCTAAGTTATTTCTTGTTAATTCCGACATCTATAAAATAAATATACTATATATCCTCAATGAGTTTTAAATTGATAAAATGGATGAGGAATAGTTATAGATCATAGATTAGGTGAAAGTGTAAGTGGCATCATAACGACCGCCAAGCCGCGCGGGTTTTTTTTTTTTGGGGGGGCGTTGATTTGTATACCTGGAAGCGCTTTTGGTTGAACAGATACAATGTTTCTCGTTACCACTATTACAATCTCCTATCCGAATTGTTTACTTGATTGCATATGTATGTCCCTTTATCACATATAAGTTAGATCATACAGTTGTGTTGTAGATCACGTAAGTCCGTATGATTGGTCGCTTAATGAGATATAAAAGAATCACAACCGAGACAACTTGAGGACGAGTTGTCGGTATAGGCTGCGATATAGATAAGAAGTGACTTGACTTAGTTACTTGTCTATACCGGTACGCCTCGACGTATTGATGGATCACAGTGAGATAAGTTCTTCTATCTGACCGTCGAGAAGAACCTAGATCTCGATGACTTTACGTTGATCTAAACCTCTATAATGTATTAGGTGAATATGAGTTGCTGACCATCACTTTGACTTGTTATGGGTGAGAGTTACATGAGATAACCCAATATTCTCCGCATCTTGGGTGGTGGCAGTGCTTGTATGTCATGCTAGTTGCCTGTATCGATCGAGTCACCGTATCCGTTTATGATGATGGCATCCCTTAAGGAGCTCAAAGGTTTATTGTACTAAACCCCGCAGTTGAGTGGTACTACTTAAGGAATTAAAGAGATTAATTATTTTAAGCAATCGTAATCGTAAATAATTAATGGACGACGATATCTTAAATACGGGATTCGTTAAGTCTAAGTGCGAGCCCGACTCAACTTCGAAATAAAGGGTAAGTCAAGATTTATTCTCTAGTGGCATGAATAAATGTTTATGAATTAATTTATGTTCGGTTTGAACATAAGATAATTGATTTATTTGAGGTCCATCTTTATTCCTCGCATTTGATCCCTGGGCCGCCCATCGAGACCAAGCTTAGAGAAATTGTCCATCTCCTTGTAGAGTCCCTCCGGGACTCGTTTGATCCTTTCTATCTCAAGAGATATTATTATATTTATTAGATATGCGTAAATCCTATCATGATAGGATTTAGGTTACATTATAAATATAAGGTGAAAGAAAATCAAACTCTAATCCTAAGTGTGAAATTTTCAAAATATACTTCTCAAAGTTGGGATTTTCGAAAACTTCAAAGAAGGAAGAAAGCGAATTTCGCAAGATTTCCATAGATTGTCCTCACTCGACATTGGAGATTAGGCAATCGAGATACAGTCCAGAAGATCAAAGCACGAGTCTTGATCCAATTCTTTCCCAATAAATTCGCAGATAAACACGATAAAACACCAACGTGTTGTAATTAATTATATAGGTGCATACTAGGTATATAATCAATGTATGATAAATTAAACATCCAAGATAGATCATCGGAAGAGGGTTAAAATCAGATTTCCCTACAGGGGTATAAAGTTGACATTTGGGTGTAAGAGATAACCAATCAATTACTATTTTATTTTCTATGATCCCAATCAAATTTCAAATTACTCAACTTTTTCTTTTCGTTTTTCTACCAGCCGCAGCAACCATACTAATTATAGGTAGAGTTGGCAAAATCAGCCTGAGCGCACCTAACTTCGGATTGAGTTAGAGTGTAGGAAATTTGTCCTGTTGGATGGTAGAATTGTCTGGGTGGGCTGATGTAATCCGAATATGCAATTGATACGTGGGCTTCAATCACTCAATCAAATTAGGTCTTGTCTAGACGAAAAAAATTAAGCCTAATGATATTGTGCAGGCGGGTTGGCCTCTTGATCATGTCCTTTACCAACTTTAATTATATGTATAATATGAGTAAGTTAATATGAAATTTAGATATAATTCAAACTCATGATCTTTGAGTATTCGGATAGTTTTATAGACTATTCTACCAATAACTAAAAACTTCGATAAAGTTTTAGGTGAGTATGAGTTACTGGCCATCACTTTGATTTGTTATGGGTGAGGGTTATATGAGATAACCTAAGATTCTCCGCATCTTAGGTGGTGGCAGTGCTTTTATTTCATGCTAATTACTGTATCGAGTCACCATATCTGTTTAGGATGATGACGTCCCTTAAGGAGCTCAAAAAGTTTATTGTACTAAGCCCTACAGGTTGAATTAACTCAAGTACAATAATAAGGTTGAGTGGTATTACTTAAGTAATTAAAGAGATTAATTATTTTGAGTAGTCGTAATGTCAGAAATAACTAATGGACATGTGATATCTTAAATACAAGGATTCGTAAGTCTAAGTGCAAGCCCGACTTAACTTCGGTAATAAAGGGGCAAATCAACATTTATTCTCTAGTGGAATGAATAAATATTTATGAATTAATTTATGTTCTTTGCTGAGCATAAGATAATTAATTCATTTTAGGCCCATCTTTATTCCTTACATTTGATCTCTAGGCTAGCCCATCAAGGCATGTTGCTGCTGTAAAATTCGTCCACTTCCTAGTAGAGTCCCATTGCGACGCTGTTATGATTCTCCAGTATCTAGATATATATTATCTGATATTATTAGATATCAAAAGATAATTATTCTAGATATATTTTATCTATAAAGATATGATTTTACTTATTAGATATGTAGGGATCCTATCTAAATATTATTCTAGGAATGCATTATAAATACAAGGTGAGAGAAAATCAGAATAATCCTATTCATTATTGAGATTTTCAAAAATCTCTAATGAGAGGAAGAAGACGATTTTTTTGCACAATTCTCCATAGATTGCTCTCACTCAGCTTTGGAGAACTGACATCTAGGATACAGTCTAGAAAATCAAAGCTGAAGTCTACCATTGATCTTTTATCCTAGAAATTCACACGTAAACACGAGTAAATATCTACGTGTTGTAATTAATTATACAGATGCATGTTAGGAATATAATCAATGTATGATGAATTAAACAACCCAGATAGATCCTCGGGAAGAGGGTGAAATCAAATTTCCCTACAATTGGTATCAAAGTCTGGGATCAGAATCTTGGTCTCTGTTGGATTAATTCACGTTTGATTATTACATGCGCTATAATTAATTATAGATCTGTCGTTCATCGTGGCTCGGTTGTTTATTTTTTGTTGGAATCTTTTTTCATCATAAGAAAATCCGTGGTTAGATTATAATTTATTTTTTGTAAATCAAATCTATAAAAACAAAGAACGAAGACGAAGAACAAGATGAGATGACGGAGTCCCATCGCACCGCTCGACGGGAGGCACGCCGATGAGCGTGCGAAGGCATGCAAGTACACGGACGGGCAGCGACATGCAGACGAAATAGCCTCGGCAAGGCATCAGTGCAGCGCGGTCCAGAGCGTGGATGCTTGTCGCGCCGGGGAAAGCTCGACAGACAGACGAGCGAGTCGTTGCGCACGGGCGACGGCACACGCATGCGAGACGTGCGCACAACGCGCAGTCTTTGGCGTGCATATGCTCGGCACTCAACGAGCTCTTTGTAGAACATCGATGGGAGGATGGCTGGGCGACAGCGGGTGAACGACGAGCACGTGCTGGGCTGGCACACCGTACGCAGCCTCACACGGACACCCACAAAGCGCTCGACGAGGCACTCGACAGACATCGCACATCGGCACTTGGTGAGAGGGTCGGTGGGTGCTTCGGGCGTCATGCAGTGGTTGTGCCTTAGCGCCGCCCACCCACTAGGCGACCCGACCCTTTTATGACTCGATCCAATTTTTCTGACTCGGCCCGGTCCAAATCACTGTTTCGGCCCAGTTTTCAATTTTAGATCCAAATCAGCCGACGAGTCCGATCCGCTCGCAAAGCGAGGTCCATTTCGATATTTTTTTTAAAGATCTCTACTTTGTAAATTTATGTATTAAATTTGGCAGGGAAATACATGATCCATGAATGGACCGCGATGAACGAGTTTTATTTTATTTTTATCGTTCAAAACATGTCCTGGATGTTTAAATTATGCAGTAGAATACAATGTATGTTTAATTACGTAGATAAACATGAATATGTATTTTCGTGAAATTACGTAGATAAACATGAATATTTATTTTCGTGATTGATTGCGCTTAGCAAGCATGCTAGTTTATCGCATTTTAAAGCACGCTGAGTTCTAGAGAAAACATGTTAGAACCACGTGATCCGCATGGATAAAACTTTGAT
The DNA here is from genome assembly GCA_036937905.1 of Salvia rosmarinus. NCBI lineage: Eukaryota > Viridiplantae > Streptophyta > Magnoliopsida > Lamiales > Lamiaceae > Salvia > Salvia rosmarinus. The sequence continues at coordinate 101,017,500 of CM072819.1, forward strand.
ACAAAAGACTAAGCAAGAAACCCGACGACACTTTAAATTAAAACGCCAAGACCTCCATATTTTGATCTCAAAACAAAGTTATACGATTTTGAGTAAACGCCCACACGCCGTAGCTTGCTTGTGCAATCGCTTATCATAAGTTTGTTAGATGAGATTTCTAAATAAAACATTTTAATCTATTGAGAAGTGGAAGTTTCACGTGTAAACGTCCACACGCGTGGCTTGCATGTGCGATTTTCATAAGTTCTCTAGAGATAGATTTAAAATGAGATTACAAAAGAAATTGATTTGGAAGCGGTATGGTCCGAATGAGTATGCTAATTCTAAGAATTCGATTTCTGCTGTCAAAATTGTGGTCATTACTTAGGCATCACCTCAAGTACAACTTCTCTCCAAGTTCCTTCTTGCGATAGTGATGTGGTCTAGTAAAGGCCCAATTATTAATTTCATTTGTCATAAGGATAAGTTGGCATGGATTGAAATTAAACGACTAAAAGGTTTATTTTAGTCTGGTCAAGGGGTTCATGTGTAAACGTCCACACGTGTGGCTTGTATGTGGGATTCCTTTGGCGATTGGATGTTTCAACTAATATTGTTTTATCAAAATGTGACAATATTGTTGTTACGAATTATGTGCAATCATATGCTTATGACTTTACAATACTTTTCAAATGTCTCTTACTCTGATTGTCAATATGTTGGCACAAAACCTCTTATCTAGTCCAAATTTCATCGAGTGGAAACGAAACATAGAGTATGTTCTTATCGCTATAGAATACATGTTTGTTCTCACTACTCCTAAACCCGATGCCCTTACTAACGCATCGACTAATGAGCAGCGAGAGTCAAGCAGACTTTGTGTAATACCCCGAATTTCTGGGCTTAAAAATTTCGAAAATAAAGAAGGAACAGTACGATAGAAACGAGTATGAAAGTAAACGTCGGTAATTGTCGATTTTGAATAAATCGAAATTTCTCTTGAAAATTTGAACGAAATAATTTTTAAATATGTTTTTAAGCATATTTAGGATATTATTTACACTAAGGAAGAAAAAGAAATATTTTGATTATTTTCGAAAATCATGAGAATAAATAATTAATTTGTGAATTATTATATGATCACTTGATTTTATGTGATGAGTTGTCATGTTTATCTTATAGTATATGATAAGATAATTATCTTGAACACCTAAGCATGAGGTGGATGTGATAAGGTTGGAAAATGACATTTTTAAGATAAGATTTGCTATGATATTTTCATAAAAGATAAGATAAGGTCATGATTAATTAAGAGATAATGTTTATCTCTTAGAAATATGTAGAAATGTGTAGAGTATCATATGAGATAATATTTTGGATATTTATGTGCATAATTTTCGAAATTAATGTATTATTTTATGTGTAATTCTCTAAAATCACAACATTATGTAATAATTGTATTAAATAAATTATTTAAATATATAATTGATAAATATCATGATTTTAGATCAATTTTATCTCCTAGAAATTATGAAAATTTCGAAATTAATACATTAAGGTAAAGAATAGGATTTTATAAAAATAAAATCCTAAGAAACCCTAATGTTCGAAAATTTGGGGAAATAGCTTAGAAAAAATTCCAAAAATTTATTTTATGATATAATATCACTATATTGATATAATTACTCATGAAAATAATATTTTTATGAAAAGAATCATAGTTTGATAATTTATTCATAATTTCGAATTATTTGCCGATAACTTTACATTAGTACATAGAAATGACCTTAATTAATTTTCCTATGATTTATTTTATCATCTAAGATTATTATTGTGTCATATAGCTATTTATTGGATGAAAATAAAATATTTAGCATATTAATATATATATGGCCGAAAATTTGGAATATTAGGTGTGAAAGGGATATAAATATCATGCTTTAATTAATGTAGAGATAAGATTATAATCTTATCATGTTATTAGGTGTAAAGTAGAGGTAGAATTCAAATTAAACAAGTAACCTATAGTTTTGTCTTCTAGTAGTTGAAAAGTTTGAAAAATAATGTGAACAAATGTGAACATAAGGTATAAAATTCAAACTTTAGGATAAGGATAAGATATGATAACATAAGATAAGATAAGATAAGATAAGATAAGATAAGATATGATAAGATTTGATAAGATAAGATAAGATATGATAAGATTTGATAAGATAAGATATTTTATGAAATAATGATTAAACCCACTTTATAAATCCTATAAATAGGAGTTACCCTCCCATAACCTCATAACCGAAAGTAAGTGGGAAATAAGAGAGAAAATAGAGGAAAGGATAAATAGTGTTCTTCAAGTACTCTTCGATCATAGAGAGAAATACGTCGACGCCGATCAAATCCGATAAAAGGTTAGAATTTATGTTATGCTTATGTTGTTCATGTAATTTTCAAAATTATGTGACTTGTGCCAATATGTTTAGATATTGTATTTATATGATGTTATTAAGCATGTAGTATAATTATATCACAAAAATAAGCATGTTATTAAATTTACCGAATATTTGAGAGTGTGATATGTTGATGATTATGATTTTTAATTGTTGATTCAAGCATGGAATCATGATCTAGGGTATTAATTATGCTTATATGATTTTATGTAGAATTTTTGGAAAACTTTGGTACCTAAGTTTATAAATTTCGAAAATTATAGAACATGGTAACATGTTGAGATATAATCCATGTTTGAGTGTTATCATAACATATCGAAAGTGTAGAATCATAATATAGTGTTGTAGGAATTTATCGATTTGGTAAAATTTATCGACCTAAGTCCAAATTTTCAAAAGTGACTTAGGAAGGATTAATTCAATAGTTTGCAATAAATAAAAATGATGTTATAGTAAGGATGTTTATAGATAAGTATGTGTTATGTGATTTTATTGGAATTTTTGGAAATTGTTTGCTTAGTTTAATTAGGGTTTTCAAAAAACTATAGGTTATAAGTATTAATGTTATAAATTTATTTTATGAGAGATAATTGCCTAAACTGATCTAAAATAATGTTTTAGACATAGTATGATTTTATGGGAATTTTTAGAACAAGAATTGCACATAAAATGATAGAATTTCATAAGAAATTGAAAAGTCAAAATGTCGACTTTGAGTGACCAAAGTCAAAATTGTCGACTAAATGTTGACTAGGTCAAAATTGTTGATCAAAACGTCGACCAAGGTCAAAGGGCACGTAATTCGATAATACGTGATCTATGTGACGTAGTACGTTTAGTAACATTGTAACCTATGTTACGTAAATACATTAAAACGTATATTATATACTAAAAAGGTAGAATATCTCTTATAAATTGAGAAAATTCATAATCGACATTAATTAATTAGGAAACGTCGAAATAAGTCCCATTAGCCTTATTCGACACGTAGAACGTTATAGACTATGCTCGCCTCATCGAACGATTCGAACAAAGGAACGAATGGAAGGATAGACGTCGTTGGTTCGGATCAAGAATCTTACGCAGATGATGATATGCTAAAATTTCATTTCTTACATTGATAAGGTTCGACTTTATGGGGAGAAAAGCAAGTAAAACCCTAAGTGACCTAAGAACTTTAAGTTCTCGAGGTGGGCTTTCTTACCAAAAACCTTTATGAGCTTTTGAAAAATGTTTATCGTTATTATCTTGTCGCTTTTCTTGCAAAATTTTGAGATACGATATTGTCGCCGAAAATGTTTTATGTTTTGTATATGTCCATTCGGGCACAGGGCAACAGGGAGTTACTGGTCGGATCCCAGTCGAGGGTAAGTAGAAATTCCAGCTGGGTTGTGTACACATTAGTTAGATCGCGGCTATTGATCAATTCAATGAATCGCCGGTTGCGATCAGTTTTTGAATCGCCGGTTGCGATCGGTTCGTCCGGTGAAGGAGGCCTCCCTCCGCGCTATCCATAGCCGACTTGGAATATACGCTGTGGTTGTTGTGATATGAAAATGACCGCCACCGACTTTTGAGAAAACATTGAAAATGTATTTTGTAAGAACAAAGCCTTTTCAAACAAAACCCTCGTGTCTTACCGTGATGAGGGCGATAATATTTCAGAAATAAAATGTTTTCGCAATGTGTCCATCGAGTGCAATTTTTGTACTCAGCCCTGCATGTTTGTTTTTAAATGTGCAGGTTGAGCGGGTGATGGAACAAAGCGGGAGTTGAGCGGAAAACTTTTTGAAGTATGAAGTATTTTTGGTTCACCTTGAGAACGATCTTCACATGCATGTCTCACACGCTCATCCACCGCCAAACTCTTGAGACTCATATCTTTTGTTATTATGTTAAGCTTTAAAGCTACTATTCTGTTGAACTCGAACCATCTTATATATATATATAAGCTATTTTGATCCATCGTGATTCTCGCCTCGCTTGAAACATCTATATTTCTTCATAGATGAAATGAGTTGAAAACCTTATTCTCGACATATTCACTTAACCCGAACCCAAGTCGCGGTCCGGTAAGGTTTAGCAAAACCGGGCTGTGACACTTTGACATAAGTCAAATAATATGGTCAAGTGCTAAAAATAACTACATTGTCAAAAGGCTTGCAGTTACAGCATCAGTCGATGTTAGATGCGATTGAAATATGATCAAGTCTTGAGATTAAGTTTGGACAGTTAGATCGAACAGTCCGTTTCCATACAATGAGAGAGATCTTAGCGTGTATAATGGAAGAATGAATTTCAATCCATGAACATGTCTCCCACATGACTCATCTCATGGATAGTCTTGATCAGTTAGGAGGAGGTATCGATGATGAAGCCAAGGTCGATATCATCCTCAATACACTGCCCAAGTCTTTTGAGAACTTTCGCGTGAACACAATCATGAGCAAGACGAAGTATACACTCTGTCAGTTGCTCAACGATCTCGTAGCAGCGGAAGGTGTCACGGAAAAGGGAGCACATGCCCTTGTTAGCATATCTAAGGGCCTCAATGTTCCATCGAAAGATGGAAGAAGAAAAATGGGTGCCAAGTGTGGTAGAGGAAAAGGGAACAATGGGAGCAAGAACATGAATGCCACTGAAGGTGTGAAAAAGCTAAATGAGAGGGGCAGGTGCTTCAAGTGCGGCAAGACTGGGCATTGGAAGGCTAAGTGCCCTATGCTCAAGGTACCTCATTAGCTCTAGTAACGGAAACATGTTTAGCAACTTTTTCTACTCATTCATGGGTAGTAGATACGGGTGCGACTGATCATGTTTGTTACACCTTGTAGGGGTTCCTGTGGATAAGGGAGTTGAGTGATGGCGAGATAACGATCTCCATGGACAATACGGTGAAAGTCGAGGCCGTTGCAGTCGGAGATGTTACTTTATGCTTTGGTAGGAGATTTTTAGTTTTAAGAGATGTTTTATATGTGCCGAAGTTTCGGCGAAACCTTATTTCAGTTTCCATACTATTTATGCATGGATATTCTGTTGTTTTTTATAGTGGTGTTTCTATCATGAGAAATGATGAGTTTATCTGTGGTGGCACATTATATAATTCTCTTTATACTATCTCTGCTAAACATAATACCTATTATGTTGCATCTACTACATCAAGCCATAAAAATATGAAGTTTTCTTCGCAAGATAACACAACATATCTTTAGCATCTTAGATTAGGACACATCAATCTAAATATGATCCAAAGACTAGCTAAGAATGGCTCCTTAGGTAATTTTACGGTTACTCTGCCCCGCCTACTTAATCTCGTATAGAAGAAAAGATATCGACCAGACCCTTCAAAGCGAAGGGGTATAGAGCCAAAAAGGTGTTGGAGTTAGTCCATTCTGACCTGTGTGGACCGATGTCTACATAAACTCGTGGAGGGTACGAGTATTTTATCACTTTCATTGACGATTACTCAAGGTATGGATACGTATACCTGCTTCATCTCAAGTCTGAATCCTATGAGAAATTCGTGTTCGTTATTCTTCCTGTAACTTTTCGGTGGAGACGAAGCTAGGTAAAAGTATCAAGTCACTGCGATCTGATCGCGGTAAAGAATACATCAACAACGAGTTTATGCCTATCTGGTACAGTGTGGGATTACATCCCAGCTCACTACATCGGGCACACCACAACAAAATGGTGTGTTAGAGCGAAGAAATATGACTCTCTTAGAGATGGTTAGACCAATGATGAGTTATGCAACATTGCCTATTTCGTTCTAGGGGTATGCCTTAGAAACAACGATATATTTGCTCAATCTAGTACCGTCAAAGTCAGGCGACAAGACCTTTTTCGAGTTATGGTTTGGGCATAAGCCTAGTTTAAGCCATATAAGGATATGAGACAGTCCAGCATATGTGCTAAACAAGAAGGCTGACAAGTTGGAGGCTAGATCTGACGCAAGACTGTTTATTGGATATCTTAAAGGAATGAAATGTGGTTATTTCTATAGTCCTAAGGATCAGAAGGTCGTTATTAGCACCAACATCCGATTTTTGGAGGAGGACTAAATGAAAAACCATAAATTCAAAGTTGAAATCATTCTTCAAGAATTAGAACATGGTCGTATTCCACCACCGGTTCAGCCAAATGTACAATATGTCGAGTCTAGTGGGAGGGATCGACACCAGATACTTCAAGATATTGAAGTGGGTCGAGTTTCACTAGGGATACCAACTGTACAACTGACACCTACCCAAAAAATTGTGCAAGATAGAGAACCCCAAGTTACTGCACTCACATTTGCCATTGTACCAGTAGTGTCTCGTCGTAGTGGGAGGGTTCTGCGATAACCTGATCGATTTATGTTCGTGGGTGAATCTTCGGATTTAGTCCCAGTAGACGAACAAGCTATAATCTACCCATGAAAATACAACGAGGCGATACAAGACATAGAAACAGGAGCATGGCACAACGTTATGGACTTTGAGATTTAGTCCATAACAGTTATGGATGTATATGAGAAAACACCTCTACTAGTTGACAAGGAAGTCATAGGTAGTAAGTGGGTATACAAGAGGAAGATAGATTCTGATGGAGAGGTTTCGGCTTTTAATGCCACGCTTGTGGAAAAATGGTACACTCAGACTGAGTGCATCAATTACGATCATAACTTTTCATATGTAGCAATGCTTAAGTCCATCAGAATTCTTCTGGCCATAGTAGCTCACTTAAACCTAGATGTTTGACAAATGGATATGAAAATCTCTTTCTTAAACGGTTACCTTGAGAAAGATCGAGACATCTATATGCAACAACCAGAAGGTTATTTGGTGAAAGGTGATGAGCATCTAGTGTGGAAGCTTAAGAAGTCCATTTATGGGCTCAATCAAGCTTCCCGATCATGGAACTTACGCATTGACGAGGTAATAAAATCCTATGGTTTTACCCAGTTGCCTAGCAAGAGTTGCGTGTATCGTTTTGATATCAACAGTGACATGATATTTCTTACACTTTATGTAGATGACATCATTATACTTGGCAACAATGTGAAGCTGTTATTATACGTAAAGAGTTGGTTATCCGATCAGTTTCAGATGACCGACTTAGGAGATGCAGCTTACATTCTTGTGATCAAGGTTTACTGAGATCGCATGAGGAAAAATGTTGAACTTATCACAGACGCTCACATTGATACTGTGATTACTCATTTTAGCATGCAAACTGCAAGAAGGGATTGCTACCCTTCAGACTTGGTGTTCTTTTACCTAAGGAGCAGTCACCAATGACTGCAAAAGAGATAGAGAAAATGAGATATGTTCCCTACGCTTCTGCCGTAGTAAGTCTCACCTATGTAATGTTGTGTACGAGGCCCGATATCTATTATGCGGTAGGCATAGTAGCAATATATCAGTCTAACCCTGGACAAGCTCATTGGATTGCGATAAAGCATATACTCAAGTACCTAAAAAGGACTCGAGATAATAGGCTAGTTTACCGTGCGTATAATCTAATGTCTTTGGGTTATTCGGACTCGATTTTCAAGTCGATCGTGATGAGAAAAGTCACCTCGTGCAATGTGTTTACCTTGGGAGGTGGAGTCGTATATTGGCGGATTGCAAAGCAGCGCTGCATTTCAGACTCCACAATGGAAGCCGAATATGTAGCCATATCTGAGGCTGCTAAGGAGGCGGTATGGTTCAAGAATTACCTCATGGATATAGATGTTGTACCTCGTTTGGTCTGGAGTATCATAATGTTCTGTGATAACTCTGGTGCAGTAGCAAACTCAAAGGAACCTTGAACCTACAAGGCGACAAAACATATAGAGAGAAAGTACCATATCTTACGAGAAATCTTACGACGAGGTGACGTGCTTATAGAGAAGATTGATATTACAGACAACCTCGCTGACCCATTCACAAAGAGTCTGCCGCAAAAAGTCTATGACGAGCATGTTCGAAGACTTGGATTGTGCAAGATGGCCCCCACTTAGAAAGAAAACTTTTGTAGAAGTGGGAGAAGCGAAGTGATGTTGTTGTTTGTAATAGCTAGTAGGGAGACACATTATATCCTAAAAGTAGGAAGATTGTTGGATTTGTATAGTGAAAGCAGAATGGTTGAGCTTGTATACAATGTTTCTCTCAGTAACACCCCAAATTTAAAAGGCCAAATCTATAATAATAATAATAATAATAATAATAATAATAATAATAATAATAATAATAATAATAATAATAATAATAATAATAATAATAATCATCTTAGGGATAATCATGATATGTATATATTGATATGTATTCTATTTCCAATCAAACTCTATGTACTTATCAAACTCTAATATTTTATTATTTTAAACTTATCTCCACTTGAAATCCTCAAAATTCTAAAGCTATAGATAGAGGTTTTCCTACCTCAAACACACACAACACACACACACAATTCACACACATGCACACACACATTCACACGGCACACATACAACACACACACACAATTCATACACACACACATACATTCACACGGCACACACATATTCATACACACACACACAACACACACACACATCACACGCACACACACACTCACATGAACACAAACACTCATACGCGCGCCCCCGCGCGCGCACACACACACAAAAATATTTTGCTCCAGTGCTCAATTGATGGCATCATATTTTTTTATTTCTCTACAAGTTGGTGCGTGCAACTAGGACCATCGTTTGCGAATTGAGTTGATTTTGATTTGCTGTGCTCAACAAAATAAGGTGAGAAAATTTATACTTGTGGTTATGTTATCCCTATTATTTTATATGTTTTTATATTCATATTGATTATATGACTACATGTTTTTATTTTAAAGACTACATGGTGTTTATGTTAATATACATGTTCTCATGTTATACTATATGTTACTATATATATTTAAGACCTCACAGAATATTAAGGTCTCATGTTATTTTTATATTTAAGGTCTCACAGAATATTAAGGCCTCATGTTATTATTATATTTAAGACCTCACAGAATATTAAGGTCGAATGGTATTATTATATTTAAGGCCTCATGGTATATTTTTAAGACCTTACAGAATATTAAGGTCTCACAATTATATATATTTTTTCATGATATTAAATTCTATTTATGTGACAATATGAAAGATTAACATGTATTACATATGTGGATAACTGCACTATTCCTCATTGAGTATATTTGTGATATGCTCACCCCTATCTACTTTCAGTTTTGCAGTTGAGGAGTCGAAGCAGCCATGGAAGTCGAGAATGACTAGTACAATACGAAGTCGTTTATTTATTTTAGTTCAAGTTATGAGATTTTCGATATTGATTAAAATCTTAAGCTTAGTTTTTATTTAGTTAAGTCATTTTCAATTAAAATATTTTTTTTAGACACGTCTTTTAGTTTATTATTTTATTTAACATGGTCATTTGTGAAGAACATATTGATCCATTCCCTTTGTAAGAAATTCAAATTAACTTTATATTTATCTGCTGAGTTTACAAGTTTTTTTGTTGTCGTTCAAGTTTAAATTAAATAGCAATATTTTATTATTTTAAAATTGGGGCGTTACACCTCTTACCACTAATACAATCTCCTATCTTAATTGTTTACTTGATTGTATATGTATATCATATTATCTCATACAAAAGTTAGATCATATAATGTGTAGAAGATCACAGAAGTCTATATGATTGGTTAAGCTTATTGAGATATAAAAATGATCATAGCTGAGACAACTTGAGGACGAGTTGTCGGTGTAGGCTGCAGTATAGATAAGAAGTGACTTGACTTTGTTTCTTATCTATGCTGGTACGTCTTGACGTATTGATGGATCACAGTGAGATGAGTTCTTCTAGCTGACCATCGTGAAGAACCTAGATCTCGCTGACTTTACGTTGATCTAAACCTCGATAAGGTTTTAGGTGAGTATGAGTTAGTGACCATCACTTTGACTTGTTATGAGTGAGAGTTACATGAGATAACCTAAGATTCTCCACATCTTGGGTAGTGAAAGTGCTTGTATGTCATGCTAGTTACATGTATCGAGTCACCGTATCTGTTTAGGATGATGACGTCCTCTTAAGGAATTCAAAATATTTATTGTATTAAACCCTGCAGTTTGAGTTAACTTAAGTACAATAATAAGGTTGAGTGGTACTACTTAAGGAATTAAAGATATTAATTATTTTGAGCACTCGAATCAGAAATAATTAATGGACTTGCGATATCTTAAATACGATGATTCGTAAGTCTAAGTGCAACCGACTCAACTTTGAGAATAACCAAAATAAATGATCCAAATCGAGTACTATATATTACGTAAGACTTGGATACAACCCGATCTCATATATATATATATATATATATATATATATATATATATATATATATATATATATATATATATATATATATATATATATCAACGAGAATAACCACAATAAATGGTCCAAATCGAGTACTATATATTACGAAGACTTGGATACAACTCAACTCATATATATATATATATATATATATATATATATATATATATATATATATATATATATATATAGTTAGGTTCAAATGAGAACCATTTTATCCTCAAAATTAAGAACCAAATGAATTTGCTATATAAGTTGATGAATCTGTTGAGAAAGTCACCGAATTCAAAAATTCAAAAATTTTCACCCGGGTTCGAATCCCATGAGGGTTAAACATTCTATTTTTTTGGATTCAGTAACTTTCCCAGCGTATTCATCAATTTTCATAATGAATTCTTCATTTTTTGGTTCTTATGTTCTCACGATAAAAATGGTTCTTACGTTAACCCTTCCTCCCCCCCCTCTCTCTCTCTCTATATATATATATATATGTGTGTATGTGTGTGTATATATATATATAGGAAGTTGATCAAATGAAAATCACTTCTTTTTTTGGAACTCTGTGAACTATGCATAAGATAAGATGATCCATAGAACATTATAAAGTTGTGCACAATGAAAACTTTCTTAAAAATTATTTCTTGTGCAATAATTTTAGAATATTTTTCATTGTGCACAACTTTATAGATTTTGTTCATCAACTTTATACATTTGTGCATAATTTCTCAAGTTCTTAAAAAAGATAAGTTTTCACCGGATCCAACCCATATCTATATATATATATAGGGGAGGGTTAACGTGAGAACCATTTTTATTGTGAGAACATGAGAAATGAATATGCTATGAAAGTTAATGAATACGCTGCGAAAGTTAATGAATAAAAAAATTCGCCTATCTTGGGATTCAACTCGTGAAAATTTCAATTTTTGGATTCATTAACTTTCACAACAGTATTCATTAACTTTCATAGCATATTCATTTTGTTCAGAAGAATTTTCGTAGTTCTTAGTTCTCACGTTAAAATTGGTTCTTACTTGAACCTCACTCTATATATATATATATATATATATATATATATATATATATATATATATATATATATATATATATATATATATATATATGGATAGATCAAATGAGAACTATAAATATTTTGAGAAATGAGAACTAATTCTAAGCGTAGATCTAAGTGTATCCGATATTTTAGATTTAATGTTATTTTATGATTTGTTTTTTACATATTTTATTAATAGGGTTATTATTGTATTTTTATTTTTTAGTGTAACCAATTTATTCCTTAAATTTGGGGATTCTTATAATTATTTATGGTAGGTGATTAGTTGCAAATATTTGTTATCTTAATCTAGTTTAAATTTTATGGTCTTTATGAAAGCATATTATATATTTTCGTATTGAAATGTTCAACTTGCATAGTAGATTTTTATGAGAATTTCACAGTAAAATTTCATTTTTCATTTAGTTCGGTTTATGCATTTATTATATAATTTTATGCGCAATTTAAATGTTTGTTGTGTACGAGGCTAACCTGCATATTTTGAAAATATGTTTACGTAATTAACATCATGATTCACGACACAACGACCACCATCAGATCTATAATGTAGAACATGACAACTAGATTCCATTATTACAATACTTAGCAAGATCACATTCTTAGTCAAAACCCGAGTAGGAAGTAACTGTAAACATAGAAACAGACTTGCAAGTTACTGATACTTGACTGGGATAAACTATAAGGCTGCGATGAAAAATTTATTCTCTGCCTAGTCCTCAAGTTCCTGCCATTGATATCAGTTGAAAATACTGTGATTGAAGATTATAAATGACTAATTCATGAAATTGCAAAACAAAACCAAGAGAAAGGGAATAGTTAATAGACCCATCTGCCTTTTTCTCTATCTATAATGAGGGTCTGTCATACACCAACTAAAACCTGGATCTTTTAGACAGAAGGTAGTAAGTCTCTGTCTCTTAATACGAAAGTATGGTTACCTACGAGTAAGCACCATATCTTAGAACTTAAGATTTTCATACATCCATACTCAAAGATAGCAGAGATTACTACACTGAGTTTGAGCCATGAAAAAAGTATTTAGCTCATCTTTAGACTGTAACTAAAGTCAGGGAATGAAAAATACTTGGTAGCATCTAAATGATTTATTTCCCTTCGTCTATGTGAAAATTCATCACCATCAACAAATTATCTTAAAATGGAAACATACAAAGGCACCAACAGCGACATTTTGATAGATAAGAGGAATGGGCAAATAACTCCAATGAGTGCATTTACCTTCTGAAAATCAATGCCGGGGTAGACAATGTGACAATTCGAGAGCTCCCTAATCTTTTCCTCAATTGCCTAGAAAGTAATATAATAGTGAAAAGTAGTCAGTTTAGCATGTGGTTGCAGCACCAGTTGAAAGAAAAAATGGAAAACCTCCATCCTGTAAGAAATATTATTTGTTCTTGAAAGATATTGACATGCTACAAGATTTAGTCCTCCTAGTCTAACAGCCTAAGAAATATTAATCTTTAATACAGCTGCAGGAAAAAGCAACTCATATCCATTATCCCACATATTGAGTTGAAAATTTGAACTTCTGCCACTTTTAGGCAAAGGATATTGGCTGCCTCACCATAGATCATATCTATCGTGATTAATGGAAACAGTCGTCAAACACATTTAGATACGAAAGCAAACAAAACTATCTATTTCATCTCATGGTACTGAAATTTAAAATTTCTCTAACAAATGATGCCCAACAGAATAAAATCAGCTTCAAGGTAAACTCAGAATATGTTGAAGTTGATTGAAAAGTACCCTTGCCATCGTTGAAATCGTGATCAAGATTTATGGACTTAATTAATTTGCCACCCAAAAGAATAAAGAAAACAAATGAACTAAGGTGGAATCTTACGCACGAGTGTGAATTTCTTCCGCTAGCTACTCCCTGTTTTATAACTTACGAGTTGAAAAGCTCATTACATATACTATAATCATATCTCAACTTTTTATAATTTTACCCAAAATATGCATCGAGCCGTGGATCATTAATATTTTACCAATATAGAAACTAATGTTCTTAATATATACGACCACACGCAAAACTGCCTGGGTAAGAAAAGAACAGTGCGGTGGAATACATATTAAGGAATTATTTATATAATCAGGAGCCAAAGCTTTTAACTAAAAGTCAAAATATTAAAAATTTCGAATAGGAGCTCTTCAGTGAAGAAGACTACACACAACTCCCATCATAGGCTCATAGCGAAGAAACCTCAATAGGAAACGAATCATTTACAAATTATAGAAAGCACTGACTGCAAATTCTTCATAGAAAGAACAATCCACCATTTCCAAGCAGTGAAGTAATTAACCATACATACACAATTAACAAAATGCAGAGCACACACACCTCAGTTTAGGGAGTTAAACTCTGGTAGGCCGCGCCGGAATGACGAGGACAGTGACGGCGAGGTAGGGCGAGGTACGACGACGGGGAGGGACGGCATGGAGAGCAAGGTATGGCGACGGCTGAGACAGCGAGGGAGGCAATAGCGAAGGACGGCGACGGCGAGGAACAGCGATGGCGAGGACGGCTCGGGGATGGCGAGGATGACGAGGATGCGAGAGAGATAAGGAATTAGGGCTAGGGATAACATCTGAAATGCAAAAGAAAGGAAGTATTTAGTGTGGGCTAACATCTGCTGTTTTCTTGTAGTGTGGGCTAAAAGACCACATGGCTAAGTGGCGAAAGACCACGGCTGGCCGTGGTATTTAGTCGGCGTGGATGTTGAGCGCGAAAAGCGTGGTTAATAAAGTTATGATAATAATGCGCCGGTAGAAGGTATCGCGTATCATAAAAGCTAATAGAACGCGGTTCTGCAGCGGTCATAACCGTTAAAATATGGTTATAGACCACGCGTTTCACCACCACGTTGTCATGCTAATATACCACTTTAAGTCTAATGCGTGGTCATGAGCAAAATTCTTGTAGTGGTATTGTAATTTCTAATATAGTAAACATTATTTTATGCATTATTCTATGATGTTGTGCAATGTTAGAATATGCTAATATGATATTGTTCATCCATAATAGATGATATCGAGTCTATCTTGTGTTCATTGACATCTACCATCTAGTTATGCATATTAATTGAATCACGAATATGATCATAGTTGTATATCATTATTTTTTTCCACCCATTAATTGTGGGATTTTCGGTGCGAAATTCTTATTTGTGATCTTTATTCTAAGGTAAAAAATTTACTTTTATATTAATTATTATTCAAATAAGGATTCTCAATTATGTAAGTTAGATTTTAGTTAGTATTTTATTTGCATAAAAACTATGATCCTATGCACAACTATTAATATTGTATGCACAATTATTAATTTGAGAGAGAATATGAATTGCACATGGGAGAAATATAGGGATTATGCGAAAAATTAGGATTGACGAATCTTTATATTTACCTTTATGTCACGACACGTTTTAAACTATAAAAATAGTATTAAAATAGTCGAAACTTGTTTTAAAGCATGAATTAAATATGATCCATTAGATTATATGAAATCAGGGTGATGATAAGTTCTTATTTCTTATCTTAGAGGAGTTCCTATAACCTATATTACATGGACACGGTATGGGTATTGGATCAGTGCGGATCAGAGTGTCGAATCTGATTTTAAGAAAATTATAGACACGGGACACCGTCTAAGTTTGGACACGTGCGAGGGATACGTCGAAAAGTATACATTGGGTAGAAGTTCAAAGTATAAATAAGGTTGTGGTAGTTGTCCCGTATCGGAAAAAGTAGACTAAATAAGGGTAGTGATAGTTGTCCCATTGAATAAAGAAGACAAATGCAAGCATGATATGCACTATAAAATGAAAAGCATAATGTGCATTAGGTTCTCATGACCACTTAGCGTCGCCTTTGCAGACGAGAGCCTTGCTGCACCTGGCGCCCACAAGTGTCTTTAAACCTTGCATAGCTCGGATGCCTCTTTTTCATGGAGTATCCAGGTGAAATTGCAAGATCGGACACGATTTCATGTAATATCCGTGTCGATCGTGTCGACACGGATACTTCTCAAATAAGTGTCCGAGTAACAACTATAACAAACCATTATATATATGAAAACTTGGGTGAGCTCACGCCACGTGAGCTCACTTGTTTTTGTTAAAATAATTATATATTAATTATGATAAGTAAGGATAATTAGATTTTGTTAATTTATAATTAAATTTATTAATTTTTAATTATAATTTTAATTCAAAATTAAATTTATTAATTCATAATTATGGTTTATTAATTCATAATTGAGGTTTATTAATTCATAATTAGGGTTTATTAATTCAAAGTTAGGGTTTATTAATTCATAATTAGAGTTTATTAATTCACAATTAGGGTTTATTATTCAAAATTAGGGTTTATTATTTTCAATTAGGGTTTATTAATTTAAAATTAGGGTTTATTATTCAAAATTAGGGTTTATAAATTCCAAATAGGGTTTATTAATTCAAAATTAGGGTTTATTAATTCATAATTAGGATTTATTAATTCAAAATTAGGGTTTATTAATTTAAAATTAGGGTTTATTAATTCAAAATTAGGGTTATTAATTCACGATTAGAGTTTATTAATTGAAAATTAAGATATATTAATTAAATTAGGATTTATTAATTAAATGATACCTATAATTAATTAATATTAAATCATAGTCTATGCCTATAATTCCCTAATTATAACTATGATAGAATATCGTACATTACAACGGGAAAGAGAAGAGTGGAGAGAGCGGTCTCATGCAGTATGGTGAGGCAGCGGGAGACCGCTATATATATATATATATATATATATATATAGGATTGATTGAAATAAAACACATTCAAAAATAAGAATGAGAACAAATTTGAACCATTGATTTTTGAAGAGTGTGGTTGTGATTAAAAAATTAGGGTACAATGGTAATTATATAATATTACGAAAATAACGTTCCTTAATTATAGAATGTGATAACAATCTTGAACCATTGATTAATGGCAATGGATGATCAAGATGAATTCTTATTTCTTATTTTAAGGAGTTTGTATTATAACCCATCCTATATATATATATATATATTATATATATATATGGCTAATAATGCATATGTGAGAACAATTATGGACCTTTGGTTGTGGTTTTGGATGGATAAGATTTAATCCTTTATGTGGACGTTTTTTGGTATGTTATTAAGGCTACGAAGGTAATTTAAGTGTTTAATAAAGCAGTAATCCCGATTTTATAAGAATTAAGATGCTTGATGATTGATACGCTTATATCCACAATCTGTAGATTCACGTTCTAAACATTAACATATATGCACGTTTGCATAAATGAACAAATACATCTACTTATAAATGCATAAGTTTACATGCTCAATTGTGTGTGCTCAAATAAATATATTAAGTCATACACATATTAAGGTATATGCACGTTTGCACAAATGAACACAGACATATACTTATAAATGCACAATTTTACATACTAAATCGTGCGTTCTTAAATGAATAGATTAAGTCATATGCAAAAATTAAGTGAGAATGAAAAAAAACAAAAAAAAACTCTTATATTTGCATGTTCAATTGAATATATTAAGTCAATTGCACATATTTGTACTTTGTACACTTAAATATGAATTCACAATTTTAGTGTGTAATTGTTAATGAGAAAAGTAAGGAATGCACAGTGAATTAACAATTTTGATGTATCATTTTATCCTCTCGTGTAACATTTAATGACGTTCTGTACATTAAATTGTGCATATAATCTGAATTGCTCTTTTAATTAATTAAATTATTGTTATTTGTTCTTACATACACACTATAAGAGGTGTCTACACCATAATCAATCCATATAGGGATGTCGATGGGTGAGTTTTACGGACGGTCCGAATCGCTCAAAACCATTATATTTTAAAGCAATGTTACGTTACGGTTACGGTTCGAACGCTTTAGACCAGACGTTTAGATCCATAGTTTGATGGTTCGGTCCGGATCGTTCTGTTCAAAACTAGAACCAATACTTATTTATTGGTTACGGTCCAAGTAAAACCGTCTATTGACAAGCTAAGTTTAAATAGCTTGAAATGAGCTAGTTTATCCATATCGATTCAAAATCACTCATAACACATTAAATTATAAAGCAACGGTTTCGATTTTAGTTACGGTTATTATGCAGGTTACGTGCTTGTTACGTTTCCAAACCCACTCGGTCCGGACCGCTTAAGACCCATAGTTGATGGTCCGGATCCGGTCCGAATCCAGTGTCTAATGGGTCGGTTTCAGAACCAGAACCATTACTTATTTATTGGTTACGGTTCGGTAAACCCACCCATGACATCCCTAAATTCATATACATATGTATGGAGTGATCAAATGAGAATTACATTTCTTTTGAGACCTCTGCAGACTATGCATAAACGTATAAAGATGATACACGGATCGATATAAAGTTGTGTATAAAATTTCTACTTGGTCGACGACCTTCAATTTCGAAGCATGATTACGAGCGCCACCCCTCGTTAGTAATGTGGGCATTAGAAATTGAGTTTTATGTTAATTTTGTCTTTTCATGATATAAGCGATTGTTTTATGGAGTGCACAATGCCGTTACTTTGAAAATTTTGTTTGTTTGTGAGTTTAGTAACATTAAAATTGAATTTATGTTGAATTTATTGATTTTCTGCAAGAATATGTGCTGCAAGAATACGGAGTTCTTAGTATAAGGTGATAAGCGTGCATGAACATGGTGTTCTTAAGTACCTTTGTGACAATCATGTACTTAAGACACTATGTTCGTAGCAAGATCGTTATGGTACAGTGACAATCGTGTACTAAAAGGCAGATCTTGTAACCAACACAGCTTTCGAACACGCCTTGTACAAAGTTAGTCACCGTGTCATGGGTTTTCATGTCTTGAAGAGTGTTTTTCGATTACAAGTATAACTATGCATGTTGTTCTTCAATACACGGTTCGCACTGCAGTACTTAAGAATAACGTGCACGAATTATTATCAGGCGTCATCTTTGATTTGATTTGGAGGATGATTTTTGCGAAGCGTGGTGATTTGCACGAAAGCGCTAATGTTGAAGAGACTTAGATGATTCTTCGAGTGTATTGAGCTTTTGAATCTTCATTTCTCTTCACTTCACTTCACTTCGTCACTCATGTCACCACTTCACTTGTGTTTATCAGACCTTTCCCCCATATTTATAGATGTAGGCTAGTGGGCTTATGGGCCTTTGGGCCACCATACCATGGGTTTGGGCTTAGTGATGTGGATATTATGGCTTATGTGGATTAGTTTGAATGGATCTTCTTCCAACATGTCATGACACGTGTCTTTCTTCCATTGGTCGATAAAATTAAATATTAATCACATATCTATTTAATTTTGGAATAAATTCCATTAATAAAATAAAAATATAATTAATTATTTAATTTTAATTTACACGTGCGTAATATTATTTGCTAACAATTTTAATTGTCTACGATACTACTTAAGGAATTAAAAGACTAATTATTTTAAGCGATCGAGTCTATAAATAATTAATGGACTGTAATATCTTAAATACGAGGATTAAATGAAGTCTAAATCAAGCGACTCAACCGTAATAAAGGGATAAGTCGGCATTTATTTTCTAGTGGAATGAATAAATGTTTATGAATTAATTTATGTTTTAGGTGAACATAAGATAATTAATTTATTTTAGGACCATTTTATTCTTTGTATTTGAACCCTAGTATAATATCCCACCGAGCTGCTTGGGGCTGGAGGGATGAGAGATGATAAAAAAGAAGGTGAATAAACTATATATATAAAAGTATCATAACGAGTCGAACACAAATAGTACACCTATGACGAGTCTCTAACGAGCGACACGTTTCAGAGAAAATAAGACCAGTTAAATAACTAATAATTGAAATCTTGACATAAGAACATGGTGATGCAATTTTCATCCCGGATAAAAGGGTATGGCGTTTTGGGTAAGAGTCGAAAGGGAGAAAACCTATGAGATGTCCGGGGCTCGAATCAATGGAGGTTTGATTTACGAGCCCAGCATCATCCCAGGTAGTTTGTCTCCTTTGCCACCTCCCCAAAAATATTTGAAAGATTTTGGGATTACCTACCGGGGATTGGTATCATTTTTAAATACCTACCAAAATTTAGACACGTTTTATGTGTCATGCAGGTAGTGAGAGAAAAGTGGGTGGAGAAAGGGCGGCGACACACGGCTTTTTGCGTGTCTATCCCCCAATGCTCCTTTCCGGGTAGACACGCTTTACGTGGTCAAAAACTCGAAAAGGGCCGCCCCGCTTTTGGTGGTCATACCAATGATACGCCGGCGACACGCCCGGCCGTGTCATACCAACATGGAAAACGGCCAACCCCGGCTTTTTTGCGTGGTCTACCAACATGACCACGCCCGCGACCGCCGGCGTGGTCTACCAAACTCGAAAAAACGGCCGCCCCACTTTTAAAGCGTGGTCTATACCAACAGACCGCTTTTCGCAAGACCCCCCGCGTGTCTAACCCCCGAATCGAAAAGGCGGCTACACCGTTTTTTTCGTGTCTTCCCCAAACTCGCTTTTCGCGGGACCAAACCCGGCGTGTTTAATGAATCACATTGTTGCCCTACACGGCTTTTGCGTATCTCCCAGACTACCTTTTTCCAGCACGCCCGCGGTCTTACCCGTTTCGAAAAGGCGGCCACCGGCTTTGCGTGGTCTATACCCCATGACCGCGCAAGACCGCTTTTTGGTATCTTTCCGAACTCCAAAAAATTTCGCAACACCGCTTTTTTACGTAGTCATGTATTAACACGGTTTTGAGTTTTTTACTCGGTTTTAATGCAATTTACTGTTTTCTATTCAACCCGTGTCATTTAATAACAACTCGGTTTTCAATTTCAAAGTAGTTAATTTCTTTATTTAAACCGCAATTAATAAAGCCGAAAGAGATTAAAATATCTTCGATCGTTGAAATCACTATTAAAATATAATGTTTTCATTCCTACAAAATCCTTAAAAAATATCAACTTTTCATTATCAAAATCCATCAAAACTATAACCTAACAAAACAATAAACCAATCCCAAATATCCGGAAAAATAATTAAAATATCATCACTTACAACTAAAACATCAAGGGACTATTGTAAGAAGATGAAATTTGCCCTTGCGAACCTCAATGTCCTCTAAAGAAATTTTAAACTATTAACAATTCAAAAATAGAATATTAGCACTCTTGTTGAAAAAATGATTATATTAAAAATTTAAATTATCTTAATGGACGTAAAGAAATGGAACCGCTTCATAACTTAAATTATATCTTTCATGAATCGAGTCAAAGAACCCATTGCTTGGAATGGGTTGTTTGAATTTTAAAATATCAATATTAACAACATGTAGATGTATATGAAACCAACATAAAACAAACATGATTTGATAAATGAAATACCTTTACAATTTCCCAAGTTGGTTTTCTTCCTCTTTTCTCCAATTTCATTAAAATAAAAATTGCCCTACAATTAATAGTAGTTAGATACTACCACAAATAAATTTTAAACTCATAAAAGGGCAAAATGCTCAAACATTATGTTCTGGCTCAATATTAAAACGGTCAAATATGGTTAACCCAGGAAAGTCGGTCATTCATATTTTCGATTCGAAAAGAAAATTCCCATTCCGTTCCATAAGTAAACACTAACGACTTGAGCATATGTTTTTTGATCGGTTTTATCAAGCACTCAAACATGTTTAGACTATTCATAAGTTTCATTCTTGCAACCCAAAATTGATAACACCTTATAAATGGCCACAGTCACCAAAAGATCGGGGATTAAACTAGCTCATTTAACATATATAACTGCTGTTGAGCAACTAGCTTCACAAAAGTTAAATAACCCATTTCCAAAATAACTTAACATGTACACTATATATTTTGCTAAACCCAATTTATATTTATCTAATATTGAAACAACTTAAAATATCCAAACTAAATGCCATTTCCAACAAAATATACTCATGAAATCATCAATGGCACCTCTGTTTTAATGAACCCGGTTATCGTGGAGTTAATGGAGAATGATATAACGTGCTTTGAGTTAATGGAGATCGATGCTTGATGCCGGATGGATCTTGATTTCTATTGGAGCATATATAAACAAACTACTCCAAGTTTTTGGTATACTATCATAAATGTTCATTATTAAAGGTTGATAAGAAAATTAAAATAAGGACATCAAAGATAAATATAATTAGAGGTTTTAAAACAACAAACACACATTTAAAAAAGTTGATCTAGGCTGATTGTGGCGTTATTTGGATTAAGTCCGTGAAGAATATTAAATATTTTACCCAAACTACAATTTGGTTGAGGGTGTCCCGGATACCATTGATTTCTTTCGATAGAAATTTTCTATGAACACATTTGCACTAAGTTTTACCTTTAACTAAGCAATTACAAAACATCTTTAAAGGAATTATCATATGTTCCCCGTGATCACACCCTCTCTTAACTAAATTTTAATTGTTTATAGAAAAAACAACAAAAGAGTTGGGGTATAAATCTCGTCGGTCATGCTGAAGAAAATTAATTGGTGTTGCCACCAATCTTGTAAAGTAACTATCGAAAAAAAGAAAAGAGAAGAGATAGTTAGTTATGTGAAATCTAAACAAAGGCCCAATTTCACCCTCGAGAGAAACCCAAACACTTTAACCTTTGCCTCAGAGATCTTCTTTCCATAAATTATCTCGGACATTTCAACCATTAGATTTTACAAAACATCCCATGATAAAAATAATTAACCCAAAACTACGTGAAACCAATTCAGCTTTTTGCTGTACGGTTATCGTAAACTCTTCATTAAGAAGGGTTTATCTATCTATATAAGAATGCTAGAAAAATCCACTATATATAATTATATTAAAAGTATCAAATTCATTAAGACTTCATAACAAACATCTTTAGAATTTAATTATATTTTCTTATCCCCTTAAATGTTCTACAACCAAAAGAACAAACCAAAAATTCCTAAAACTGCCCATCCAACAACATGCTCCTTTTAATTGTATTCCCTATCGAGATTCTACCCATGTGAGAAAAATAGTATGTTTTAAGATATTTTTAAAGGGCCGTTTAAATCATGTGAGAAAAAAAGTAAATTCCCAAGATATTGGAATAACCCACCACCCTACCATCTTTTGCTATCTTTTCGCAACGTGCGAAAAGAATACGTTCAAACACGTACATATATTGCCTCAAGAAACTATCGGGTTGTTGCTTAATTGGGAGTTAGGAGAAAGGAAAGATATTACTATGATGGGTTAAATATATCTTCCAAGTGGATGAATGAAGTTGTATAACATTGAGTCGGAAAGGGCCTCAAAGCAATTTCTTTCACTACAAAAAGTGTAGGGTTAAAAAGTTATAAAAAGTTCCCCATTTTAGTCTAATTTGAGAGAAACCATTGGAATATGATTTCATTAAAATCATGGTAACTAAGCTAAAATGACATGGGCATTAATGGTTATGTCAAAATCTACTTGGGAAAAAATCCAAAAAACTATTTATTGCATCACTACACATTTCAACACCTTCACTAGTCCCATTCCTTCAATCCTAGATAATAGTTCTTCTCCGATAATGCTTGGTGGACTACTAGTAATCACCGTATTCTTTCTCGAATCCTCTTCTATCCCTTCCGAATTGGTGATCGGGATTTAAAACTTTCGATGATTATCAAACCATGATTGCTTACCACTTTTTGGTAAAGTAAACGTTTGATATCCTCCATGCAATGTGGACAAGCTAACCTTCCAAACTGTACTCATCCGCACAACATAGAGTGCGCAGAAAGTCACTAATTGTCCAAAGCAATGCAACACGCATCTGAAAATTTTGTTTCAATGAGACATCATAGGTAAGGACACCTGCTTCCCACAAATCTACTAACTCAAAATTAATGGTTGCAAGAACACATCAATCTTTTCTTTTGGATTACGTGGCCCTGGCACTAGAATTGTGAGAAACATATATTGTTCCTTCATACACATCCATGGAGGAAGATTATAAGGAGTAACTATAACAGGCCATGAAGAATATTGTTGTCCTGATTGACCAAAAGGTTGGAAACCATCGATCGAAAGACCCGATCTAACATTACGAATCTCGATTCAAACAAAGGAAACTTCATGTTCAAATGCTTCCATGCGGTGTGTCTGTCGGATGGTGCATGACCCCATCATCGATCGACGATGCATGCCAACGATATTCTCCGTCAGAGCCTCGGATGCATACAACCTCGTAGTCGAGGTAAGAGGAAAATAATACATCTTCTTACATGGAATTTGTGATTTCTTTCGAGTTTCGGATGCTCGATTATTGCTCTTGAAATGTGGATGCTCACAAACTTTACATCTCGTCAATTCCGAATCTTGTCGCCAGTAAATCATGCAATTATGTGGACAACAATCTATCTTGTGCACAGCAATCCCATGCCACGCAACAATTTCTTCGTCTTGTAGAAGTCATCAGTACAAGATTACCATCCGGATTTGTCTCTTTCATGAGTTACATTATTTGATCAAAACCTTTCTCGATATATTATTCTCGCCTTTCCAACTCGAAGTCGAGCCACAAGACAATTGTGAATGGTTTGAGCAACCTCGCCACAACGGTTTATCGGCGGTCATCAACATGTCGTAAAATTTTCGTGCCTCGACATTTGGTTCCTCTTCGTGGCTCGGCAAAGTTAAGCGAGGACCAAGAAGCATCCATTACCATCGTCGATACGTACTTGATTGAGGTTCGGGGTGATCTCAGATTTAGGATCTATACTCACATTTGTCTCCCTGAAAGATCCAAGTGTTATAATTTGGAACAAATCCAAATTTTGAAACGTGATATCGCACGGTATCTTGTACTTGATAAGGTATATTATCGCACTTCTTACAAGGACACTTGATCTTTCCCCATCCATGAATGATAGTTGATTACTAGCTAACTTAATGAAGTTTTCAAGTCCGCAAGAAAATCATGATTTAATCCACCACAGTACTAAAATGCTTATACATCCATTCACGATTCGACTCATCACGAGGAAGTGGAAATGGGATTACGAAGTGAGAGGCAAATGTTCTGTCTATGGGAAATGGGATTACGGAAGTGAGAAGCAAATCTTGGGAGATGAATGTTCGCAAATGTTGGGAGATGAAGTGAGAGCAAATGTTCGAGTACCAACTACTAAGCCCGACT
The DNA here is from genome assembly GCA_036937905.1 of Salvia rosmarinus. Lineage (NCBI taxonomy): Eukaryota > Viridiplantae > Streptophyta > Magnoliopsida > Lamiales > Lamiaceae > Salvia > Salvia rosmarinus. The sequence goes on from CM072819.1 coordinate 101,042,629, forward strand.
TTAATTTGGTTAATGATTTGGAAGTACATTTGGTTAATGATTTGGAAGTACATTTGTAAGAGGGAGAGAATTTAGGTGAAAGAGAGATGCCGCATAACTCTATTTATTGGTAAATAGAGGTATGCGGCATAATTTTCTAATGTTTGGTTATGTTAGGATATTTAGATGCAAAAGGCAGTATACTCATATTCAGATCCAAGTCTATTTCTACGTTTCATAACAAAAAGGTTCTCACGTTATAGAAATAGAAATGCACGAGACATATACTATATAAAAAGTAAATTCAAATATATACCTTCTATTCTAATGATATAAATATGAAAAGTAACACGGATGCATGACAACATGAAACTAATTTGTTGAGGTATAAAATCGATGCACAAATATAAATCACCAAATAGAAAAAGTTCACACATGATTAGTCTTATTTCTCTTTGATAAAAGAGTAGCAATCACAAAAAATTCCTCTCCTAACCCCTTCACGTGTGGGACATGTGATATAAATGATCACAAGATTAATATATATAGCAATACATATAAATAGGGATGTCAATATGGGTCGAAGCCCACGGGCTGGCCCGAATAGCCCGATAAAATTAGAGGGTTAGGGTTGGATTTTTATAACCCGAAAAAAACGTCAACCCGAATAGCCCGAACCGAATAGCCCGACAACCCGAGTGGGTTAGCCCGAACCTGAGCGGGTTGGCCCGATTAACATCCCTACAACTATACAAGAAATTATAGAAGATATTCATAGTGTTGTTAAAAGTTACAAAAAAATAGTGAATTAGCTATTATGGAATATGAATATTCAGATATATTAAAAAAATAATTTAGTTGTGAGCATTATTTTCTAATTTTGATATTGTAATATATTTTAAATAGTATTATATTGAATTAACTTATTAAAATTTTCTAGATATTAGTTTTAATTCCGCTATAATTGTATTATATTATTAGAGATCATTTAGTTACATGGAATCACGGACATTAAAGCATATTAGAAAAAAGAATTTAATTATGAGCACTATTTTTAATTTTTATTGTTTGCTATTCAAAGTTAGTATAATAAGATTAAAAAAAGAACTTGTGGAATGTATTATATTTATTTTTCAATTATTTGTTTTTTACTCCAACGCTTAATATAAAATATTTGATATATATATATATATATATATATATATATATATATATATATTAAGCTTTCTGGCCCGATGGGTTAGCCCAAACCCGAGAGTTTAGGGTTAGTGTTGAATTTTCTAACCCGAAAAAATGTCACCGAATAGCCCGAACCGAATAGCCCGACAACCCGAGTGGGTTAGCTTAACCCGAGCGGGTTGGTCCGATTGACATCCCTACATATAAATATTAATGGTGTGATCACTTACATCACATGTGAAGGGTGAGGAGAGGAATTTTTGTGATTGCTACTCTTTTATCAAAGAAGACAAATACAATTGTCATTAGCTATCTTTCGCAGCTCGGGTATCATTCTTTAATGGCGGGTGCTTAGGAAAGTCAAAAAAGGTTCAGTCTTTCGGTGTGAATTGAATTCGAACGGTCTTTCGGTGTGAATGAATTATTATTGTAAATTGTATTATAATTTCGGTATGGATCAGAATGATAATGCATCACACACATTTATTATTGTAAAATTCTCAATTCATAATGAAGAATGAGAATTCTTGACAAACACTAATAAATCTAGACTCTCTTCATCCTAGGCGGCTATTTAACAACGAATTCATATATATTTCTAAATAAATTTATATTTCTTTGCTGAAGCTGCTGCCCCGTCATTATCATATCAATTGTAAAAACTGTTTGAAAATGAACAACTAACAATAAGTTTACAAGAAACTAAAATTTATGGTTAAGGTAAACCGATTGTCAATTAATCATAATTGCATGCAAACCCTTTCCGCTCACTCCATAATTTATTACAAATTAATTTGGCTTTTTTATATTGCCTTTACTTTACTACCTATATTTATATCTGTGAATGTTTTCCCGTTTCTTTCGTATATCTTTTTTCATAGAAGCTGAAATTGGCATATATTTTTAAAGCTTTCACTTCAGACTGATTTTGCATCTACCTACTTATATACAACTATGTATATGCATAGTTATATTTTTAAAGCTTTCACTTCAGACTGATTTCTCAAATTGATTTATTATTTTGCCTTAAATTAGTTTTCGAGGATATTGTCGCGAAGAAAGATTAAAACAACACTAAAATAGTAGTACATTTTTTCAGCTATAAATAATAAAACAATGCACTCTTTACAAATTCTAAATTTTAATTATAAAGTTTCTAGTTGTTCACTCTCATATGTATTATGATATCAACATGTATGCATCACAAAACAAAATGGTCAATTCTTGAACTTACTTTGTGGAGATAGTACGAATGTCCGCGAAAAATTCTGATGGGAAAAGATCATAAAAGAATAATTATATATTCTTAACCTATAATTTAGTACGATTGCAGTTTGATCAATATATATAATTCCAACGTAATGCTTTAATTATATCGTAATTCCTTAGCCTTCTGATTCATATTATTAATTTTACTAAAAATTATTCAAAAAATCATATAAACATATAGTAATATTGTAAGTTGTAACTTGTAAAATTCACACGTAACAAATTTAAGTCATTTAAAGTTGGTTTTGGTAGAAAATATATAGTTATGATATTTTATTTTAGTATCCACGTGTCTTTAATATTTTTGCAAAGATAAATTTGACCTATTAAGTTCGGTTTATTCCTCATAACAATTTGACCTATTAAGTTCAGGTTTATTCCTCATAACAATTTTCAAACATATGATTTAACATCATGATTGCATAATCTATACAACAATTTTATTTTTATTTTATTTTTCAAAGAAAAAACCAAGGCTACTATTCGACATGCACACCAAATATATATATTGTAAATATGTAATATTCTCGCAAACTTTATTTCTACATCACATGGAAGCTAGCCAGGTCAAATGGAATTATGAGAACGTACCAATCATGCAATAAATTAGGTCGTATGAATCTTTCCCCCAAGCTTATGTTATCGTTGACTCTTTGCACCACAAGAACAAAAGCTTTTTATATGCATACATGTAATATTTGACTATTAAAACCAACAATTTGACATCATTTACGAGAACAAGTTCACAATTTGTCAACAATGTCAACAACATGTAGGTAGTTTTTATTAAAAATAATTCAATAAGCTTTCTGTACATGAGCCGAATAAAATATAGAGGAGGCCACATTCAAGACTACCTACCTATGTTTGCACAGGATATCACAGGCTATCAAATATAACACTAGAATTAAAATAAGCTTGCACAGGGTGGAAAAATATATCAATACATACCAATACTTACATATATACAAATATATACATATATATATACCAATACATACATATATACTCATAATAAACCAAATATAAATAAAAATTTGAAATAGATATGTACCTGGATGGGAGGCGGTCCGTCTCTGTAATTCTTAGCGTAAAAAATTAAAAACATTAATATTAACGACGGAACGTATTCCGTCGTAAACTTTATTTAGAATAAATAAAACAAAAAATAATATTAACGACGAAAAAAATCCGTCGTAAGAATAATTAAAATAAATAATAAAAATCCATTAATTTACTGACGGATCGGCGACGCTATTTAAAGTATACAATAAAATAAAATAAAAATGTTTAATTTAACGACGGATTATTTCCGTCGTTAAAATCAACGACGTATCATCGACGTATGTTCCGTCGTTATATATTCGCGCGAAATAGTACCGCCAAATTCCGTCTCAAATACGTCGCAAGTCCGTCGTTAATTTATTTCGTTTTTGTTCCGTCAGAAATCAAATCATTTGGATAACGACCCGAATTTTAGGTGTCTCTAATCCGCCGTTGTTCGCGCGTTTTTTTGTAGTGTTATTTGCTCAATTATATTATCTTATCTTCCATTTTATTAGGTAATAGCTTCATGCGTTAATAGATATTTTTATATATAATTTGGTAATAGCTTTCTGCAGCTATATGTACATTATTATCACTATTAACTTATATAAATTCACTAAACTCAATTAATCAGGTAGCGAGATTAATAATTCAGAATTCTTCACAGACCATAATAATGAATGTTAATGAGAAATAATTCGAGCTTCTAATTAATTTTAAATGAGAAGATTTCATTAGAAGGAAAATTATTATTATTAGCATTTTTTATTAAGGCGTTTTTCAAGCAGGCAGCTTCCTGGGATATTATATCTGGGCTGACCCATCAAGGCCTGTAGCTGCTGTAATTTTCGTCCACCCCCAAAGATCCTATTGGGATTATGTTCTGATTAATGTATTATTTATTTAATACATCTCCTATATTTAGATATATATTATCTGATATTATTAAATATCAAAAGCTAATTATTTTAGATAGAAATCATCTTTAAGGAAAAAGATAATTATTGTATTTATTAAATGTGTTAGAATCATATCTTTTTATGATTCTAGTGAGAGCATTATAAATACAAGGTAGGAGAAAATCAAATCATCCCATGCATTACAGTGATTTTCAAAAATCACTAAGTACCATATACGAAGTGAAAATTTGCAGTGTTCTCCATAGATTACTCTCACTCAGTATTGGAGATCATGCATCCAAGTAAAAGCCCGGAAGATCAAAGTTGGAATCTTCCATTGATCTATTGTGCCAGAATTCATAGACAAACACAAGAAAACTCATGTTTGTTACAATTAATTATATAGGAGCATGCTAGGAATATAATCAATCTATGGTGAATTAAACATCCAAGATAAATACTTAGGAGCACGGGTAAATTCATATTTCCTATCAAATGGTATTAGAGCCTGGGATCTGTATCTTGACTCTGTTGGATTAATTCACGTTTGATTATTTCATGCGTAATAATTAATTATGGATCTGTAGTTCATCGTGGATCAAATATTTAATTTTTCGTTGGAATCGTTTTTCATCACGAGAAAATCCGTAGCTAGATTAGAATTTATTTTTCTGTAAATTATATCTGTAAAAATGAAGAACGAAGACAAAGAACACGAAGAACGAGATGAGACGATGGATTCCCACGCACGGATTGGAGACACGTGGGTAATGGGTGTCGGTAAAGCAAAGGGTTAGCGCGACGAAGATAACAACACGACATGCATTTCGCCTTGACATGTGGGGAAACAACGTTAGCAACAGCGAGCGGATGCCCATCGCACAGAGCGCACAGGAAAACCCAACGTGCGGGATGCGCACGATGTATGCTGACGACTTGGCGGCATGGCGCCGCGTCACAGCATGCGTCCGTCGCGCGATGCGCACGGGCAGGCCCAACGTACGGGGTGCACGGTGCGCGATGAGATACGACAAAACGATGGGACGATGCGCAACTAGCGTGTGCTGGGCTGGCACACCGCGCACAACCACAGTTCGCAGGCTCGCACACACACACTTACCCAAACGCACACACTCGGAGAGAAGCAGGGTGGCGTGAGATGGTTGGGCGCGCATTGGGATGTGCCTTAGTGCGCAGGCCCAATGCGCAGCTCAGCCCACTTGGGTCGACCCAACCATTTTCAACCCGACCCGAAACCAGTTTTCCCAACCCGTTTTTGATCCAAACCCGGTCAAAATCACTGTTCCGATCCAGATTTGAGTTTCGGTCGAAATCTAATTTTCGATGAGTCCAGTCCGTGCCCGAGCACGCGAGGCCCATTTCAAAGAAAAATTGAAGATCTGTACTATGCAAATTTATGTAACAAATTAGGCAGTGATGTGCAGGATCCATGAATAGGCCACGATGAACGGATTTTATTTTATTTATTATCGTTCATAGCATGTCGTGGATATTTAAATTATCCAGTAACATGAAATGTATGTTTAATGACGTAGAAAAGCATGGATATATGTTTTCGTAATTATCTACGTTTAGCAAGCATGCTAGGTTTATCACGTTTTAAAGTATGTTTTAGAATTCTACGAGCATATTTTACATGTTGAGTTCTAGAAATAGCATGTTAGGATTGGGTGATCTGCATGGACAAACCTTTTGAAATAAAATGACTAAGCAAGAAACCCGATGTTTTAATTCTTAAATTAAATATGTCAAGACCTTCATATTTTGATCTCTAAACAAAGTGATACGCATTGTGAGTAAAGGTCCACACGCATGGCTTGCTTGCACTATTTATCATAAGTTTGTTAGATGAGATTCTAAATAAAACATTTAAATCTACTGAGAAGTGGGATTTTTCACATATAAACGTCTATAGGTGTGGCTTACATGTGTGATTTTCATAAGGTCTATAGAGATAGATGTAAAATGAGATGACAAATAAAATTGAATTGGAAACGGTATGGTCCGCGTGAGTACACCAATTCTAAGAGTTCGATTTCTGCTGTCAAAATTATATCCAATGCCCTAGCATCACCTCAAGTACAATTCCCGTGAAGTCCCTTCTTACGATAGTGATGTGGTCTAGTTAAGGTCCAATTATTAATTTCATTTGTCTTCACACGTGGCTTGCATGTGTGTGTCTAATTATTAAATTATTAATTTTATTTGACCACAAGATTTATTTTAGTCTGGTCAAGGGGTCCATGTGTAAACGTCCACACACGTGGCTTGCATGTGGGATTCCTTGGGCTATTGGAGGTTTCAACCAATATTGTTTTATCAAAATTTTACAGTATTGTTGTTACGAATTATGTGTGATCGTATGCTGATGTGTTTCCATTACTTTTCAGATATGTCTCTTACTCCGATTATCAATATGCTCGCATAAAACCCCTTATCTGGTCCGAACTATATTGAGTGAAAATGAAACTTTGACTGTGTTCTTATCGTAGAAAAACACATGTTCGTGATTACTACTCCTTAATCCACTGCCCTTACCGACACATCAACTGATGATCAGCAAGAATCAAGAAAACTTTATCATAAGTCGAATAATATGGCTAAGTGATATATGATTACTACGATATCAGAGGGCTTGCAGCTGTAGCATCAGTCGATGGCTGATGGGACTAAGATTTGGTCATGTCTCGAGAGCAAGTTCAGGCAGTTGGATTGAACAGTCCGCTTCCACATGATGAGAGAATTCTTAGCGTGTAAGATGAAAGAAGAAAGTTTGGTCCGTGAACATGTCTCCCACATAATACATTTCATGGATAGTCTTGATCAGTTGGGAGGAGGTATCGACGACGAAGCCAAGGTTGATATCATCCTGAACACATTGCCCAAGTCTTTTGAGAACTTTCGAGTGAACACGATCATGAGCAAGACGGAGTATACACTCAATCTGTTGCTCAACGATCTCGTGGCAGTGGAAGACATCAATGGAAAATGAGCACATGTCCTTGTTAGCACATCTAAGGGCCCCAATGTTCCATCAAAAGGTAGAAGAAGAAAGAGAGGTTCTAAAGGTGGTAGAGGCAAGGAAAACGGTGGAAGCAAGAACATAAATGCCATAGGAAGCGTGAAGAAGCCAAATGAGAAGGGCAAGTGCTTCAAGTGCGGAATGACTGCACATTGGAAGGCTAAATAACCTACTCAAGGCTCAAGGTATGTCATTAGCTCTAGTAACGGAAACATGTTTGGTGATTTGTTCTAATTATTCGTGGGTAGTAGATACAAGTGCAATTGATCATGTTTGTTATACCTTGCAGGGGTTCTTGGGGAGAAGGCAGATGAGTGCAAGCGAGATAACGATCTCCATGGAAAACGTGACAAAAGTTAAGGCGGTTGCGGTTGGAGATGTTACTTTATACTTTGATAGGAAATTTTTAGTTATGGAGCATTAGGCGAATTTATGGTTACTCCATTCTCAGTCTGTGAATCATGTATAGAGGGTAAGATGTCGACCAGGCCCTTCAAGGCGAATGAGTATAAAAGCCAAAGAGGTGTTAGAATTAGTTCACTCTGACCTGTGTGGACCGATGTCTACACAAGCTCGTGGAGGGTATGAGTATTTTGTCACTTTCATTGACGATTACTCAAGGTACAGATATGTTTACTTACTTCACCGCAAGTCTGAATGCTTTGAGAAATTTATTGAATTTAAGGCGGAAATGGAGACGAAGCTAGGTAAAAGTATCAAGTCATTGCGGTCTGATCGCGGTGGCGAATACCTCAGTAACGAGTTCATATACTATCTGATGTAGTGTGGGATTACGTCCCAACTACCTACATCGGGCACACCGTAACAAAACACCGTGTCAGAGCTAAAAATATGACTATCTTAAAGATGCTTAGATCAATGAAGAGTTATGCAACTTAGCCTGTTTTGTTCTAGGTGTATGCCATAGAAACGACGACATACTTGCTCAATTTAGTATCTTCCAAGTCAGTCGACAAAACCTCTTTCGAGTTATGGTTTGGGCGTAAGCCTAGTTTAAGCCATATAAGGATATAGGACAGTCCATCAAATGAGCTGAACAAGCAGGCTGACAAGTTGAAGGCTAGATCTGATGTAAGGTTGTTTGTTGGATATCCTAGAGGAACGAAATATGGCTATCTCTGTAGTCCTAAGGATTTGAATATCGTTATTAGCACCAACGTCCGATTCTTGGAGGAGGACTACATGAAAAATCATAAATCCAAGGTTGAAATCATTCTTCAAGAAATCGAAGATGGCCGTACTCCACTATCGATTCTGCCAAAGGTAAAAGATGTCATGTCTAGTGGGAGTGATCGATACCAGATACTTCAAGAGGTTGGAGTGGGTTGAGTTTCACTAAGGAGATCGGCTATATGTGTCGCGTCTACCCAACAAGTTGTGCAAGAACATGTACCATAAATTACTGCACCCACCGTTGTCATTGTGCTAGTAACGCCTCGTCGTAGTGAAAGCGTTGTGTGACAACCCGATCAATATATGTTCATGGGTGAATCTTCAGATTTAGTCCTAGTAGGCGAACAAGCTATAATCAACCTATGAACATACAGCGAGGCGATACAAGACATAAATACGGGAGAATAGCACGCCGCTATGGACTTAGAGATTGAGTCCACAATAGCTATTAATGTATACGAGAAGACACCTCTACCAGATTACAATGAAGTCATAGTTAGTAAGTGGGTATACAAGAGGAATATAGATTTTGATGGAGAGGCTTCGGCTTTTAAAGCCAAACTTGTGGCGAAAGGGTACACTCAGATTGAGGGGATCGATTAAGATGATACATAATTACATGTAGCAATGCTCAAGTCCATCAGAATTTTTCTGGCCATAACAGCTCACTTGAACCTAGAGGTTTGACAAATGGATGTGAAAACCGTTTTCTTAAATGGTTACCTTGAGGAAGGTCGATATATTTATATGCAGCAACCTGAAGGTTATGTGAAAAAAGGTGAGGAACATCTGGTGTGGAAGCTTAGGAAGTCTATTTATGGACTTAAGTAAGCTTCCCGGTCATGGAACTTACGCTTTGACGAAGTGGTAAATGCCTATGATTTTATCCAGTTGCCTAGCGAAAGTTGTGTGTACCGTTTAGATGTCAATGTGACGTGGTAATTCTTACACTTTACGTAGATGATATTCTTCTACTTGACAACAACATGAAGTTATTATCAGACGCAAAAAGTTGGTTATCCGATCAGTTTCAGGTGAAAGACTTAGGAGACGCAGCATACATTCTTAGGATCAAGGTTTATCGAGATCGCAAGAGAAAAATATTGAGCTTATCTCAGACGTCTTAATTGATAATGTGATTACTCTTTTTAGCATGCAAAATTCTAAGAAGAGATTTCTACCCTTCAGACATGACGTTCTTTTATCTAATGAGCAGTCACCGAAGACTTCAAATGAGAATAGAGAAAATTAAACATGTTCCTTACGCTTTCGTCGTAGGAAGTCTCACGTATGCGATGTTATGCACGAGGCCCGATATCTATTATACAATAGGCATAGTCGCAAGATATCAATCTAACCCTAGACAAACTCGTTGGACTGTGGTATACTCAAATACCTAAAAAAGGACTCGAGATTATAGGCTATTTTACCAGGCATACAGTCTAATGCTTTGGGATTATTCAAACTCGAATTTCCAAGCCGACCGTGATGAGAAGAAGTCTAACTTAGGCTATGTGTTCACCTTGGGAGGTGGAGCCGTATCTTGGTGGAGTGCAAAGTAGCGGTGCATTGCAGACTCTACTATGGAAGTCGAATATTTAGTCGCATCAGAGATTGCTAAGGAGGCGATATTGCTCAAGAACTATCTCTTGGATCTAGATGTGATATCTCGTTTGTCCAAGAGTATCACAGTGTTCTGCGAATGAACCACGGACCCATAAGACAACGAAACACACAGAGAGAAAGTACCACATCGTACGAGAAATTATACGATGAGGAGACGTGCTTATTGAGAAGATTGGTACTGCAAACAACCTAGCTGATCCATTCACGAAAATAGCTGAGATAAAAACCAAGTCCATGACTCATCATCATCAATCGGACCTAACCCCAACATGAATTTAATGGTCCTTCGACCTTCGTTTGACTCATATGACCGCCATAGATCTCATGTGACCTGCCCACTATTACTACGAAAGAAGCCAATAGCAAGCGGGAAGACTCATTCATTCCCATCCTTCGTAACATCGACAAAATAAATTTCTTTATTTTTCTCTTAAGATGAGTCCCGTCTACAACAATGACAGGTCGTAAATAATGCTTAAAATCATGCAAACTCTGTCCAAGAGCAAGAAACATATATCAAAAATCGCTATCATGGGTCGTCTCAATATCATATAGCGTCACGGGGTTAGATTCTCTCAACAGATGCAAATATGACGGAAGCAACTGATAGGACCGTTTGAAATCATCATATTTCATCTCTATATTGTTGTTTCTTGCTCGGAGATCAAAGCTATAATCCATCTCAACGTCAAATTTTTGATGCATCTCTCCAATCATCTCTCTGGGCTTCAATACCACACCTTCATCGACCAATTTTTGTGCAAAATACTTACCAACAATCTTGACAGGCACTTTTCGTGGAGTAGTGCGATTCAAATCCAAGTGACAAGTATGAAACTTTTTCAACTTAATTACTTTCCATATTGTTTCCCTCTGAATGGCTCGTAGCTTAAAAGGACTACCATTACCATGCTTGCAAACATGTCCCAAATGCGTTTCGCTCGACCATCCACCATGTACTCTACATAATTCTCCAAGTGGTACAATCTCACAGCTATCGACAAGTCATATTTCTTCTTAAATATCGAATCAATACATAATTGATCGGTCTGGGCTCCAGAAGGTTCAACCCAAACTAATGGCAACACACTGTCACAATAAAGTAGTGGAATCACCAAGTTCGCAGCTCATGCACTGTATCGTCCTCTCTAGCATGAGCCTGGCATAATTTTGATGTTCGGAAGTGAAGTTGCGTTGTCTAATAACCTTATCAAGATGTCCTAGTTGTCGAATTCAAGTGCCAAATTCAGTAGTCAATGAATCAAATATGTCTCTACGTCGGTTCACATCTTTCTCCTCATATAAATACACCAATTCATCTTCTCCTCACCTGAAGACACCGGCTCATCTTCGTGTACCGATGAACTAGTACATCTTGCACTAAACTCGATGTGTACCGTGTCTATAGATCGCTTGCTTTTTCCGATCACATATACAATTGGATCATCATTTTGTTCCGCAATCAATCGAAACAAATCAGTGTCAATTTTCAACTATACTTTAATTCTTCTTCCATCTCGTGTAGAAAGGTATTTAATCATATCTACCATTGTTTTCTACTTGCTCATGAATCTCTCTTAGCAGATTAGCCTGAGAAATTTGTTCTACAACCATGTATACAAGAACCTTGTTGCCGTCTATGTACTCTACTTTGTCTCAATGACTACCATAACGTATAATAAGACATTGCAAAACATATGTTCCAAAATAAGACATATCGGATAACAATCATCTATATGCATGGGACGCACGATATGAGTGGCCGGCACAGGCGTGCACAGACATGTACTGTATACTGATGAGTGGCGTGCACTCAGCTCATCAATGCACGATACTCATCAGTACACGACAACATCCGTAGACCATACAAGGTTCAGTATCACCGATCATACATCTTAAATTAACTCATTAAATGATCACAAATATTAAAATATACCCTATAGTAACATAAAATCAACGAAAAATATATGCCGAGCAAAAATAAGGAACAGTAGTACAAATGAGTGCTTAAGAACGCATAATTTTTCTTTTTCTAAACATTAAAATTATTCTTTCAGTAGCATAAAATAAAAATAAAAAAACATGTTTGGGCCCTAAATTACAACGTGTACAGTTGTGTAATCAAGAACATTTAAAAAAAATTAAAACAAATATTATTTTACCTTAACCAACAATGCTCGATATTGAAGTTTTGATTTCCACTATTTGAAAAAATACAGTAACTTATTTTAGTTATTTGCGCCTCCCCTAACGTTTTTCCTTTGGAATTTTAAAGTTATAAATGATTTTTTTGTGATTTCAATTGAATGTGAATACTTTTTCAAAATAAATGTTTATCAACACTTAAATTTGAAAGTAATTATAGGCAATACATTACTTTAATTTTATACCTGAAGACCAAGTCTTATAATGATAAGGTCTTTCGTAGATTAACAGTCGTAGTGTGGGAGTTTCATCTTCTTTAAGGTGGATCTTTGTTGGTATTAGACAAAGTCCTCATAGCTTATTAATCACTGAATTATCGTGATTTATCCCCTCGTATTCTCATGAAACTGGGATATGAGGAGCTTCTTTTGGAATAATGAACAAGAATCTTTCGCAGAATCTACGCGCAAAAGACTGGTTGATTCCGACATGAGTGGGGTGCACACCCCTCATTATTCATTAAAATAATAATTTTACTATAACAATAAATAGTGAGGGCATGTGCACCCCTCACCACCTAATCAACCCAAAAGACTTGAGAAAAAATCTTCTACCTAACTGCCGTTGCTCTGCTATTAATAAACTAGTACCACTCAATAATAAACAACTATAATTAACAGGTCCTTTTCGTTCTTTACCTTTTTTACAAATCCAAGGATCTAACGGTTCAACGGCTAAAAACGGCATAAACTTTAACCAGCCATTTAAAACGCCGCCACGTCGAAGAATAAGAATCTTTGTGGTAAACGGACATAACTCCCTGAATCAAAACATGATCGAAATTGACCCCTTACCCACTAACTAGATGACACGCGTCCTCGTGCCGCATGATTGTGGAAAAAGCTACTTTTTTCTGAAATCGCTTCAAACCGACCGCACTACTTTCTGTCTTTCCTTTATGAAGGTGATTACATGGAGAAAGGTGCATGGAATAAGGTGTAAGCACTTAGCTAAGCCTGTTAAATTAAAATTATATAAAATCGGGCTATCATATGTTATTTTATTGAATATTTATAGGGGGTCTCCTTTGTATACGAATACATAAATTAATTATTTAATATAATTAATAATTAATATTAAATTAATTCTAATTAAATATTAATTAATTCTAAGTAAAATTTAATTGATATTAATAAATTAAAATTATTAATTAAAATTAATAAACCCTAATTATAGTTAATAAATTCTAATTTTAAATTAATAGATCTAATTTTGAATTAAAAACCTTAATTATGAATTAATGAATCATAATTTTGAATAAATATAATTATCAAATTATAATTTAGAATTAATAAATCTTATTTTGAAATTAATAAACCCTAATTAAAATTACTAAACTTTAATTATGAATTAATTAAATCTAATTATAAATTAATAATTATAACTAGAGATTAATTATCCCTAGTTATTCTTAATCACTCTAATTAATACTTAACCATTTTTTTTTTGAGTCAAATTAATACTTAACCATAGAAGAATGAGTAATTGAAAGAAATAAAAAAAAAAATTGGGAGAGAGAAAAAAGTAAAGAGAAGTGGGTGGGCCGGGGGAGAGAGAAATACTAATTTACTCAATTTTGGGTTCCGCACATATCTTGCGATGTGCGCACCAATTTTTTTGTCATATTTATGTGTTTGTATTATATGTGATTTCTTTTTTTATTTTTTTATAAGAGTGATTCCAATTAGCATATTAAGTTGATCTTAAAAAGATAGTAATAAAGTAATACTCTAAATATAAAAAATGAAGACTAATATAAATTAAATATTTCTCTAAAATATGAAAAATTAAGTTTTTAATCACCTAACAATCTATCCAAAATTTAATTGTACACCATTTTAGTTATTGTATCATGTGCCTAATCATCCTCGTTACAAATTAAACTTTTCATACCTTTTTTGCTAGTGATTCGTGAGATTGTAATATACAATTAATCATGACCGAACACAAGTTTCGATAAGTAAAGTCGTGTGTCCGAAATAAATTGCTCATGTCTTTTGTTTATAGCCATAGCAAAACAAAAAGGTTTTATATTAAAGCAATATGTCTTGATTTGATATATAAATTGTATTATTTTGAGTTTCAACAAAGAGCCACTTTACGTTGTAATTTATAAGTTGAAATTTAAAATAACTTAATATTTGACTAGGGTTCAATCCTCCTGGGTTGTTGACCTCAACGAAGCACGACAATGGAGCAAAAACGATGAGTGAAATCCAGGCATCGAAAATTCTTGATCGTATTGGAGCAATGAGATGGACTGAAATGATGAGGCGAAGATTCAGCAAGTTGTACCCGTCTAAACATACGTACTTGGCCCGTCAAAACCCCGACTACAAATGATTTTACTATTCATTATGGTCTCAAACTCGTATACTGACGTATAATAAAATTTATAGTAAATAGTATATATAATAAAAGATTGAGAAAATTATACGCATGCTTGTTGGTTAATATTCAGACCCATTTTTAATTCATACACCCATAATTATCCTAAATCCGATTAAAAATGAATTTACTACTCGTTCTCGCCTCCTAGATCCATATAGTTTTAGTGACTAATTACCTGAACACGTTAAAATTTATAAATATAAATTATTACATTAATTGATTATATGCTTCAACAAAACCTCAAATATTACAATAGTTATGTTTATATATTATCAAATACTAAAATATAAGTTGTTATAATAACTGATTATTTATGTCAATAAAAACTGAACATTACAAAGTAAACATGAATAGTTATGCACGAGAATCATTTTACGATTTTAAATTGAAAATGCAAAGACTTATAATACTTGTGAGGTTAATTTTAAAATTAAAATAAATCATGTACATTTTATCAAACAATATATAAATAGTCGATTGAACAATTTGAAATACTTATTTATATATAAACTTGATTTCGAACTATTCAACTTATGTTCACAATCTAATATTTTCAAGTTATATCAACCATTTTTTATTTTATTTTTTTAGTTGGCGATTGACGATTAATAACAACTTTAACCTTCTTAAATTGATATTATAAAATAACTTTCTTAAGCATACATTTTATTCGTAATATGTAATGACTATTATTTGTCATTTCTCCACCATCGAAGTTTTATTTTTTAGAAAACTTCATTGGTTGTTAATATAACATTTTAATAGTTTATTTTCACTGCAAAGCAAGAAAATAATTCGAGCTCAAAAAATAGAATATGGCCTAAAATTTATATATTTTAATTAGTAAGCATATAATTTTTCCAATTTTTTCTAACATAAAACAATGCGAGATATTGTACTTTATTTTATTTTATTTCAATGTAAAATACAATAACATTATATTGTATTAGAGTTTATAGTTGCATTAAGAAAATATAAAATAAATCATGTACATTATATCAAACAATATATAAATAATCTATTGAACAATTTGACATACTTCTTTATATATAACTTGATTTGAATATATTCATCATATATTCACATACTAATATTTTCAAGTTATATCAACCATTTTTATTTTTTTTTGTTTTTTGAGTTGACGATTTAAGATTAATATCGCCTATTAATCAACTTTAAACCTTCTTAAATTGATAGTATAAAATTACTTTTTTAAAACAGACATTGTATTCGTAATATGTAATGTCTATTTTTTGTTACTTCTCCACCATCGAAATTTTGTTTTTGGAGCATTTCACTGGCTGTTAATATAACATTTTAATAGTTTCTTTTCATTGCAAAACATGAAAATAATTAAAAGATATTATCCTGAATTTTTTATTTATTGTACTTTATTTTATTTCAATGTAAAATACAATAACAATATATTATATTAGAGTTTATAGCTGCATTAAGACTTAATTAAAAGATATTGTCCCGAATTTGTTATTATTGCAACAAATATAAGATTAAAAGCAATGGCTCAATATTAAAATATTACTTGAAATATATATCTAAAAATCAATTGTGCATCTTAATATATATTTCGAGTTAATTGACGACATATATACAAAACTAAAAAGCATTCACAAGAAATAATAGCATTTAGTTCATTCATATTCAGTTAATAGTAGTAGATATAATTAAGTAGACATGTCTATTAATTAGTAGTTATAATATTGTATACCAACGGTCTATTGATTAACTTAACTATATATATCTACAGTCTCTCTCTCTATATATATGTACAATCTTGGATCAATTAATTAACTATAAATTTTGGATTCAATGAATATGTATTACAAAGAGGATTGAAATTTTGTAACGGCCATGAATTAATAATTTAGAATTAAAAAGGTATAAAATTAAGAATTTGGAAAATTAGAAATCCAAAAATCCTATGGTGCCACGTAGGATCGTAAATGAATGACATGATAGGAATCCGTATCGGATTATATAATTAATAATAGATTTGCAGTCATAATTTATGGGTTTGATTAGATGGAAAAATTATTTTTACTTAAGACAATGAAGTTATAAAAAATCCACATAGTTTAATTGTATACATTTTGACCAAAATACACTTACCGATCGTGCATTATGATTATGCAGTCACAAGAGGAAAAACGGTCGCAAGATGACGTGCATTTGCCGATAGTGCGCAGTCAATTGTGGGACGTGCACCTGAATAAATGTTGTGTACTTGCCCATGATCGATTTGTCTGAAGTCGTCGGAAGACAAATCTTGCATGTATTGAGCGATGAGGAAGGAGAAGGAGGGAGAACACTTGATGACGTGCGAGTCTACCGAGATAGCACGGTGGTGATTTGTGTTGAAATCAAGAAATGTGTGTATATATATATATATATATATATATATATATATATATATATATATATATATATTTATAGAATAACGTGAGAACCATTTTAATCGTGAGAAATGAGAATAAAAAATGATGAATCTATTGTGAAATTGATGAATCCATTTGGTAAAGTTACTAAATCCTAAAAATAGAATTTTCGCCTCATGGGATTTGAACTCGGGTGAAATTTTTGAATTTTGAAATTCAATAACTTTCTCAACTAATTCATCAACTTTCATAAAGAAATTCATTTGGTTCTTAGTTTTTAGGATAAAAGTGGTTCTCATTTGAACCTATATATATATATATATATATATATATATATATATATATATATATATATATATAGATAAGAACTACTTTTAACGTGAGAACTAAGAATTATGAAAATTTGTTATGAACAAAATGAATTCTCTATGAAAATTAATGCATCCGCTGAGAAGGTTACTGAATCCAAAAATCAAAATTTTTCACCCAAGTTCGAATTTCATGAGTGCCGAAAATTCTATTTTTTTTCATTCAATAACTTTCCCAACAGATTAGTCAACTTTTATAAGGAATTCATCATTTTTTGGTTGCTCATGTTCTCAAGATAAAAATAGTTTCACTACAAAATACAAACCGATCGGTGACGGATTAGCGGCGGTCGAAATGCGGGTCGTGAATCGGCGGATTAGAGACGGAATAAAAGGAATTTTTTATGCGGCGGATCGAGACGGATCAACGACGTAACATGGCGGGATTTCTCGCGCGTATCAACGACGGCATTTCGCCGCTATTCCGTCGTTAACTTTAACGATTTTACATTATCCGTCGTTAAAATAAATTTTTTGTTATTTTTTAATTGGATAACAATTAAAATCGCTAATCCGTCGTAAAATAAGCGGATTATTTTTATTTTTTTAAATTTATTTTAACGACGGACAAACTCGTCGTTAATTTTAATTTCAATTTTTTATTCCAAAATTTAGCGACGGATTGTCCGTCGTAAAAGCATCGCTAATTTAACGACGGAATGTATTCCGTCGTTAAATTAAAATGTTTTGATTTTTTATATTACGTGCGTAAATTAACGGCGGATATGTGTCCGTCGTTAAACTTATTCCGTCATTACATTCAATTTTCCGTCGTTAATCCGTCGTTACAAGGTTTTAAATATAACGACGGATAGTTCCGCGCTAATCCGCCGCTAAAAGTTTAATTACGGTCGCTTTTTCCCAATTTCATATCTCGAAATTGAACCTCCTCCCCAACCCCAACCCCACCAGCAGCCAGCCGCCCTGCTGTGCACGACCACTTGCCGCCGCGCCTCGCCGCCATCGCCACCCACCCCCCACCTCACCCGCCCGCCCCCCCCCCTCTGCCGCCCACACCCACCCCACCTCGCTGCCGCCCACCCCCACCGCTGCCGCTTTACCACCGCCGCCGCCTACACCCCACACCCCCGCCCCACCCCACACCATGCCCCACCCCACACCATGCCCCCACCCCCCCGCACCCCCACCCCACAGCCCCATGCCGCTGCTGCCAGCCCGCCGTCCGCCGCCTCCGCCGCCCGCCCGTCGTCGTCCGTCTAGGTTGGTTTTTCGGTTTTTTTTATTTTGTTATATATTTGTTATATATATTGAATTGATAGTGAAAATTATTATATGATGTATTAATTGATGGTGAAAATATTATATATGATATTGAATTGATAGTGAAAATATTATATATGATGCATTGAATTGATAGTGAAAATTGAATTGAGTTTACCGAATTGATAGTGAAAATGATGCATTGAATCTTAGTCTTGTGATTTGGGCTTGTGAAATTGATAAGCTTGGATGTGAAGTGGGATGATAAATTCATCGTTTATGAGTTAATTGTACGCATATGTGGTGTTTGATAAAAATGTTTGCAGAAATTGATAAGCTTGGTGTGAATATGTTTAACTTGGATGTGAATTGGGATGATAAATTCATCATTTCGTGAGATGTTTTGAGTTGTTAAGTGTATAATTATGCATATGGTGATGAATTGGTGAAATTTGATGAGTTTGGTTGAATTGGGAATCAAATGGCGATTAATTTTATAAAACTTACTCTGTAAATTTTGTTAGAATTGTTATATGAATAAAATGTTTTATAAGTGTTTATCGTCATCTAAAAATATTGACCAATTTGCAGTATAGTTGCCACCTAGCTAGTAGTCAATATTTTTAGGATTAAATAAATTTATATTATAGGCCAACCAAACGACGTTGATTTAATACTAGCTCATTTTCAATATTTTTCAATAATAAAACTTGAATTTAGGGACATTTTTATCATTTTGTGATAGTTTAAAAATTTAATTGTAATTGTGAATAATTTGGGGTTTGTTTGTTAGCATGTCAATAGTTTGAGTGTGTTTGTAATTATGTGTAATTCGATATATTTCTATTAAAAGGTCAATAATTTGGGATATTAAACTGCAATTTTCCCTTATAATTATAAACATGAAATAAATAAATTTTCTTACTCATGTACGATGAAAGGATTTTGGGTCTTGAAATTTTATGAATTAATAACCCAAACCCATCTCCATTTTTTAAATAAAACAAACCCATCTCCTTATTCTTCCCTTAAACGTCGCAATCCAATCTCAAAATCTTAGCCCACAACCCACCACCATAATAAATTTCATATTTCATAATTATTTAATAATTAAGTGTGATCACATTTTCTAAATGAGTGTGGTCCATATATGTCCTTGTATGAGGATGTCATCACAAGAAATTACTTCATAGATGAATTAACATATTCCTAACTTATGAGTGTATAATTAGTTTATATTGTACAACTTATGTTGAACATGTTTAATTAATTATTTATAATTAGGAGCTTGAAGAATGAATGACAATCGTGAGTGGATGTATAAGAGGTTTAGTTCGGTTGGTGGATTAAATATTGAATTTCGAGATGGACTTGAAAGTTTTATTGAATTCGCTAGTGCTCGGTTTTATTCGCGGATGGAGAGAAAATCAAGTGTCCGTGTAAGAAGTGTAAGAATATACCTTATCGTAAGAAAGATATCATGCGATATCACTTATCAAAATTTGGATTTATTCCAAATTATCACACATGGATATTTCAGGAGAGACAACCACAAGTAGGCACAATGTTGTGGATTCGGATGTTAACCGTCAACCAAATACGTATCATACGATGGTAGTGGATCTTCTGGTCCACAGCTCCAATTTGACGAGATCGAAGAGGAGCCAAATTCGATGCAAAATTTTTACGATATGTTGAATGTCACGATAAACCTTTGTGGCGGGTTGCTCGGATCATACACAATTATCATTTGTGGCTCGACTTACGAGTTGGAAGCAGAGAACAACATTACGAGAAGGGTTTTGATCAAATATCGAATCGATGAAAGAGTCGCATCCGGATGGAAATTGCGTGCTCGATGACTTCTACAAAGACAAAGAGATTGTTGCGTGGCATGGGGTATGGAGTGGACACTCCTTATAGTGCAAATATGAGAACAAATATCAACTCTTGATAAATTAATATGGATGCTTCAGATTCAATGCACAAATGAGAATCACTTCTTTTTGGTGAACTCTGCGAACCATACATAAGACGTTGAAGATAATATACAAAACGGTATAAAGTTGTGCATAACGAAAACTTTCTAAAATTATTTTGTTGTGCAACAATTTTAGAATGTTTTCGTTGTGCACAACTTTATACGTCTGTGTATAGTTCTCAAGTTATCAAAAAATATGAGTTCTCACTTGATCCAACTTCTATTTGTGTGTGTGTCAGAGAGAGAGAGAATGTTCAAATAAAAACTTTATTTAAAGTGAGAACATTATAACCATTTTGAGTCATTTTATCACGAAGATCTATGATGATGCATAATTTTGGAGGATGAGAGCATTGTGCACCACCTTATTTCAAATCCATTAGGAGAGAAAATTTAATTTATTTATTTTTTTATATAGTAACTTTCATGGAGAATGCATTATTCTCACATTTGTAGGATAACAAAGATTTTTACAATAACTCACTCATATATATATATACGAATTGATTCATGTATATACATAAATGAGAACAAATCATATCCATTAAATTTAAAAATCACACGGTTATTTTTAAATGTGCATTTGAATTAGTTATATGCAAATTCCTGCATCTAATAGTGCATTTGAGCATCTGCGTCATAATTTATGCATTAAGTCTGAAGCGTCCATATTAATTTATCAAGGGTTTATATTTGTCCTCATATTTACACTATAAAGGATATCCACACGATAATCATTCTCTCTATATATAGGGCTTAGTTATAAGAAGAACCACCACTAAGATGAGAAATAAAATATAATCTTCATGCTAGATTTATGTGATATGATGGATTATATTTAGTCATGCTTAAAAAAAGTTATATTATTTTTATACCATTTTTATGGTTGTAAATGCGTTACGAGCACCAAGGTCATTTTAAAGGTCAACCAAATCCTTGGTATTTGTCTTATCTCTCTACAATTAGATTTTTTTTTTCTGAAAATAGTAGTTGTGCATATGATTGTAATGATTGTGCATATAATTGTTAGTAGTTACACGAAACGAAACATGAACTAAGAATCAAACTTATAAAATTAAAAATGGTTATTGGCACATAAATACACAAACTTTAGGCCCATTTTGATTTTTCCACAAACTTTAAAAATTATCACAAAATACACAAATTTAATCATTTAGTGATCTTACCACGATTTCAAATTCAACCCAAATTAAATCTGACTTGATATCCCGAAAAAAAAAATACCATAGATAAAACGGTCAGTAATATAAACGACATCATAATGAGATGGTATTGATTGTTTTGATTCCAACTAGAACCAGACGATGAAACAAATGAGAAGACATGATTTTTATAATGAGGATTTACACGATGAATCCTAGAAATCAAAAAATTCTAATTTATTTGATTGGAACGATGATTTTTTATGTTCTATCTCTACAATTTCCTTTATATCACTAAGCGTTTTGTCTATAGTAAATTTACGAGATGCCAAGTCAGATCTAATTTGGCTTGAATTTAAAATCGTAGTAAAATCACTAAAGTGATTAAGTTTATGTATTTTGTGATAATTTTTAAAGTTCGTGAAAAAAATCAAAATGGGCTCAAAGGTGGTGTATTTATACACTAATAACTCAATTAAAACTTATTGTTTGAATAATCATGGGTTATTGGTGCATAAATACACCAACTTTAGGCTCATTTTGATTTTTCCCACGAACTTTAAAAATTATCACAAAATACACAAACTTAATAACTTTAGTTATTTTACCACGATTTCAAATTCAAGTCAAATTAAATCTGACTTGACTTCTCAAAATTTACCATAGATAAAACGGTCAGTGATATAAACAATATCGTAAAGAGATGATATCAATTTTTTGATCCCAAGTAGAATCAGAAAATGATATAAAACGAAAAGACATGATTTTGTAATGAGGGTTGACGCGATGAATTCTAGAAATCAAAAAATCTGATTTATTATGATGGAACGAAGATGTTTTATGTTCTCTCTCTACGATATCATTTATATAACTAACCATTTTGTCTATAGTAAATTTTCGAAATCCCAAGTCAGATCTAATTTTGCTTGAATTTAAAGTCGTGGTAAAATCACTAAAGTGATTAAATTTATGTATTTTATGAAAAAATTTAAAGTTCGTGGAAAAAATCAAAATTGATTCCAAGTTGGTGTATTTTTATGCGCTAATAATCCAATAATAATTAATGTAAAAATAAAATCTATATATTTATCTTAAAATAAAGATCACAGATAAGAATTTAGAACCGCAAATCCCTCAATTCTTGAGTGAGAAAATAAATAATAGATATACAACTATGGTTAATCCTGTGATTTGAATAATATGCATAAATATATACTAGTTGTGCATAAGATAATAGTTGCACAAATAAATGGATTAATATGCATATCAGTCATTATAATGTGCACAAACATAGTGATTTAAAGGATAAGCGTATGAACTTGACTTGTTATAATCTAATTACTTTCGATTATCAATTGCAGAATAAAAAATTAAAATCATTACTTTCGATGATCGATACTGTAGAATCAGATTTAAAAAATAATTATTGATGGACCAATTACATTGTTTGTTGATTTGGTAGATAAAAATAAAGATAAAAAAAAGATGTACAAAATATAAGTACCATAAATATAAAAGAAAATATCTTAAAACACTCATAAAATCGATTATATAAAAACAGAAAATTACAATAATATCCTTAATAATGAAATCTGAAAATCAAATACCTAACAAATCTAAAAAATCATGACCATTAATTACACAAAATAAACATACTAGATTAGTTCTCGGTTCTCAAAATATATATGGTTCTCATTTGATTCATCCCATATATATATATATATATGGATCTAGTGAGATTTCATCTTTTTGAGAACTTGAGAACTATGTACAGACATATAAAGTTGAGAACTCATCTATAAATTTTTGCACAACGAAAACATTCTAAAATTATTGCACAGTAAAATAATTTTAGAAAGTTTTTATTGTGCACAACTTTTATCGTCATGTACATCATTTTACACATCTTATGCATAATTCGTAGAGTTCTAAAAAAGATGTCATTCTCATTGATGGAAAATGTGAATTTACCCATGCTTTCGAGAATCTATCTTGGATGTTTCATTCAACATACATTGATTATATTCATAACATGCTCATATACAATTAATTACAACACACATGGCTTTTCTCGTGTTTATCTACGAATTTCTAGCACAACTGATCAATGATTGATTCCAGTTTTGATCTTCTGGACAGTGTCCCCAGATGCCCGATCTTCAATACCGAATGAGAGTAATCTATGGAGAACTCTACAAATTTTGCCTCTTACATTGGACTGGTGATTTTCAAAAATCACCTATGAGGAGAATATTAATATGATTTTCTCCCTATAATTGTATTGTGATATGACTCTGACACATCTAATAAAGATATAATTATCTTATTCCCTGAAGATAATTCATTTTCAGAATAATTATCTCATGATATCTAATAATATCATATAATATCTATCTGGACTAGGAGATGTACTAAATAAATAATACATTAGTTAGAACAAAATCCCAACGGAACTCCTAGCGGGTGGCTAAAAATTACAATAGTAATAGGCATTGATGGGTCATCCCAATGATCAAATAAAAAGAATAAACAGATGGGCCTCAAATGAATTAATTATCTTATGTTCAGCTCATAACATAAATAATTCATAAATATTTACTCCTTCCGAACAAATGCTAACTTACCCCTTTATTATCGAAGTTGAGTCAGGTTTATACTTAGACTTAAGAATCCCCGTATTTAAAATATCACACGTCCATTGATTATTTATAGCACTTTGACTGCTTAAAATAATTAATTTCTTTAATTCCTTAAATAGTACAACTCAATTTTATTATTGTACTTGAGCTAACTCAACTTCCAGGGTTTAGTACAATAAATATTTTGAGCTCCTTAAGAGGATGTCATCATCTTAAACATATATGGTGACTCGATACAGGCAACCAGTATAATATACAAGCACTACCACTACCCAAGATGATGAGAATATTGAGTTATCACATATAACTCTCACTCAGTTTCCCTCGTCTTTCTTGGCTATAGCTTTCGGTCATTCAGTTTCCCTCGTCTTTGTTCACGTGTCTACCGATTGCGTTTTGGGTGTTGGCCGTTGATTCCCACCGGAAACCAACAACACCGTGCGCAAGTCCTATCGTCGTCTACTAATCCGGGCAATCCCAACCGGAGTTTTCAGTTCTTATTTCCATCATACGTCACGGAAATCTCAGGCATACGTTCCTACCGATTCATTTTTTATATATAACTTGTTTTTTGGTTCGTGGTTTGTAGTTTTCCGGACGCCGGAAGGCTGTCCGCCAACCTGCCACGAGTTTTATTCGAACAAGGCTGCCGAGAAAACAGCGTCGTGCGCGCCTGCTTGAGGGCTACCGAGAAATCGGTAATTTTTTATATTAATTTCTGGCCGGAATCTGGCCACCGACGAACTCCGACCGCCTGGTTATCTCTAGATGCGCCTCCATACCCAGGTTAGCCGCACACAAGGAACTTTCCTTGTGTGCGTGTTGCCCTAACTTTCCTTATAATTGTTTAGGTATCTTACCTTGCATGCATGCTTTAATTTTGGAAATATTTCCTTGCTGAAAATTCATTCCATATTGCATGCTTGTTGGTTTGGAAATATTATTTTTACTATAATTGTTTGTCTCTTACCTTATTTGGTTATAACCGTTGGGGTTGGGCCTTTGGGCCATGGGTTATTGGGCATTTTTGCTCACAAGAGGAACACAAATCGGGCCAACCGATGGGCCGTTTGTACGTGGATTGGGTCGACTAAAAAATGCAGAGCCCATGAATGATGATGTTGATCGGGCTGAGATCCAACGAGCCCACATACTTGGTCGCACACCAACTGCCGGGGAGGGTGAACCATGTGGCCAAAGTTACCTGACGGGAGATGCCGCACGCTCGCGACACCCTACCGAGGACTACCCGCCCATGCCGAGAAATTCAATTAGCCTTGTGCGAGCGCTCACATCTGTCGAAGAGCCTCGGTCATCTACCGAGAAATCTCTACCGAGTCCTTGCCTTGCGCACACTCCCGAGGAGTCTCGACCATCTACCGAGGAATTACTACCGAGCGCTAGCCTTGCGCCCGATGGGGATATCTCGCGCGCACCTACCCTACAAGCTACCGAGGATGCCACCCGCCCTCCTGCCGAGGAATTTCCGCCCCTGGGGATAACAAGCGCGCGCCCATCTGCCGAGACATCCATCCGGGCCGCGCTCACCCATGCGCACCAAACTGCCGAAGATCCCAGGCAGGCCGAAACGCATCAAGGGCCGAATGAGGCCACCATTCCATCACCCTGGCTAAAAAATGTGGGCAATTTCACCCAACAATTGCCCGTCCGGAAGAAGGATCTCGTGCTAGCTAAATTCGAGGTAAGCATTATAAACGAGGTCCTTACCTTAGATACTAATGATTATACCCCCATCTCTCAAGGATGGGGGTTTTCCTTGCTTGGATTTTTTGCAGGCAGATTTCCCGGGAAGGAAGCCGTGCAACGACTCACAACAAGATGGACGAGAACAACAAAGACATCTTACCATCCGAATGGGTGGATTGTGTTTCGTTTCGAAACTGAGGACGGCATGGAGCAAATACTTGGAGCAGGACCATACTCAATCTTCGGTATTACGTCAGATTATGCCACTTGCCTATGGAATTTCGATTGATTCGCCGGACTTCAAATTTCGGTATGGGCTTCACTTCCTAATTTACACGGAATTATGGAATCCTAATGCCATAGGTAAGATTACGTCAATTGTTGGTGAACCTATAGAAGTTGACTATAGGACTTTAGCTAAGAATCATGTTGATGGGCCTCGATTTCATGTCTTAGTAGATGCTTTACGTGAACCAATGCATGCTATTAATCTAAAACTTCATACGGGTAATTTGTTCAATCAATGCATAAAATTTGATTTTTATCCTAAAATGTGTAAGTCATGTGGTAGACTAGGACATTTGGAATCTTCTTGTGATAAGGCCTTTGTTAGACCACGAAGGGCTGATAACCCCCAACGTGGACCGAATGCAATTGATAATGCTAGGGAAGGAAATTGGCAACGTGCTAGAGGAAGAGATCCTAGACCTCGACCTCCTGTCCGTGGCCGACCATCTAAAACTCCTATTACAACAACTGAATGGAGACGTAGAAGTGTTTCTCGCCCCAAAAAGGATAAACAAATTCAATCACAACCCATCACACGTGGGCTAGAGATTACCAATCGATTTGAGGCCTTAAACACCCACATTCATTTTGAGTCTTCAGAGAGAACCCAAAGTTTGGAAGTTGGACAAACATCCACTTCATCACCTAGGGTTAAATCTCAAACTAATTTTTCAAAAAAAAACACCCAAAGTGAGATCGATAAATCTTCATCCAAACAACTTTTGGGTCGTAAATCATTAATGACCGACTTATGCAATCTCCCGGATGAGTCCTCGCCCCAAACTCACTCGAGCCCATCCGTGATAGACAATGCCGAGAAATCTCGGACACCTTCTGCCGAGAAAAATCAAGCCGAGAAATCTCGGACACAATCGCCTTCTGCCGAGAAATTCTCGACCGAGAATTCTCATTCTGCCGAGAATTCTGAACACTCGGCCGAGAATACTCGTCTGCTCGAGCCAACACACACGGTCGAATTCTCTCGCCCACCCATTGCCGAAGAAACTCCTGACCCACCTTCTTCGACCGAGAATTCTCACACCCCCTATTCTAAGCCTTCCTCGGCCCATACCTCTCGCCCAGCCTTGCTCGCCCATCCATCCTCGCCTGCCGAGGGCAATCAACCATCCTCGGCTGGGATTCTCGCCGAGAGTTCTCGGCAGTACCCTTGCCCCACGGATGAGATTTCTCGCCCTCCCTCGACCGAGAACCCACACCTTTCAACACACATCGATAATCCCGACGGATCGCTTAACCTCATAAACCTCGATTCGTTTCTACCCACCTTTCTCGCCACCTATTACGAGGGGACAACGCAAGCTCTTTAAAACTTAAGGATCCTATTCTTGCTTTGGAGGCACCCCACTAAACAACACCGTGTCTGAATCGACGGTACACTCTACTTCCCCTAGTTCTTTCGATGGTTATACTGCAACTAACCTTGCAGGTAAGTCGGAGAATAATGAAGAGGTGGAAATTCCTGTTGCACGTATCACTAGGAGCAAATCGAACACAAGTCGCCAGAACTCTCCAGTCAAGGAGGACAGTATTCCAGTTAGTCGCAGAACACGACGTCGATGATTATTACGACCTGGAATGTGAGAGGCCTCCAGAAGGCTCATAAGCAAGCTGCTATTGCCGACCATGTGTTCAAGAACAACCTTGATGCCATCGCATTGATTGAGACAAAGCTCACTCAGCGGAAGCTCAAGAATTTCATGGCTAAGTACTTCAGTCAATGGGAGTGTATCCACAACTTTGATGAGGTTGCAGGGGGAAGAATATTAATTATTTGGAACCCGAAAAGAATTAAAGTTGATGTCATCAAACGAGAGAAACAGATGATCCATTCCAATTTCACTTGTCTTATTACTAATACCACTTTTGGATGCTCGATTGTCATGGCTTTTGGCGGGTCATGCATAGGCGGAGCTTTGGGATTCATTGATCATCCATATCGAGCCGTGAAAGCCTACTATTGTCGCAGGAGACTTCAACTGTGTCCTTGACCGGATGAGAGGATTGGAGGAAGAGTTCCGCTTGAGCGAGTATAAGGACTTTGTTGATACTTGTGCTCTCGTGGGACTCGAGGATTCCCCCTCGACGGGATGCCACTTTACGTGGACCGATACGGTGAAGTATTCTAAGATTGATAGAGTCTTGATTAATAATGCTTGGTTGGATGCTAACCTTTTTTGCAGGGCAAACTTTCTGCCAAGAGGCACTTTGTCTGATCACTCGCCGGCACTGATCACACTCTTTGGAGATGTGACTCGGTACCATCGTTCGTTCAAATTCTTCAACATGTGGATGAAGCATCCAGACTTCAAACGCCTGCTTGAAGAAAATTGGAGCGAACAGGAGAATGGTCGACCACAGTGGATCCTGGCTACAAAGTTAAAGAGGATGCAACACGTTTTCAAGGAGTTCAATTTCAAGGAGATCAGCCATCTCACGGAGAGGACGAGTATCTTTAGAGCTGCATTGCACGATGTGCAATTAGCTTTAGACAGTGACCCCATGAAGGGGAATCTGTTGGAACAAGAACTTGGTCTTCGAAAGAAGACTAAGTTCTTGGAAGAGGTTGAGCGTAGTTTCTTCAAGCAAAGAACGAAGAACATGCACATCAACCTCTCCGATAGATGCACTAAATTCTTTCATTCCATGGTGAAAAGAAATCACACGCGTAACACCATTTCTTTCTTGTGTAGGGATTCGGAGGATCCAACTTATGACATGGAGGAAATCATCAAGGCTTTTGAGAACTTCTACCCAGATCTCTTCGGTGTAAAAATTCCCACGAGTGGATTTGATCCTGCTGTGTTTGATGAAGGCCCCCGGCTTGATGAGGGTGATAGGAAGGATATGGTTATGGAGGTGACTCAGATGGAGATAAAGAATGCGTTGTTCGACATAGCTAGTGAGAAAGCACCGGGTCCGGATGGCTACCCTTGACCTTCTTCAAAGAGAGGCGGGATATCGTAGGTCGAGCGTCGTCTTGGGCGTGAGGGAGTTCTTTGAGAAGGGGTTCTATTATGGAGTTCAACCATTCGGTGGTCACTCTCATCCACAAGCATCACAATCCCACCGTAGCGATTTCAGACCCATTGCATGCACCAATGTCGTCTACAAGACAATAACGAAGATCTTGACTGCGAGGATGGCGTACTTGATGGGCAAGATCATAGATCCAGCACAGTCTGGATTTGTGAGAGGACGGAACATCTCGGACAACATCTTCTTAGCTCAGGAACTGCTCAGAGGATACGAGAGGAAGCAGATCACTCCGAGATGTATGCTGAAGATTGACCTTCAGAAGGCTTATGACTCGATATCTTGGGAGTTCCTCAGACGAGCTTTGGATGGATTGGGTTTTCACCCTTGTTTCACTTATTGGATCATGACTTGTGTCACATCGCCCACATATACTCTTGCCATTAATGGAGGGACGCATGGATTCATCAATGGACAGCGAGGGCTCAGGCAGGGTGACCCGATGTCACCGACTTTGTTCCTCCGTTGTATGGAGTACCTTTCCAGACTGCTGAAGAAACGAACAAGGGAGTTGGATTTCCAATTTCATCCTAAGTGTAGTACTTGATTCTTACATCTTGCCTTGACGATGACTTGTTACTTTGGCGGGGTGACATTGCATCGATGGAGGTCGCTTTCGATGCACTTAGAGACTTCGCAGAAGCATCCAGTTGGAGATTAACAACCAAAAGTCCTTGATATTTTTGGTGGGAGTCGACCATTTGAGAAACAAAGCGATCTTAGATACATTCGGTTTCCCATTAGAAGAACTCCCGACAAGATATCTGGCATCGCTCTATCTTCGAGGAAACTAGGAGTCACTCGATGCGGTGGCCTAGTTGAGAAGATAGCGTCTTGTATCCACCGTTGGTCTAACCTTAATTTATCTCTGCGGGGCGGTGGAGTTGATTCGCCTCGGTCTTCAGAGGGTGGAGTGCTTACGGTTGCGAGTTCTACTGCCGCCACCACCGTCATTGATCGTATCAATATGATGGCTAGGAGGTTCCTGTGGGGTTCAACACATTGTCCCGTTGCTTGGAAAGCTGTTTGTCTTCCCAAGAATGAAGGAGGTCTAGGTCTACGAGACCTATCGACTTGGAACAAAGCTTTACTAGCAAAGACCTTGTGGAACATCCATACTAAGAAGGACTCCCTGTGGATTCAGTGGATTCATGCGGAGTACTTGACGACCACCACTATATGGGAGTTTCCTACTCACATTCGTTTATCTCCTTTACTTAAGAATATCCTTACCCTTCGAGATCGCTTTTTGCAGGATACAGGAGGTGACCATGGTAGAGCTGCAGATCTTTTGGAGAGCATTTTTGGATCCAGTGGGGCGGGAGCTGCCTATCACTATCTTCGAGAGAAGGGTGAGAGACAGTTCTGGCACAAGGCAATCTGGAAGGATTTTATACCGCCTAAGTTTTCCATCACCATGTGGCTTGCCATGAGGGGGAGACTTAAGACGGTGGATAGGCTGCAATTTATGAATATCTCACAGGTATGCACCATTTGTAATAACCATTTGGAGTCTCATGAGCACTTGTTTTTTAAGTGTAAGGGCACGGAAGCGGTCTGGAATAAGATCAAAGAGTGGCTCCACCTCCCGAGTAGGATGAGTACCATTGCTAGTGCTATCAAGCACATCGAGAGGAGAAGAAGGCGGGTTCGACAATCATCCTCCGTGCAAGCGGATCGGTTTAAGCGGCGTGAATCACATTTGGTATCTGCGTAATAAGTTGAAGTTCGAAGACATCCCTTTGATGTGAAGACCATTGTGAAGACCATTCAAGAAGATGTTTATGCTGCTTTGTATTCTTTTGATCTTGTTACTTCTCATTTTGAGTTGGCTTTGTAATGAGATGAGGGATGTCTCAGTCTTGTTCTTGGATCCACTTTTGGGATGCCTTATCATGTATTTCACGATTGTTAGTAGTTTTTTGGGTGCGTGTGTGGAGGGACTGCTTAGGCCCAACCGAAGCAGTGCACCTCATGTGCTTGCATGTGATCACATTCCCAATCCCCTGTGCCCCTCGGTCTCACTGCACAAGGGTACTCTTTTCCCCACTGGTCATGGGGTTTTTAATGAGGCCCGCCCCTTCTTCGTCACTAAGGGGTTCGTTGATGTGGTTGTGTGTCTTTACTGCTTTCTTAGATTGAGCGAGTCGCTCTTTGGCCTACATGTTTTGGCTTTTAGGAGTTTTATCCCACCCCTTGCCGCTTTTCTTCGGAAATTAGGCTGTATCCCCCTCAGGTATGTCTGAGTTCAGTTTGTATCATGTCTTTGCCCGTTTTATGTTATTTCGTACGTTTTGACCAAAAAAAAAAAAGTTAAAGTGATGGTTAGTAACTCATACTCACATGAAACCTTATCGAGGTTTAGATTAATGTAAAGTCACCGAGATCTAGGTTCTTCACGAAGGTGAGATAGAAGAACTCATCTCACTGTGGTCCATTTTGGTATCACCAAGTCAAGTCACTTCTTATCTATACTGCAGCCTATATTGACAACTCGTCCTCAAGTTATCTCGTTGTGATCATTTTATATCTCAACTAAGCAACCAATCATACGATGTTACGTGATCTTCACATACGATATGATCTAACTTTTATACGAGATAATGGAACAACATATGCAATAAAGTAAACAATTCTGATAGGAGTACGGAATAGTGGTAACAGAAAACATTGTATATAAGCTCAACCATTCTGCTTTCAATATATAAATCCTACACTCATTTGATCCACTCCCTATATATATATATATATATATATGAATTGGTTTTTGTACATGTTTGGTATGTTTTGGGGTCTATTTTTAGTGAGATTATTTGTCGTTGTTCGTTTTTTTGTTTGTTTCGGTTTCGTTTTGATTAGAATATATCATTTTATGTTTAATTGGTTCGATTCGTATTTTTGTAGGAAATGACGTGGAAATGAGACAAAATGGGGAAAGGCGAAGCATCGCGCACACAAGCAATCGCACCCGCCCAACCGTGGATGTACCACGACCGACTCTGGGTGCGGTGTACATCGGCGTCAGAGAAGACCCCCCCCCCCCAGCATCGGTTCGCCCGCTGGGTGCCGTCCGGCTCAAGAGGCACGGAGAATGAAAAGACCCCCCAATTCCGGTTGAGGGGGCAGCGTATATAGGTTGCGCATGCTAAGTGGCCAAGGCAGGAGAAACCGTTTAGTGCAGGCTAGGCGACGTCGAGCGCTATGGTGCATTGGCTAGAAAGCAAGCCCAACGGACACTAGCCTCCGTTAGGCGCTGTCCGATCATGTTTTGTGAAGAATCGCAACGGCGCTGGCCTCCGTCCGATGCTGAGTGGGACAGTGGCTACTGTTTCGTGAGACTTCATTCTACACCTCACACCACGAAGCTAGCTATTTTTTTCTCATCTTTACACTTGGTTTTGGAGTGATTCCACTTTATCTACGCTTGTAACAATATTGGATTACGTATTCATCATTGAAATTAGTAAGAGTTTCTTCTCTTTCTCTTTAGTTTTGGGATGAATAATTCTTATATGATGTGTTATTTGTGGGATTATGATGAGGAACTAATTCCCCATCTAGGGTTAGGGGGAATCGAATCGTGTATTGATGAATTACGTATCATGTTGAGCATATTTATCTGATTGAATTTGTTTTGCCTGCAATTGAACAACTAGATCACTTGTTTGATAATATTAAATGTTGATTGAGGTCGAGAGGCAATTTCAATACTGGATTGGTGATTTAAGCAGAGTGAATCTTATCGAAAATGAGTGATTCATTATCGAGATTGAATAATTGATTAATTGAACACCTGTCCGGGAGCGAGAGACGGAACCCAGGTGTTGGGTGCTTTATGCTCCCTCCGACTCGCAAGCCCCCAGACGGGCACTGCCTCCCAGTCGGCGTTGGGGGGTCTTCTCTGGATGCCAGAGCTCACCGCACATAGCACCGATCGTGGTGCGTTCACATTGGACGAGTGCGAATGCTTGCGTGCACGATGCTTCGTCTTTTTCCCATTTCGTCTCCTTTCCGCATCATTTTCTACAAAAATAAATCGAACCAATTATGCATGAAATGATATATTCTAGTCAAAATAAAATCGAAACGAAAACAAACAACGAGCAACGACACATTAAAGCCCACTAAAATAGGCCCCAAAACATACCAAATAGTACATACAATCTTTAACATACATATATGAGAATAAATCATGTCCATTGGATTTGAAAATATAATGGTTATATTTAAATGTGCATCTGAATTAGTTAAATATATATTTCTACATATAATTGTGTATTTATGCATCTGCATTATAATTTGTAAATTGAATCCAGGCGTCCATTTTGATTTATCAAGATTGATATTTAAACTCGTATTTACATATAAGGAAGTGTCCACACGATAACCACTTCATATATATATATATATATATATATATATATATATATAGGAGATGGTTTAGGTAGAAAATGACAATTTAGTAGGAAATGAGAATAAATACGGGCCTTTGATTTCTTTGGAACAATGGTTGAGATTTAATTTCGGTTGTATTCTGAGTTTGTGTTTTGTGTGCTTTCGGCGGATTCTTGTGCGACACTAGAACCCTTCTTGTGCTACTACTGCAATGAAAGATGTGCTAAACTAATATATTTAGCATATGTACTACGAATGGATGAAATATGTGCTAAACTAACATGTGCAACATAGTAATTACGATTGTACTACAAAATATGAAAGATATCCTAATATTCATATTTCTACACTAAGGAGCTTTCTCACCATAACTCACCCCTATATATATATATATATGTGTGTGTGTGTGTATATATATATATATATGTAGGGTGGTTCACGTAGGAATGCAAATATTGGTAACAATTAAAAAAACTGTACTGAACGTATAAAATTATTGCACTAAATGTATAAATTTGTTGCACGAAATTAGGTGCAACAACTTTATGTTCAGTGTTGCACTTTATAAGTTGAATTTGGTGCAACAAAGTTATGCGCGTTCAATGCAACTTTCCTATTTATTACCAATATTTGCATTCTTATATGATTCATCCTCTATATATATATGGTCAAGTAGGCGGCAACCTACTTTGACCGTGATATCGAGTGATGTAACGCTTAATTTTGTGGCATTAAATGGTATAAGATCAATCTAAGTTCTGAGTAGATGATCATGTTATATTCACAATCACAAATTCGATTTTCGATGAGTGCGAAATCGTGAATCGAAGTTTTTCATTTGAACTTGAAGTTATGTGATTAAGTGATAGTATAGATTGATTAATGATTATCTCATATTAATTAATTAGCATTAATTGATCAAGTATATAAGTGGGGGCTTGCACACGTAGTATAATTATGTGCATAATTGATGGATCATACATGTGTTGCGTGTCACGCGGCCCTAGCTTCGGTTTCATGGTCCAAATCCGTGGACTTGGATCTTAAAAATTGGTCTTTGAGCCAGAAAAAACATCTGTAGCCCTCGGCCTATCATAATTTAGCCGTGATGGGCATTGACTCTAGCAAGCTACTCTGCATATGGACTGTGCCCTATAAATATAGATATTCTCCTGCATAGCACTCTTTGCGTAACTTAGAACATATATCGAAGATCCATCCCTACCTTATTCCAGTTCGTTGGAACTCATTGGTTTGCAATGCTGTCGAACTGAGAGCACTATCAAAGTGTATCTTGTCTTGCGAGTAAAAGGTTCCCTCGACTCGGTGTTTTTTATGGTTTTGCAATTGTGTTTTGTGTCAATTTAGTTTGTTTTGTTGTATTCCTGGTCTCTTTTTTTCTGTTATATTGTAATAGGCCGACAAATTCTGTATATTTTTTTTGTACTGCATTTTCCAACAATTTGCAGATCTATGATTGGCTGCACAAAGGATGATGGAGGTGACACGAGGAGGGGGATGGTGATGGCGCAGTGGGTGGGCTGAGAGATGAAAATGTTAATTGATATAGTTAAATTTAATCAATTAATTAATATGTTAATTATCGATGTAAAATTTAATATTCTTCATCAATTAACGATATAATGGTGACGATGGGATATAGCCCAACCCGAATGGGCCCACCAACGAGCCCAAGCGGCCGGGCTAACATTGATAGCAGCCCAGCGGTCGAGCCCAAGGCGAGCCTAATCATTACTAAAGCCTAGCCTCGAGAATCGCTACCCTCGGCCATGGAGGGCCCAGGAGACGAGGTCGGGCGCCACCCTCCACGTGGCGCACGTGAAACGAAGATCGGCTCGGCCAATGGAGGCATGCTAGAGGAAGAGTCACACCACGACCAATGGAGAGTCGGGCGCCCTTCGAGGGCAAAGTCGAGCTGTATAAATAGAAGGAAAAGCGATGTTAGAAGGGTTAGCAATTTCTTGAATACAAAGGCTTGTAACCAATACTCTGCTGCAAAGCTCTAGTAAAAGTATTGAGGAATCATTCCTCGTGGACGTAGATCTCATTAACGATCGAACCACGTAAAAAGCACAGGTGTTCTTAATTGCATTATATAAATCTCGCACACTCACATAGCTAGATTCATCATTGGCGCCGTCTGTGGGAACCTTGAACAAAAAAGCTTCGCTCTACGACTAAATGGCGAGAACACGCTGTACCGCCGCCTGGCTGGCAACAACCGTCTTGAGGGCGACCGGTGGTCGCTCGGTGTCGCGGAAAGGAGATCGCGAGATGCCACGGCGGTCACACTCACGAGGCCACATGGAAAATGTCTCCATACACCCGGGACCGCCCCCCAGCGTGGGGAAGATGTCGACCTCAACGGGGACGAGCAAACAGCTCATTCGTCCCACGAGGTCCTCGGCCGAGCAGGACCGAGTTCCTCCACGCCAATCTTGGCCAATTCAAAAGCTTCCTCAACGAGAGGACAACAGGCGGGTCCTCTAGGGCCGGATGAACACCACGGCCTCCCGAGGCCGCTCACCATCCGAAGCGATCGGCTCACCTCGGCGTGATGGCCGAGAACGCGCGATCGCGCCCGACGCCGGCGGAGCCGCTCACGCGGCCGAGCCGCGACCTCGTTCGCGGGCCGCTCACATGGCGAGCCGCCTGTGATCGCCCCCGCCATTCGCGGCCGCTCTCCACCTCGTCATCGACCCGGAGGTCGAGCGAAACAGAAGGGAAGAAAGGCGGAGTCGAACTCCCCCTCGGAGGGACGATAGGCGTCGCTATCGATCCCCCACCCCTCCAGAAAGAGATGGCAACGATCTCCCGGGGTTCGACCGGTACGGGAGAATCATCTCCCCTTTCTCTAGGGAGATTCTAGACACGCCCCTGCCCCAGCGGTACCGGGCACCCAATATAGCGGCCTACGATGGCCTCGGAGACCCCTCCGACTTCCTTTTCGCCTACACCACCAACATGGCGAATCAAGGAATGGAAGATTTTCACATGTGCAAAATCTTCCCCGAGGTGCTGATCTCCAACGCACGGCGTTGGTTCACCTCGCTTCATGAAACAGACATACCTTTGTTTCGGGACCTCGTGGATCGATTCAGTGGCGCTTCTATCGAAGATGCCGCCCAAAGAGCCTTCCTCCGACCTACTCACAATCCGCCAGGCGGACGCAGACGATGTCGAACTTAGTCTCGAGGTTCATCAAAGAGTCGCTCAAAATTGACGGCAGAACGATCTCACATCATCAGCGCGTTCAAAACGGATCCGACCGGCCTACCGAACAAAGAAATCACCGAGGAGAAACCAAAGACGGCGGTAAGCTTTGGAACCCGGTGGACAACTGTCGAGGAGGCGAGTTGGATCGGAAGAAGCGGGAAAATGGGACGGCGGTCAGGAGAAAAAGCCGGACGGCCAAGCCGGCGCGGATCGCGAGGCGCCCGACCGAATCAAGAGAGGGCCGCTGGAGTCTAGGCTCGGACCTCGGCCCAACCCTGCCGGCAGAGCGCCTCCCCTGCTCAAATCAAGGGCGGAAATATTCGAGCTCCACGCCGAGCTCTTCCCGAAGCCTGCCCCTATGAAAGGGGGATCCAAGAAGAGGTCCACGGCAGTATTGCGACTATCACCAAGGTATGGTCATGATACCGAGGGCTGCGAAACACAGGCTCACGGATCGACGAGCTCGTTAAGGTGGGGCCCTCAAAAATACCTCGGACGAGCTGGTCAGAAGCGAGCGAGGCAGAAGGAATGGGCGGCAACAATCGGGCCGACCCCAGCGGCGACCCGACCCGAAGGCGACGAGGGCGAAGGTCCCAGCGCTATGGGCAGGTCATGTTGTTGCGGATCGCCCCTCGGGACGACGCAGTCGTCCACAAGAACGATGCCGAGGCCGGCCACTCAAGAGCCAAGAACAAGCGACTCGGGCCGGTGAGAACATAAAATTCTCCAAGGGACCCCGTGCCCAAGATCATGCCGCACGGGGCGCCATCACCATACGGTGCTGCGGTGGGCAACAAAACGTCCACCGGTCTATATCGACATTGGAGCCTCAAGATCATCTTCCGTAGGCTGTGCGGATAAGCTTGAGGTCGGAGGCATTCGGTGCTTCCGCCCTCCAGCTACGGAGCTTGATCAAGCGAGTCCGGCCCAGAGGGTCATTACCCTTCCGGTCACCATAGGGCGGGCTCCTGTGTCGGTCACGGGGGCCATCCGATTCTTCCCAGTCGGGCTCCTCTCCGTACAACATTATCCTCGGGAGAGATTGGTATCGCCACCAAGGCCGTCTGTTCGGTCTACCACCTCATGCGTCGAATTCCCACCCCGGGAGTGCTCGGCATCGAGGGACCAAACGGCGCAAAAGAATGCCTCGGCTCTCGACTCGAGATGCGGCCTCGCCCGGGCATAGCAATTACCGAGCCCGGAGGTCGACACCGGGATGACGACCGAGACCTCCGACTATCTGACGACGATCCTCGAGGGTCGTCGGTCGGCACCTGGGGCCGGCGGACGTCCGGCGGCACGTCATCGACTTCGAAAGAATTTAGGGGCGTGTTTGCTTGGTCCCCGCCGATATGACCGGGTGTCACCGAGCTCATAACTCGCGCCTCAACATCGACCCGGCCACCAAGCGGTCCGTGAAGAAAAGGATATTCGCGCGGGCGCGGCCGGTCGTTAGGGACGAGGTGACTCAACTTCAAGGCGAAGATCTTGTTGAGGTCAAATACCCGACCGGATGGCTAATCCGATTCGTGGTCAAAGCTTGCGGCGGAGGTGGCGCGTGTCGTCGATTATACCGACCTCAACAAGCACCGCCTAAAGATTGCTACCCCTCCCGATATTGACAAGAAGGTGGAGGCTTTGGTGGGCCACGAGATGTTCGACTTCACGGATCTATCTGAGGGTACCACCAAATCGATGAGCCGGAGGATGCACCAAAGACTGCATTCATCACCGACTTGGCGTCTTTGCGTGCGAAAGATGCCGCCGACCTCGAGAACGCCGGGCTACTTACCGGAGGATGGTGGATGCAACATTCAAAGACCACATCGGGAGATCGTCGAGGTCTCACGTCGGCGACATAGTAGTCAAAGTCGAAAAGCGGAGGCTGCTTGCCGACCGACCTCGGCACCGTCCTCCAACTCCTCGTGTCGGCCACCTCGAACTTAACCCCAAAATCTGAGTTCATAGTAAAACGGGAAATTCTTGGGGTGTTGGGTTTCCCAAGAGGCTTGAAGGCGAACCCCACCAAGGTAAAGGCGGTGCTCGACATGCAAGTGCAAAAACCATTCGCGAGGTCCACAAACTTACCGGGTGCTGGCCAGCCTCGGTGGGTTCTCTCTCGGGCTGCCGAAGCGGCTCCCTCTTTAAAATCTTGAGGAGGGCCGGGACTTGGCGTGGCGGGAAGAGCACCACCTCGCCTTCACACACCAAGGAGTACCTCGCCCGCCCACCTCGACCTGCCCAAAAGAGGCGAACTCCTCTCCTTGTGCTTGGCCGCCTCGGACGAGGCAATCGATCTTGATCTTGGCGGGGCGAGGTCGGACGGCACTTCCTATCTACTTCATCAGTAAGAGCACTTAAGGGACCGGAGACAAAGTGCGCCGGCCTTGAAAAGGTAAAGACTGCACCGGTGAATGCTAGCGATGACTCCGACCTACTTTCAGGCTCACTCCATCCAGTCTTGACCGACCTACCCACCGAGGCAAGTCTTGTCAAACACAGATCATCTGGACGAATAGCGAGTGGGCCTGGGCTTGGCGAGCACGATATCTCATACTCCCTGACCGGCCATAAAGGCAAGCTCTCGATTTCTGGTAGAAGCGAGTTCTTGAGCTCGGTCGACCGCTAAGATTAGCTCATCCAGCCTCCACTCGGTCATCCCGGCCCGCGCGGAGGCAGGACCCTCGCCCACCGATGGTTCTTTGGCGGATGTGCGTGGGCGGGCCTCGTGCAAAGCAGGCGGCCGAGCGGGCATTCTTCTCCTCGGCCCGGATAAGCGGAAGTCACCTCGCACTCCGATTTACCTTCCGACCACCAACAACGAGGTGGAGTATGAGGCCACCAATCTCGGGACTCCGCCTCGCTAAGGAGCTCGGGGTGGATGAGATCCAAATCTTGGCGATTCAGTCGTCGTGAACGGTGTTAAGCAAATCTGAGGCGAGGAGGCCGGATGAAACAATACCTCGAGAAAGCGAAAGAGATGTTGACCTCGTTGGTGCTTGACATCCACGAATCCCCGAGGGAAAGCAGTCGGTGGCGTCCTCGGCAAGCTAGCTGCGTCGTCAACAAGTCCACCAGATGGAGAGATCCGTTCGAAGCATAGCGAGTCCCGTCGGCCTCGTCAGAGATAGAGCCGGTTGGATGTCTCCACGAGGCTACACGGAACACGGCGCTTACCTTGGATCGGCTCGAAGCCAAGAAGATGATGGCAAAATCCTGTAAGTATCTCATGCATGAGGCGCGCACTCTGGAAGTCTTACCTTGACCCTCCCGAGATGCCTCGGGCGGAAGAAGCCGACTATGTGCTCAGCGAAATTCACCGGGGTCTTGTGGAAGCCACATCGGTCGCGAGCACTTTCAAAGAAGCCGAGGTCGGGATACTCTTGGCCCACCCTCGTGCAAGATTCGGCCGAGCTCAAGAAGTGCCCAGTGCGGATCCACTCCACGGTCAGGCGCCTCGGTGATTTGAGCGACTGCGAGTCGTGGCCTTTCATGCGGTGGGGGATCGACATCGTTGGCCCATTCGGCCGAGCACGAGGTCAGCTCGATATTTAGTCGTAGCCATAGACTACTTCACAAAATGGGTGGGGAGCCACTTTCGAGCCTCACGGCGGAAGGATTCAAACCTTTGTGTGGAAAAATATAGTGCGCCGCTCGCATACCGCACATCCCGGTCTCGGACAACGGCACGATTCGTCGACAAGAACTTGAGGGTGGTGCGAAGAGCTTCAGATCGATCAACGCTTCACCTCGGTCGCACACCAAGCAAATGGCCGAGCGAGGGTGACGAACCGCTGCGATCATACAAGGATTGAAGAAGAGGTGGATCGAGCTAAAGCGTGGGCTGAAAATCTCCTCAAGTCCTCACAGTCTGGGACCACACCTCGAGACGGCGCTTGGAAACCCCTTTAGCACGGTCTCGGCATGCGGGGCCGTCATACCGGCGAGATCGGCGCATGAGCCTCGCCTCTCCACTTCGACCAGGGCCGGGGCAGGAAGACTGCGGGCCAACCTTGGCGCCTCGAGGAGAGGCGAGCTCGCCTTCATAAACGAAGCCAAGTGAGAGCAGTGTCGCGCTACTACAACAAGAGAGTAAGGCCTCCACACTCCGAGTGGCGACCATCCTCTGGAATAATGAAGCAAGCCGAGCCGGCGTCTTAACAAGCTTGATCCGACATGGGAAGGACCTACCGCGTTCACGAGGACCTCGGCAAAGGGGCTACAAGCTCGCCCACCGTCAGGGCACTTATTCCCAGACACGGCACATAACTCATCTAAGGAGGTATTTTACATAGCTTTGATTTTAGATCGGCGACATGTCGACCCTCCTATTGTTTTGGTGATGTGCGATCTTTGTTTACTTGTTTAATAAAGCGTTTGTTTTTCTAATGAGTATTTCACTTCGTTCGTCTTACATCTATGTGAACATCCATTCGGATATACCACATCTAAACCTTCACAAGGGGACACCCTTACGAAGATGAAAATCCCACCAAGTAGGGTGGCGTCTGATTACCCATTAAGTTGGGCGTCTGCGCAAGCGTCTGATTACCCGTTAAGTTGGGCGTCTACATGAAGCATACAGATTACCCATTAAGTTGGGCGTCTACATGCAGCGACATCCGGCCGATCTCGCCATTTCATACCCTTTATTTGGGAAGATCGCACTCGGTACAAAGTCTAAATGCATTAACGACTACAAACAAAGTACCAAGCCATATCTGAGACAACCGGGCTTGAGCTCGTTTATACCCCTTTATTTGGGAAAATACACACCTATGTATACGGTATAAATACATTTACGACCAAAGCGAAGTCCTAAGTTATGTTTGTACCTCTCGAGGGAAAATATACACTTGACGAGTCTAAATACATTTATATCTACATACAGGTCTATACTATACATAGCCTCATTCGGGCTTAGGGCTCCGCCTCGCCGGGACACGCCGAGCTGCACCAATTCTCTACAAAATCTCGGGCCGACGATGTATGCAGAGCGAACTCGGTGCCTTGACCCGGTCGATAAGGCGGAATCACCACAACTGCTCGAAGCACTCGGCGCGGGCTCGGGCAGCCGGACGGAAGCTTATCGACTCGGGTCACCTTCACCCGCTCACAGGATACTTGAGTGGCGCGGGCGCCAAGTCTGAGCATTCCGGGCGGTGGGGATACACCGAGTCACACCACGACCGGACACCTGGTCGGGAGTACTACCTCGACCCCTACCCGCTCTTCCCCGCCACTGAGGTCTCGGTGGCCGTCCGCTCCTGAGGTCGTCCCACGGATAATCCGCCCTGCCGGACCCATCAACCTCGGCACCTCGGCATGATCGGATGCCGCCCGCCTCTGCGGGTTCTTCTATGATCGGGTCGGCGAGCCCAGCCTGGCCTCGCCGCCGCAGATGCATCTGACGTTGGCGGACGATATCATACATCTCCATAAACTTCACCACGGAGTTGACGCAGGCTTTGAACTTCTTGCTGTTGGGCCTCCTCATCCCTCAGCACCATGCCCTCCGCCAGCAAGCTCTGGACTCGGTCGTCGGCTTCGGATATGGTAGTCCCACCAGCTCGGCGGACTGCCCTCTCGTACTCTGCATGCTCCTCCGACAACCGAGCGAGCCTCTCGCATGATCAATCTGAGTTGTTCTCGCCTTTGCATCAAGCGTCCTTGGATAGCGTCGGCGGATATGTCGCCCCGGGACTCGCCTGCGCGACCTTCAACCAGTAGCCTCGTTCTCGGCCAGGGGGCGGGCCGCTTCCCGATCAACCTCGTCCAACTTCTTCTTGGATCGGCGAGATGACCGGTGACTTCCATAGTGGCCAAAACTTGGGTCATTTCGGCTGCCGCTCCTCCAGGAAAGTACCTCTTCGTCCTTCTCGGCCGAGGCACCTCGGACCTCTTTTAACTTTGTCGACAATTCATGGTCGAGTCCGATCCATTCGGTGCGGAATAACGAAAATAAACAAGACAACACGAGTCTTCAAAATATTGCGTTTATTACTCGACAAAGGAAAAAAATATTACAAAGACTCGGGTCCTATCGACCCGGCGATTCACGCTATTACATCAGTCCACCGACCTCGGGCCTATGGCGGTCTCGGCGACCTCGATGCTCCTGCAGCTGCCCACCTCCGGCCGGAGCTCAGGCCCGCCTCCTCTGCTCGCGCCTCCTCCTCCACCGGCGGCTTGGCCGGGACCTCGGCGAGCTCCACAGGCTCGCGATCCTCGTCCTCCTTACACTGGGCGGCGACCTCGGCGATCGGGAGGTAGAGGCGGATGCGAGCCTCCAAGCCTTGGGAAGAGTCGGCCGTAGATCACCCGGGCGTAAGCTTTGTCCACCTCTCTTCACGTCCACCTTTCGGTCCACCCATGTTGACCTTATCAAAATCGGGCATGGCGGCCAGCTTCCAGGTGATCCGACACCACCGGCGGCTTCAAAGACGGGCGCGAGATCGGCAATGAAAGAAAGCTCTCGACTCGATGGGCCGGTGGCAAAGGCCCTCAACAAGGGTCCCCAGTCGGCCACCACCTTTCCTCTCGTCGGCGAGTTCCTGCCCGCCCGGCCAGCTCGCCAGCCCGTTCTCGACCTCCCGGGCGACCTCCGATGCCAGTGCCTCTTCTTGAGGCGGCTTCAGCAGCCCTCCCGGCCTCGAAGCCTGGCGGCCTCGGCTTCCGCCCTCGCGGCGGGCCGGCGGTCTCGGCTCCGCCAGCGGCCTGAGCTCCGTTCAGCGCCTCTTGCAGGGCTGAGCTCGGTGCAAGCCCGGCGACGACTGCGGCTCCCTGAAGCGCTGCGGGGCCCCGTCATCGAGCTCCCACACGAAAAAGGAGATGCACAGTCGATCACGATCGCGAAGCAAACAAATCTAAATATGAAGAAGCATCGTACCTCGGGAGGGATGCGACCAAGCTTAGGCGGTACCCGTACTCAGGCGGCCACAGGCCGCGACTCGAGGCCTGGACCCGGCTCGGGCCCACTCATCGGTGGCCCATGCTGTCCACCTTCTTCGGGCCCTACTAGGTCGGCCAGCCTCTGCTTTTTCTTGCACGGCCCGCCCGATGGTGGCTCCAGCCTCGTCCTCGGCTTCAACTTCGTCGAAAGAAAGACCGTTAGCACGGCAAAATAAAGCGAATAAGGACTAAGAAAAGGGGATGCCCTCACCCCGTCGGACCGGTCCGGCGCTTGGACCGAAACACTCGGCCCGGCCTTTCGGATCGTCCCGGTGTAACTTATGGATAAGATCTCGCAAGGCTACTCGACAATTCCTCCA
The DNA here is from genome assembly GCA_036937905.1 of Salvia rosmarinus. NCBI lineage: Eukaryota > Viridiplantae > Streptophyta > Magnoliopsida > Lamiales > Lamiaceae > Salvia > Salvia rosmarinus. Next base: position 101,087,178 of record CM072819.1, read on the forward strand.
TATGGCCCGAGGGCTTGATTTTCGGGTCCACCAACGTGCGATACCCCACTCGTACCTCGGTGCCCTCGGCCCGCGAAAAAAATACCTATGCGCGATGGGATACCTTGGAGGGGCGGCTACCTTAAATTTCAGCCGGGGTGACCGGATAGTACACCCTCCTATAGTCTTCACGCTAAAAAGCGCATCAATACCTCGAAGGTCAACTCATCGGCAATGCCGTAACAAGAGAGCCCGCCCTAGCGACCTAGCGGATTGGGGTCGATTGACAAATGGGGATCCGAAATACTCTTGAAGGCTAAGGTAAATGGGGACGGAGGTACCTAAGACCTGCCTCAAACCTGTCTACATAGACGGTAACAAACCCTCGGGAGGGCCATCGCCTATCGTCCGGATCGGCGAGACACCACCACGCCTCACAGGAATCCGGTGCTCCTCACGTCGAAACAACTTCGGCCAAGCCACGCCTCACCTCGGCGACGCTGTCTTCCTCCACCTCGGCCTCATCGTCCCGGCTATTCGGGGCTATGATGGGATATAGCCCAACCCGAATGGGCCCATGAGCCCAGCGGTGGGCCTAACATTGATAGCAGAGCCCACGCGGTCGAGCCCAAGCGCAGCCCTAATCATTGCTTAAAGCCACAGCCTCCGGAACCGCCACCCTCGGCCATGGAGGGCGCCCAGACAGGTCGGGCGCCACCTCCACGTGGCGCACGTAAAACGAAGGTCGGCTCCGGTCAATGGAGGGCATGCGGAGGAAGAGTCACACCACGACCAATGGAGAGGTCGGGCGCCAGGGGCAAAGTCAAGTCAGTATAAATAGAAGGAAAACTGATGTTAGAAGGGTTAGCAATTTACTGAATACAAAGGCTTGTAACCAATACTCTCTGTACGAAAAGCTCTAGTAAAAGTATTGAGGAATCATTCCTCCGTGGACGTAGATCTCATTAACGATCGAACCACGTAAAAAGCCTGGGTGTTCTTAATTGCATTATATAAATCTCGCACACTCACATAGCTAGATTCATCAGTGACAATATAGATAAATTACGTTAAGGATAAAAATTTTACTCTACAAAATCTTCATTATCTAGGGGATGTAGCTCAGATGGTATAGCACTCCCTTAGGTAGAGCACTCCCTTAGCATGTGAGAGGTACGGGTATCGGGTACCCTGCATCTCCATTCTTAGATAATCAGATTTAACATATTTAGTTTTTGATAAATAATGGATTCTTCATCTTTAAAATTTGGCAAACTAGAGATCATTTTGGGTACGTTGTACAAATTTAATATTTTTTCTGTAAGCACCTGAGATTTTGCTTTGAGTTTACAAATTTTAAAATAAATAGAAACTTTCGAAAAGGTAAAGATAATTAGACAAATATGAACAAATTATGGACATTGAACCCATCGTATAATTATAATCCTTGTTCTGTAGTTCAGAATAATGGGCCTCACTGAATTGAAAATTTGAAACTATTATACTATCTGTTAGTCTAAATCGTCTATAGCTAATAAAAGGCCCATTAGATTAATCTCTAATTTTATTAAAAAGTATTATATTATCCGTCTCTTACATATCTACGCTCGTAGCGTACATTACTGTAATGAAATTTCACGAGGTTAATCATTAGTTCAAACATTGAAGTGAGCTTAGTTAAGCATGCTATTATTTCTTAGGCACCGAAAATAAAATTTTGACCATGCTAAATTTGATAATTAATTAGCTACAATCTTGAATCCGGATGTTATTTTACAAAAGAAAAGAAAAGCCCAAGGCTTCTGAACATAGAGAATTGATTATAAATCAATTTCGGCCAGGATTTCTTATATTTGGGCCTTTGGGCGTTGCATCAGGCATCTTCAAGTTATTGCTACTATATAATCAAATGAAGGGAGATTCTATTAACAACTATTCCCTCCGGCCCACTCTAAGTGGTCTATACTCAAAAATAAATTGTTTTTACACATAAAAGTATCTTAAATTCACATTGTTTTATACATAAAATATAATTCTTCTTAATCTATGTGCCCAAAAATAATGAACCGCTTAAAATGGTACGGAAAAAGTACCAATTTATTTTCTACTACACTAGTGGAAAAAAAATCTATCACATAACTCAGAGATGAGCTACTTAAATGAGTACACCATGTTGGTTTGAGTGAAAAAAAATCTATCACCTTGTTTGATTTGAATGATTATGGATAATTGATAAATAATTAATCTTAATCAAGCATTTTGTTTACATAATACGACCTGACCCATATTTTTATCATCCATTTGGGTGATTATTAATCATCCCAAACTTGGGAGGATTATATAATCATCTTTATTAGCAATAACTGAAGTAGGTAGCTGTTAGAGTAGTTACAATAACTGAATTGGTTAAGAAGTTATGAATATGTTAGTTAGTTGCAAGAAGTTAGAGTTAGTTATTCAGTTAAGATTATGTAACTGCTATCTCTTGTAATCTATATATACACAGCTCAAAGGAAGGAATAAAATTTGATTCTCTTCTTCATAACTATCGTATGATTTAGTTTCTTGATATGGTATAAGAGCTTGCCATTTTCTTTCTCTCGATCCTCATCAAAATCATACGAAAACTCTCTCCTTCCTAAATCACTACTTCTGCAACTCACCACTCTCTTCGTCTCTCTGAAAATTATGGAGTTATCAACCACATCAAGTAATATTCCATCCATGCATCCAATCACTCTCAAGCTGGATAGATCCAATTACAATTTCTGGAAATTTCAAGTATTGGCAACCGCAAGAGCTTACGGATTTGAAGATATTCTTCTTCAACAAACTCCTCCGTCTCAGTTTTTAGAGACGAATCTAAGGAACCTCCACAAATCCAGTTTATCTCACGTGGTTAAAACGTGATCAATTCATGTTTAGCTGGATCTTGGCATCTATTTCCCCACAGATGATCACATACATAGGCCGATGCAAAACAACAGCACAAATCTGGAATACGTTTGAGACGTTATTCCACTCTCAATCCAAAGCCCGAGCAATGCAGATGCGAAGTTAGCTTCAAGTTTTGAAAAAGGCGATTCTCCAATTGATGATTACATTCTTAAATTCAGGGAGATTTCTAACCAACTCTTCAACATAGGTCAAGAAATTTCAGAAACAAATCTGGTTTCATATATACTACAAGGTCTATGAGCTGAGTATGAGAGCATAAGTGTAGTCTTATCTTCAAGGTGTGAGGCGATGACACTACACGAAGTCCAATTCGCTCTACAAACTCATGAGCTTCGTTTGCAGAATCAAGCTGCTGCCTCAAACTCCACCAACCTAGCCTTTCATCCTCAAGCCAATGTTGTATATCACAATCATGGAAGTCAACGTGGCAGAGGAAGATCTGGGAGAGGACCAGGTCATGGTAGGGATGGAGGCTGGTTTTTCAATGGCAGTAGACTTATTTGCCAACTTTGTGGTAAGGCAAATCATGTAGCCTCAAAGTGCTACAAAAGGTTCGATGTGAACTTTGCTAGACCAGACTTGCAGCCCAACACTTCCATTCCACCTCAGGCCAATATGGCAAACACTGAACATCATGTTAATCATAATCTCGCTTCGCAATTTAACTCTCCTTCACGGTTCCCTCAGTCAAATCTCAATGCCTATTCAGATTATCATCATCTGCTCAATCGGTTGCCTCTGATTGGTATTTTGACTCGGGGCTTGAAAGACATGTAATACGGACCACGAAAATCTCCAATTCCAAGCTCCATATCACGGCAATGACACCTTGACAGTAGGTAATGGCTCTCACCTTCCTATTACTCATATTGGCTCAACATGTTTACCTAGCTCGAACTCATCTAAACCATTGTTGCTCAGCAATATCTTATTTGTTCCACACATAACCAAAAGTTCGCTAAGTATCGCTAAGTTTACCTTGGACAACAATGTGTTTTTGGAAATTCACTCAAATTCATGTTTTGTTAAGGACAAAAACTCTTACAAAATATTGCTGGAAGGAACACTTAGGGATGGCCTCTACCATTTGGATTTCACCAAGTCTCATGTTCCAGACGCTTCCTCGTTCCCAAAATCTCAGTTCAAACACTGTCTTACAACTCAAAATAAAGTAGATGTCAATATTTGGCATGATAGATTAGGCCACCCCTGTAATGGTGTATTGAGTACTACTCTCAAAGCAATGAATCTATCATAAAAAATGTCTAGCAAGAAGTTTTGTAATGCTGTGGTTGTAGGAAAAATACATTCCATGAATTTTCCTTCTATTGATATCAAAACAATCGCTCATTTCAACTCATACACACGATGTATGGGGTCCAAGTTCAATTGTTTCTCTTGAAGGTTTTAAATACTATATCCACTTTGTTGATGATTTCACTAGATTCACGTGGATCTTCCCTCTAGTATTAAAATCAGAAGTCATGACAGTGTTCAAAAAGTTTCACACTTTCATTGAACGACAATTTAATGTCAAACTCAAAGCCGTTCAATCCGATTGGGGAGGGGAGTATAGACCTCTAAAACCCTTTCTTGAATCTCTAGGCATTCAATTTAGACATCCTTGTCCACACACACACCAGCAAAATGGAAAATCTGAGAGAAAACATAGACACATTGTTGAACTTGGACTTAGTTTACTTGCCTCATCCTCTCTTCCTTATAAATTTTGGTGGGATGCCTTTACCACAGCTGTATGCCTCATCAATAGACTACCTTCACCATCACTAAATAATCTATCACCGTAGATTCTATTCAAATCGTTGCCAGATTATCACATGCTAAAAATATTTGGCTACAACTGTTACCCTTACCTTAGACCTTATAACACCTCCAAAATTCAATATAGGTCATCTAAATATCTTTTTCTTGGCTATAGTTCTATGCATAAGGGCTATCGTTGCCTTCACCCATCTGGAAAAATTTACATTGCTCGAACAGTGTTGTTCAATGAAAAGGAATTTCCATACAGTGAGTTGTTGGAAAAATCTCAATCCTTGAGCACAGATGCTAAACTCAGTCTGCTCCTCAAATTCAGATATTCAAATTCTTTTTCCTAGTATATCTCTTCCTACTTCAAATTCGTTATCTCCATCACTTCTCTCCTCTCCGAGTCAGAATGTTCCTCACACTCATGACCACCTCATAAACTCTTCTCACAGTACTAGTCCCTCTCAGAGTTCAATTTCAATCTCTCAAAATGATAGCTCAACTCATACTTCCTCGACCTATTTCCCAAAACCCTTCTTTAGACTTACACACTGCTCCTCCATTATCAAACACTCATCACATGGCTACTAGATCAAAGTGTGGCATATTCAAACCTAAGGTCTACATAGCCGTATCAAGCTTGTCACCCACTGCCATTGTAAATTCCTCTCAACACTCATCTGGTTCCAAGCCGATGATACTCTTGATAAGCTTAAGGCCCGACTTGTGGCCAAGGGTTTTCAGCAGCTAGCTGGTTTGGATTTCTTGGAGACTTTTAGCCCCGTGGTTAAACCAGTCTCTGTAAGACTTCTATTCTCTCTTGCTACAACTCACAAATGGGACATTCATCATATAGATATAAATAATGCATTCCTTAATATGTATCTTGACAAAGCTGTATACATGAAGCAACCACCGGGCTTCGAAGATTCTAAACATTCGGACTGGGTATGCAGACTAAAGAAATCTCTTTATGGGTTGAAACCGGCCCCTAGGGCCTGGTATGATAGACTGAAAACTCATCTTCTCAAGTTTGGATTTAAGTACTCAGCATCTGACCATTTGTTCTTCTTCATGAGAAATGGTGATGGAAAATTGTTATTAGTATTAGTTTATGTTGATGATATACTAATAACTGGGGATGATCCTTCACTTGTTACTCAGTTTATTCAAACTTTATCTGATGAGTTTGCTCTCAAGACATTGGGGAATGTCAACTTTTTCCTCGGTATTGAAGTGAATCGGAGGAATAACACCTACTTCTTGGCTCAAACCAAGTACATCAGAGATCTACTCAACCGAACCAAGCTCTTGGACAGTAAATCTCCGTCTTCACCATATGATCTAGGCACCAAGTTGCACAAATCTGATAGTCTTGCATTTTGTGATCCAACATTTTATCGAAGTATCATCGTTGCACTTCAATACTTAACCATTACTAGACCTGATATTTCGTTTATGGTCAACAAGCTCAGTCAGTTCATGCAACAACCCACTGAATTGCAGTGGAAAGCGTGTAAGCGGTTGCTCCGTTATCTAAAAGGTACTCTACATTACTCTCTTCGGTTCTCATCGTCCCCGTCTCTTCAACTTCAAGCTTTCTCGGATATGGATTGGGCCGGATCGATTGATGATAGAAAGTCTACTGGTGGATATCTGGTCTTCTTGGGTTCGAATTTGTTATCTTGGAGTTCCAAGAAACAAAATGTGGTGTCTAGAATTTCCACTGAAGCTGAATATAGGTCTTTGGCTGACACTTCAACTGAACTGATATGGATTCGGTCTCTTCTTCAGGAGATTGGGTATAATCTCTCACAATCTCCTATTATATGGTGCGAAAATAACAGTGCAACAGCAATGGCTTCCAACCCAATCTTACATGCACGCACAAAGCATATTGAGATTGATGTTCACTTTGTGCGAGACAAAGTCTTGAAGAAGGAGTTGGACGTGAGCGAGATATCTTGATGGATCATTGCCGATATACTTACGGCCGATGATCTCTCTTGGTTTCAGACGCTACTCAACAAGCTCTCGTTTGAAAAAGGATAGTCCAGTTTCAGTGGGGGTTGTATTAGCAATAACTGAAGTAGGTAGCTGTTAGAGTAGTTACAATAAATGAATTGGTTAAGAAGTTATGAATCTGTTAGTTAGTTGCAAGAAGTTAGAGTTAGTTATTCAGTTAAGATTATGTAACTGCTATCTCTTGTAATCTCTATATACACAGCTCAAAGGAAGGAATAAAATTTAATTCTCTTCTTCATAACTATCGTATGATTTAGTTTCTTGATAATCTTCAATTCAAAGTCAAAATTACAAAAATATCCTTATCGAAATTGTTTTTGGTTGGAATAGGGAGGGCCAACGTCGGCGGTGGCAGCAGTGGTGTAGATAAACAGTGGCAATCGGGCGGTAGAGTCGCGACTGCCGATGTTCGGCCGAGAGAGAGGACAAAGTAGGGTTGGCGATGGCACTGTTTCTATCACGATGGCGGCGGTGCTAGCCGAGAAAGAGGAAGAGGGCAACAATGATGCTGTTGTGCTGTTGCTGCTACTATCATCGTCGAGGCGGTGGTAATGATGTGAGCATTGGCGGACCCAGAGGGGGGGCAGTGGGGGCATTGGACCCCCTTGGGTCTTAAAAAATTACTAAGTATATGTATGTATTTTTCATATAATTGTTAAAATAGATTAATATTTTGTGTTGTGGTAGAGTTATGTATTTTGTGTGATATCGATATTGACTTGATCTTCCTTTTGTCATTATTGGTGTTAAGTTTTATAGTATCTTAGTGAAAATATATTAACATCTAATTTTTGATGATGTGCAAGTTATGAACAATACGATTTTTATTTGTATACAATTATTGTATATTTTATTCTTTAATTAAAAACTTGATATCCTATACGATTAAATATTTTTTACTATTATATTATTCTATCATTTGATGCTTGTTTATAATGGCGCATGTATCAATAATTAGAAATATATTTTGCTTTTATACTATACTATCAAGAACTGAAGTTTAAATTCAATATAGCTTTATTTGCAGTTCCTTCTTCATAATTTAGAAGATTGTAAATTAGAGTTCATTTCAAATATTATTATTATTTAGGTAGATGAAAGCTTATATGTTTCATTTTCATCAGTTAATTGACCTATCCATCCAAACTAAAAAATAAAAGAGAAATTCTTCAAAAAAAAAATAAAAGAGAAATATTGTGAGATGATCATACTTAACCTTTTTGATATAGTGATATAATTTAAATAGAGTTATAGTGGTATTAAAATTAGTATTTATTTCAAAGTTTAATTTATAAATTATATACTCCCTCCATCCACAAAATTCATTAAATTACTTATTTCCTCTTTGGGTCATCAACGAGAAACGTTTACTTTCTTCTTACAGACATGATCCCACATAACTCCCTCATATTTTATGGGTCATCTTCTCCACTAACTTTACATTCAATACAATTTATTAATACGTATGCTACTAAAATTTGTAAACGAATTTGGTGGACGAAATAAGTAATTATTTGGACCCCCTAAATAAAAAGTTTGGGTCCGTCACTGGATGTGAGCATGCCATCTGGCCAAAATTGAGAGGGTCAGTGGTGCCATGGTGGTGGCTGTCGGCAGTAGCCATCAACATAAAATGAGAAGGCTGAGCAGTAGCCATGAGGACGACTTATTGGAAAGCAGCCATGGATCTGAAGAGGCGCGAGCTTTACCGGTTCCAGAAAAGCGACGGCGGGTCTAGTTTGGAGAGAGAGAGAGATGCGACTGAGAGTGGAGAAAGATAGGGAGTTGAACGTTTTGAGAAGAGGAAGAAGGTGTATGACCCGATGTCCGTCGGAGCGGTGACGACGGAGCCGATGCGAGGCGGTGGAGTAGCGTTGACTGCGTTTGAGGGAGTGGGGCGACGCTGAGAAAGAAATGCGGAAGGGTTTCAATGAGAGTTAGAGAGGGAGAGAAGAAGCGTGTATAAGAGGGGGAGTTTTGGGCCCAAATTTGGGATCTGAAATTAAATTTTCTCATTGGACCTGGAAGTAATTATTTTTTAGGCTAATTTAATCAATTATTGCTGCAGTTTTTTTAATTAAATTGAGCATTAAGTTGATTAATTAATTGTAGGATTTAATTTGGTACAATAAATCAAATTACGTTAGCCAAGATTTTAATTCGAGGATTAGAAATTGAAGGAAAGTGAACAAAATGGCAATTTTGATAATATACTACATTTTAATGTTAATCCTTCAATTTATCGTATACCACAATCAATCAATTCAAACATAAAACTATATAATTCAAATAATCACATCTTATTCTATCCTATCAATCTTATTTATCTTATCCATCAAATCAAACTCCCATATGTATTGTAGTGTCAACTCTGTGGCACATGTTTAAGCGAAATTGCCCTAGCAATTTTTTTAATTATTATTATTAATGTCCCGGAGCCACATAGGAAACTGTGAAAGCGAGTCTTACTAAGAAGGTCAATGTCAAATTTCGCTTAAACATGTGTGGTGGAATTTCAGTTTTCAGTCACATACTTTGTGGTTTTACTAATTAGGTCACTCAACATATAGTTATGTTCTTGAATGTTTTGTAGGTCCTAAATTTAGTAAGCATGATCTTCTATGCAAATTGTTAATTTTTATTTTTTTTTAGTTATAGTTTTTTCACCAGGTTTGCAGGAAAGGTAATAGGCGACTACTTTGATATATTTAATAAATAAATAAATAACAAATTTCTACATACTTAATGTGGTAAATTTTAAAATTATGATATTGGTGCATCGCATGGGAAGGATGCTAGTCGTATGAAAAAAAATGAAAACCTTGTGATTTCATAATTCTAGGCTTCCAGCAACTTTTCGTGCGTTATTTTTGGTAGAAGTAGTTCCGCGAATAAAAAATTCGAGTATTGACATTAATACCGTAGAGAAAGACAGTTCGAATATCTTATTTTTAATCGTGCATCGGATGTAACGTAATAACGGTCAATAATTTTTGTCCATTACAATAGTAAACTCAAACACAAAAGGTAATTAAACATGAGTTGGTAAAGAGATGTAGAATAAATATTGAGACAATAATCATTATAAGAATTTGCACGATTAACGATGGAATTTTCTGTTGTTATACTGAATAAGTCCGTCGGTGATCTTAAATAACGACGGAACAATGACGGAAACAGTCCGTCGGTGAAAACATATCGTTGATTCACCGGCGGACTCTCGACGGATATAGGCGTCGCCGTTATGTACGCATGCCCGTCGTCGATCAACGACGAACAGTCCGTCGTTAAAGTTTAAAAAATAAACCATTTTTTCACATTTATCGCACTCGATTATCGACGGTCACCTGTTGAAAATGAAATCATTCAATTCAATAATACCTCAACAAACATGAAATCTCAATTCATCATTCAATTCAAATACATTAAAATAACTAAATCGTATTTGTTTTATCCATACAGAAAGCATATAAATATAATCCATCCGATGAAAGAAACACAAAGTAATATGATCCATACAATACATAAAAATGAGTAATAATGTATGATCAATAGGGAGGATGAGGTGGTGGTGATGCAAGTCCAGAGTGTGCTAGATGCTGATCCAGTATGTGATAAACGCGAACTTTACACGTTTATTTTTGATATTTAAAGATGATTTTAGATCAATAAAGTGCGTTTATGTCTTGGATCTCAATGCTTTTACATATTCTTGGAAGATCTTGCTCTTGGGTTCCGTTTTGGTGTTTTGTAGGCTTATAAGTTGGAAACCGGAGCATGGAGCGAAGCACGAGCAAAAGAAGGCTGAAAACAGGCTCTAGCGACCACCCTCATGCCGCTAGCCCGAAAGGCGAGCACAATATATGCTGAATCTGAGCTCGCGACCAGCCTAGCGATCGCTAGGCGGCCGCGAAAATCCACAAGACGCCCACTCCTAGCGACCATGAGGCGTGCCATGAGCTACCCAACGTGCGAAGAAAAGCACGCTCGATTTCGTGACCATGGCTAGCGACCATGAGCGGTCGCGAAGCTTACCTAGCGGCATAAGTCAGTCGCAAGCGAAGAATGCTTGGCTGGTTCACCTAGCGACCGAGCTCGCGACCATGACTCGACGGCCGCAGCGGAAGGCCCAAGTTAGGGTTTCGGCTTTGCTATAAATAGGGCATCGCCCCGCGCCTCAAGCCGCTCAGGACCTCGAATTGACGTTTTCCTCGGTTTTCATTATTTTTCATACTTTTGCTCTCTAGTTTTGATTTAGATTGATTCTAGCTTTAGTTTTCCATCATTCTACATTAGTTCTACGGTTTGTTATCGATTTGGAACATTTTCGTCCGAGCAATTGCATTCTTTTCTCGTTTTTCGCTGAGGTTGGGATTTGAACCCAACGATTGTTCTTCGGACGCTTCCCTACGGGTTTTATCAATTTAATTTCTGTTTTTATGATTAATTAGTATTTTATTCCATTAATTACGTCTAGCTAAATTTACATTCTAATCCTGTGGGTTTGCATGATTCTATCCTAAATGTTGTGATTCCTCGCTATCGTTATTTACCTTCCGGCATTGATTCATGATTCTTGGTGCTTATTTATATGTGTTGATTTCTGATCAATCTTGATGCATATCTAGTTGCCAGTTAATTTCTTAATAGTTTTAATTGTCAATCGATCTTGAATGCATGATACGGATAAACCTTGAGTCGTAGCTGAGATAGGAACATTCGTAGGAAGCATATTCTTTGTGATCCTTTTGAGTTGCTTATTTTCCTCTAGAGGCGTAAATAATAGGGAAAATTAGTAATCAACTACCACAATTGTCGTAACTGAAATTGTTGGTTACATATGTGATCTTCCATCTTGTCTGGATTAAATTGGTTAATAGGAAGCAGGATAAACATACATTATGGGTAGGATTAATGCATCCCTAGGGTTAGTCTTTCTCTCTTATTATCTCTTTGATATTTTATTGCTTTAGTTTATTTTCTAGTTGTCACCTTCTCCTTTGGATTTGATATCTGAAGCCCTAAACTTATATAAACCAAATTTGTGCTTGGATAATGATGAATTATTGTTGAGTTAGCTTCTGTGTTTTCGTGTTACAATCCCTGTGGATACGATACTCTGTTTACCTTATACTTGCGCGTTTTTCGTGTTAGAAAAGTGAGCGATCAAATTTTGGTGCCGTTGCCGAGGATTGTTAAGATTATATAGGAATAACTTGACAATTCGGAATTATTAATTCAAGTTGTATTTTTATTTTATTTCTCTTTGCTTGCCGGATCTAATTTCTTTGTTTCTCTCGGGTAGTTTATGATTACAAGGTCCCGGGACCTCCCGAGCCATTGTTAGATCCAGATCGAGACTACTCAAAGGAGAAAGAGGCGAGAGAAGAAAAGCGAGATGGTAGCAAACCCGAACAACGGGGTGTTCCTCCCAGCGGGGTATACCTCTGAACAAGCCGCACTTACAGCGGAATTTATGGAGATGCAACGTCAGATGGCGAACATGGGAATTTTAGTCCCTAATCCGGAGGTGAGACCTCTAAACTACATGTATCGACCTCCTGCCGAGCAATTTCAAGGAGGCGGATGGGGCACGGAGGTGAATGCGAATAACCGAGTTGAAGCCGGCCTAATCGGCATGGTTCAAGGAGAGCAGTTCGGAGGAGGGTGACGGAAGATCGAATGCCCATCTCGAGACATTCCTCGATATTTGTGACACCATCAAGCGAATGGGGTGCCACAAGATACGATCCGGATCGCATGTTCGGATTTTCATTGCGCAATCAAGCAAAGGACTGGTTCAAGAGTTTAGATCGTACTGGAATCAACAGTTGGGGGAATCTTTGCGAAAAGTTTCTCTCAAAGTACTTTCCACTCGCTAAAGCACAGAAGATCATAGCCGAGATTTTCCACTTCTCCCAGTTAGGAGATGAGTCATTGTTTGAGTCGTGGGAGAGATTTAGGGCTTGTTGAGAAAGTGCCGCAACATGGATTTTCTAGAGAGCGGACAGTTACGGTTCTATAGTGGTGACACCTCACACGAGGAGTATTATTGATGCATCGGCGGGAGGATGCACGCTAAATCGGCGAGTGGAGGAAGCTAGCAGAATTCTAGAAGAGATGGCTTGAATAGCTATCAATGGCCTATGGAGAGGACACCGGTGGTAAAGCGGCTCTTGTCGGCGATGCTAAATGCGATAATCGATGGGCGATTCACCCTTTTGAGAAGCCGATTCGAGAAGGAAAGGAAAGCAAAAGGAGTTGTTCACGTCAATGCTGCAGAGGCTGATATGAATGAGGCGGAAGATGTGAGTTACATAAATAAGAGGAACCGCCATGGGGGGAATCCAGCATACAATCCGAATAACTGAAGTCATCCTAATTTTTCGTATGCCAACCCCAACAATTTTCAACAACCTCCGCCAGTTTCTCGATTCGTAATGGGTGATTCGAGGACGAAGAAGCCGAGTTTAGAGGACATGATGCAGCAGTAGGTTGTGAGCAACCAACAATTGGCGACGAATCAGAATTCGTTCATAAGCAATACCGGGCAGAAGATAAATCATCCTGAGTCTCTTGTGATGGCTATGGGTAAACACATGAAGATGATGGAGAATCAAATCGATCGAGATAGCCGCAGTGAGCGGCGCAACACAAGTCGGGCAATTTCCGAGTGTCTGAGGTAAACCCTAAAATCACCGTAATGCCATTCAATTGAGGTGGACGAGCGATCGAACCACATGGAGAAGAAAGGCGAAGACAGGCGACAAAGGAGCACCTCGCGACCGAGCTCGCGACCGCGAGGGAGTCGGTCGATGGCGTTTACGAGGAGCTGCGGTGACCACGGTCGCTAGGAGAAGCAAGCGTTCGCGAAATCGGACGAGAGTTCGGAGGCGCACCAGCGACCGAGCTCGCGACCGTGAGCCCGGCCGCGAAGAAGAGCGCAGAAGCAGCCCAGACGGCTAGCGACCGCACCCGCGGTCGTGAAGAAGGCCGTGGTGACTCCGGCAAGGGCATATTCGACCTACAACCCTCGATTCGTTTCGAGTCAATTGGCCAAGCCCAATGCGATGAAGTCGACCCACTTTATGGAGATGTTTGAAAGGTGCGTATCAATATTCCTTTACTTGATGCACTCACGAGACATGCGGGATACGTGAAGTTTTGAAAGATCTTGTCGCAAATAAAAAGAAGCTCGAAATTCGAGGCGATAAATCTATCTCAAGAGTGCGGTCTTTGTCTGCGAAGAAGTTGCCGCTCGAACAAAAGGATCGAGCATACTTCACCATAGCATGTGTCATCGGAGGACAGACATTCTCCAAGGTTCTGTGTGATTTGGGGGCAAGCATCAATTTGATGCCGTTGTCCATTTTTAATAGATTGGAGATTGGAGAGATCAAGCCGACTACCATTGCTCTTCAGATGGCAGCCACATAAGTGATTTATCCGAAAGGGATAGTGGAGGTCGTGCTCGTGAAAGTTCGAGATTTCATCTTCCCAGCAGATTTCTTGGTTCTCGACATGCCAGAGGATGGGAACACGCCTCTTATTCTTGGAATACCGTTCCTAGCTATCGGTCGAGCACTGATAGACGTGCAAGATGGAGATCTCACCTTCAGGGTCAACGATGAGGAGATGAAAATCTCTATTTATGACGCAATGAAGCAACCTGAAGAGAAGACGATGGACGAATGTCGTGTTATCTAGCAAATTCCTCCCACTCAAGTGCAATCAGCTGATCCGGTGGAGTTTTGTATGTAGAACTCGATTTTCTCACCCGCAGACCATGATGAGGCGTGTGATGAGATCTTAGAGTATCTTGAGTCCATCGATGAAGTCAAGGCCCTCCTCGTGGAGTCAGTGCCTTATCAAGACGTGGGGAAGCCCGTTGGAGGAGAGGATGCTGTGGTGAAGAAGGAAGAGACCACACCCAAGATAGAGTTGAAGGAGCTTCCGGACCACCTTCAGTATGCCTTTCTAGGCGATGATGAGACGTGCCCAGTGATAGTATCTTCGGCTTTGACAGATGAGGAGTCACATAAATTGATGGTTGTGCTGAAACAATATAAGTCTGCGATTGGGTAGACTATCTCTGATATCAATGGGGTCAGCCCTTCAATTTGTATGCACCGGATCCTATTGGAGGATGAGTATAAGCCAAAGGTGCAACCTCAGCGCCGCTGAATCCCGCAATGCGAGAGGTCGTGAGGAAGGAAGTGTTGAAGCTTTTAGATGCGTACATGATCTATGCTATATCGAGACGGTGAGTGGGTTAGCCGGACTCAGTGGTATCGAAAGGGGTATCACGGTGATCGAGATGAGACGAGCGAGCTTGTGACGACAAGACTCGTGACGGGATGGCGGTTGCATTGACTATCGTGCTCGAACACCGCCACAAGGAAGGACCATTTTCCTTGCCCTTCATTGATCAGATGTTGGATGGATGGCGGGGTATGAGTTCTATTGTTTTCTAGATGGATATTCAGGGTACAATCAGATTGCCATCGCCCCTGAAGATCAGCGCAAGACGGCGTTCACATGCCCTTATGGAGTTTTGCCTATAGGAGAATGCCGTTTGTATTGTGCAATGCTCGACCACTTTCAAAGATGCATGATGTCCATCTTCCATGGGTTGTTGAAAATATTATGGAAGTCTTTATGGATGACTTTTCCGTTTGGCTCTTCGTTCGACCATTGTCTCCACAATCTGTCACAAGTGCTACAAAGATGTGAAGAGACGAATCTTGTTCTCAATTGGGAGAAGTGTCATTTCATGGTAAAAGAAGGTGTGTTGCTTGGTCACAAAGTCTCGGCCAAAGGTTTGGAAGTGGATCGGGCAAAGATAGTAGCAATCGAGAAACTACCTCCTCCCACAAATGTCAAATCCGTGAGGATTTTTCTCGATCATGCGGCTTCTATAGAAGATTCATCAAGGACTTCTCTGCAATCACGAAACCACTGTATGGACTGCTCGAGAAAGATACGAAGTTCGTGTTCACGAGTGAGTGTTTGGGGGCGTTTGAGAAATTGAAGCTAGCCCTGATATCGACCCAGTTTTGGTATCACCAGATTGGAGTCAACCACTCGAGCGGATGTGCGATGCTAGTGATTGGGCAGTGGGAGCTGTGTTGGGGTAGAAACGAGATAAGCTTTTCCGAGTCATCTATTATGCAAGTAAGACGCTCGACTCAGCTCAAATGAACTACACCACTACTGAGAAGGAATTACTTGTTGTGGTCTATGCTTTTGATAAGTTTAGACCTTATTTGGTGGGCACCCACACTGATCATGCCGCCATCGGTCATCTGTTCGCCAAGAAAGACTCGAAGCCACGATTGGTGAGATGGATCCTTCTCCTTCAAGAATTCGACATGGAGATCAAAGATAGAAAGGGCTGCGAGAATGTGGTTGCCAACCACTTATCGAGATTAGAGAAGCCAGTCGAAGGAGAGGGGATAAGAAGATTGGGATCAAGGAGAACTTCCCAGACGAGTACATTTTGAGCATCATTGATTACACACGATGGTATGCTGATTTTGTAAAGTACTTGGTGATTGGAGTTTTACCTCCATCGTGCAGTCCTCATCAGAAAAAGAAGTTTCTCCACGATGTCAAGTTTTATTATTGCGATGATCCCCATCTCTACCGCCGATGTGCCGATGGTGCGATCGTCATTGTGTTCCCCAAGGAGAATGGGAGAACATAATCCACGAGTGCCATAGTTCTTTAAATGGAGGACATTTTGCGGCGCCAAGGCGGGGCAAAGGTTTGCAAAAGTGGATTCTATTGGCCTTCGATCTTCAAGGATTGCCGTCTTTTATTAAGAGTTGTGACCATGTCCAAAGAATGGGAAAC
The DNA here is from genome assembly GCA_036937905.1 of Salvia rosmarinus. Classification (NCBI taxonomy): domain Eukaryota; kingdom Viridiplantae; phylum Streptophyta; class Magnoliopsida; order Lamiales; family Lamiaceae; genus Salvia; species Salvia rosmarinus. The sequence continues at coordinate 101,103,765 of CM072819.1, forward strand.
GTCACTAAGAAGGCGAGATGCCACGAAGACCATCATGGAAGTGGAACTATTTGACGTATGGGGGATCGACTTTATGTGTCCGTTCCCCATGTCTTGTGGTTACACGTACATTTTACTCGTTGTGGAGTATGTTTCCCGGTGGGTAGAGGCGATTCCCACTGCCACGAACGACTCCAAGGTAGTGATCAAGTTTCTCCACAAGAATATTCTGACTTGATTTGGAGTCCCGAGAGCGTTGATCAGCGATGGAGGGTCGCATTTCAATAATAAGTGGCTAGGCAATGTCCTAGCTAAGTATGGTGTGAAGCATAGAGTGACATCCCCATATCATCCACAAGCGAATGGGCAAGCCGAACTCGCCAACCAAGAGATAAAGCAAATTTTGGAGAAGTCAGTTGTGAATAGGAAAGATTAGGCCAAGCAATTGGATGATGCTCTTTGAGCCTACCAGACTGCTTACAAAACTCCCATCGGGCTATCTCCATATCAAATGGTATTTGGTAAATCTTGCCATTTACCAGTTGAATTGGAGCACAAAGCTTATTGGGCCACGAGGAGAATTAACATGGATTTCAAAGAGGCCGGTTTGATGAGAAGTGAACAATTGTTGGAACTTGATGAATGGAGGAATGAAGCTTTTGAAAATTCCGAATATCTGAGGAAAGAGCTCGAAAATTCCACGACCTTCACATTCGTTCCAAAGTTTGCTCGGGTAATGAGGTTTTACTTTACAATGCTCGACTCCATCTCTTCCCGGAAAGCTTAAGTCGAGATGGTCGGGCCGTACATCGCTCACCGAGCTCACACCAATGGGAGTTATGAATTGCTAGACTCGGTGGAAATATTTTCAAGGTGAGCGGCCAATACCTCAAATCCTACTTTAAGTCACACTTGACCGAGAAGTCAAGGTGACCAAGCTCAACGAACCATGATGAGAGGTAACGTCGAGCTAGCGACGATAAATCTAGCACTTGGTTGGGAGGTAACCAGCGAGCTTTACATGCTTTTGTTTTGTCGTTTTGTTTTGTTTTGTTTGTTTGTGTCGTGTCTCGTTGGTTTTTGTTAAGTCCCAAGGTGTTTAATGGCTTTATATATTTATATAAAAAAAAAACCTTCCTTGCGACCACCCTCGCGACCGCCAAGAGTGGTCGCGGAAAAAGCAGTATCTGTTTTGGCTGCGAGAATACAATTGTATAGCATTTGGGCATACCTCGCGACCGAGCTCATGATCATGAGCCCGGACGCCAAGCATGCCCGACCCATGCCGGTGATCGACCAGCGTATTTTGGCCCTAATTTTAACCCATTTCCGTTTTTAACACACACACGCATATTACAACAAAAACTCTCTCTCAAGCACCATAGCCCTAAATTTTCACCTCACTTGAATTTTTCACCTCTAATCCACTCAAGGTATGCTTCATTTACTTAATTCTTATTGAATTTACGCTTTTTAGCATGATTTAGAGGCATTTTGTCCATTATATCTTCTTGTTGTGGATTATTGAATATTTGAGGAACTAGGGCTTCTATTGCAAAAATTACTTGGTGTTTGAGCATGTTTGTTTCAATGTTAGGTCTATTGATGTTCTTAGATTCATATTGTTGGTTTAATTTGCCTACATTATTGAATTGGGTTGCAAAATTTTGAAAAAACCCTAGTTTTTGCCGCGGTATGAACCTCGTGACCGGGCTCGCGACCATGACGTCATCATGGCACACCTCTGTGACGCCTTCACGTGCTTAGTTTGTGGGCTCAAATTGCTACCTCGCGACCTCCCTCGCGACCGTGAGGTTAGCCGCGAGGCAGCTCCAGTATTCTATTTTCATGAGTTTTTGCATGTGTGTGCATTTTCTCTCCCTCGTTTCACCTTGTTAGACCATATGTTAGTATAGGGGGAGCATTTTTGCTAAGTTTAAGTTCGGGGGAGGTCTATATATTGCTATGGGTTGCCGTTTTCTTTCGATTTCCTTTTTAATAAGTACATGAGCTAACGTTGACTTCTCTTTAGGTACATTATGTCGCGTGCTTCCAGCCACAAACGAAAGGGCAAGGAGGTCGCCTCCTCTTCGCATGTTGACACAGATGATTAATTCGACCCCGAAACCTTTGGGGTGCGATTGCCAACATCCTCATCAAGGGATAGGTGGAGGAGATTGGTGCAACTACGGCACAGGCACTCACGGTTTATGTGCATAGACACGTGTCAAGCCATGGGGATAGCCAACGATGTCACATGGCTAGCTGAGAGGGCCGGTCTATATTCTGTTATAACGGCCAACTACCTGACATACCGAATCCTCACTCTGGAATTCCTGTCGACCGTCCGAGTACACAAGTCACATGGGTCGTCGGACTATATCACTTTCCAGATGGACAATGAGCCACGCCAACTCTCAGTGGATGAGCTGAATGGAATCATCAATGGTGATCCCGAGGGTCAATACATCGGAGATTTGGAGACCACGCCACAGAATGTGTGGCCGTTATTCGTGGACACCACTCTCGAGCAGAACCCATCTTATGACGCCTCCAGAGCCAAGGCAAGTTCCATAAGGAACCCCGCGGTGCGCTACTTTCACCGCCTGATCACCTTCACCATCTATGGCCGTAACAATGCCGGCACAGTCGTTTCACAGGACATGAGTCTTTTAATTGGAGATGCGACTCGACATAAGATGAATGCCGACATGTTCCTTGCACAAAGACTTTCGGATCTGGTCGAGGTCTCGGGAGCGACCGATATGCGTAGGAGGATTCGTTACCCCAAGTCGATTTCTTGGGTGACGATTCGTGAGAGTCCTATCTCTCAAGATATCTTCTGGACAAGCCACATCTATATGTCCGGACGTTTTTGAAGAGACACCCGAGCTGTTACCTCTGGTTACTATACGACAAGCACGACCGGTCTGTTCTTCGCCTGCCCAACACGGATCTCACCAGTTTAAGCAGATTTGGTGCAGCGGAGGTTGATTGGAACTTGCGCTCCGGTCTTCACTACTCATGGGTTCGGCGCTTGAATACGCAAGGCGAGATCGAGAGAGAGCGGAATGAGGAGGAAGCCGAGCAGGAGGAGCAGGTCGAGCCGGATGTGGCACATGAGACAGGCGGTATATTGCACCCGCCACCCATTCAAGGCGACCCCAAAATATATGAGCGCATGGATCGCATAGATGGTCGACTTGACCATATTGACGGGCGCCTGACATCCATTTTGGCCCAGCAGCAGGCCCAATTCGAGCAACAACAAGCCCTCCTCGCCCAACACCAAGCACATCAAGAGCACCAAAGACAAATGATGGAGATGATGCAGAGGTGGGATCAGTGGCGAGGATTCTATCCGCCGCCGGAGTAGCGCGGCATACGAGGTAAGGTCTCTCGACCAACTACTCTTTTCTGCAAACCTTATTGCCTCCATTTCCACCTGTTTACAATAAGTTTGGGGGGAGTGGACGAGTTTGGTTGGTTAAGAGTCATGTTTATGTTTTTATGTTTTCTTGTAAAGTTGTTATGCTTTGGGGCTTTTGTCGTGTTTTTGTTTTGTTGTATCTGTCGATCAACGAGTTAAGTGAAATGTGTTAATACATGTTTCCAATGATGATAGAAATTTTCTGAAAAATGTTGTTTATAGTGCACATGATGTGTTAGGAAACGAAGCATGAATGGCTTGAGATTGCTTAGCTTGTTGTTTTTCACCATTTGCTTAAACCGTGAGACTTGAGCTTTACTGTATAAACATCTTGATACAGTTTCTTTTAATTGTGTGATATCGTGCATGTAATTATCTTCTAGAACTTGCCATTTTTCTGTGTCGAGGCTGCAATATGTGTTTTGAATATGGAAAGGATAAAATGTCATCTTTGCTAAACCACATATTTACCCAAACACTAGCCCAATGATACATACCGTTTGTCGCCTTCTTTGAGACTTTATTCTTTCGATTAACCGGATGATAGGAGGTGAGGATGGATATGAGAATCAAATGGGAGGAAATTTTTTTTTTGATATTCTAAGTTGGGATAAAAGATAAAGGATGGTACCCGTGATAAAAAAGAATAGACCTATAAGCTCTATTACAAAGCCAAAAAAGAAAAATTTTGTGAAAATGTGAGCATAAAGGAAGTCAATTATCATAGTATATGGTACCATGAGTTGCATAAATGATTGAATTAGTATGTTGGAAAGAAAAGGGGAAATGGACAAAGTCCATATGAGTTGAATGTATAAATGGAGGTACTTGGAGGTATATTTGAGTCACTTAGCCATATATTATCCTACCTTAACCAATGTGCCTACATTACAACCTATGAAAAGTCATTTTTGATTCGAATTTGAACGCATTTGATGTGGTGGAGATATTAGAGAAATGGCAAGCCTATGGTGAGATTTTTGCATTGCATTGATTATTGAGTGTATATACGTCCTTTATTTCTTTATGAGTTGAGTGTACTCTATATATTACGCACATGCCGTTGTGAGGGTGGAATTGAATGAGGTTTTTGCTTTCAATGGTTGTACATTGTCGAGTTGACTAATGTCGTCGTGTAAGCGCTAATGATTTTGAGCTTTGAGATATTTACGAGGCGTTATTGTGTTAATCACCTTTCTTGGCTTCGTTGATCTTTTGTTGTGTCTCTCTTTCTTTTGGTTTTGTTTTTGTTTGAGGACAAACAATGCTTTAAGTTTGGGGGGTTTGATAAACGCGAACTTTACACGTTTATTGTTGATATTTAAAGATGATTTTAGATCAATAAAGTGCGTTTATGTCTTGGATCTCAATGCTTTTACATATTCTTGGAAGATACTGCTCTTGGGTTCCGTTTTTGGTGTTTTGTAGGCTTATAAGTTGAAAACCGAAGCATGGAACGAAGCACGAGCATAAGAAGGCTGAAAACAGGGCCTAGCGACCACCCTCATGACGCTAGCTCAGCCTTGAGCACAATATATGTGCTGAGCTGAAGCCTCACAACCAGCCTAGCGACCGCTAGGCCGGCGGCGAGGAAATCCACAAGACGCGACCACTCCCAGCGACCGCGAGACGTGCCCGCGAGCTACCCAACGTGCGAAGAAAAGCTTCTGCCCGATTTCTCGTGACCATGGCTAGCGACCGCGAGCCAGGTCGCGAAGCTTACCTAGCGGCCGCAAGTCAAGTCGCAAGCGAAGAAGACGCGCACGTGAAGTTCACCTAGCGACCGAGCTCGCGACCACGAGCTCGGCCGCGAAGCGCAGCGGAAGGCCCAAAAATTAGGGTTTCCAGCTTTGCCTATAAATAGGGCATCGCCCCCTCGCGCCTCCAAGCCGCTCCAGACCTCAAATTGAAGTTTTTCCTCAGTTTTTCATTATTTTTTATACTTTTGCACTCTAGTTTTGATTTAGATTGATTCTAGCTTTAGTTTTCCATCATTCTACATTAGTTCTACGGTTTGTTATCGATTTGGAACGTTTTCGTCCGAACGAATTGCATCATTTTCTCGTTTTCCACTGAGGTTGGGATTTGAACCCAACGATTGTTCTTCAGACGCTTTCCTACGAGTTTTATCAATTTAATTTCTGTTTTTATGATTAATTCGTATTTTATTCCGTTAATTATGTCTAGCTAAATTTATGTTCTAATCCTAGGGTTTGCATGATTCTATCCTAAATGTTGTGATTCCTGCTATCGTTATTTACCTTCATGGCATTGATTCATGATTCTTGGTGCTTATTTGTATGTTTTGATTTCTGATCAATCTTGATGCATATCTAGTTGCCGCTTATTTTGCATGTTTTTGTTATGTTTTTCTATGTTTGTTTTAGACGATTTGATTCCTATTCGTTTAGTTTTGAATATCTTTTTATTGGAATCATGTTCGTTTTTGTTTTGTGTAGGGAATGTTCGCGTTTAAGCATTTTGAGCATAAAAACGCACCCAAGCGTCGGACTCGGCGTAGCCGGCGCTGGGTGCGTTTGGCATCGTGAGGACGCTCGAGAGGTCGGCGTCCGTGTCCATCCGCGCTGGGTGCCGTATCGCCCTTAGGGTGCCCGCGTCCGTCCGTGGCGTCCGGCACTTGTGCCCTCGCTGAAGTTGCCCAGAGATCGCCCACGTCCGTCGCTGGCGTGCGTCCGATGTTGGGCGCGTGTTGAAGTCGTCGAGAGATGCCCGTCTTTGGCGCGTCCGTCGTCGCTCCCGAGCTGAAGTCGTCGAGAGATGCCCGCGTTTGGGCTCCCAGTTGAATCCGTGGCCCGAATCATCGTCGTCGAAGGTTGCGTCGGGCTTGGCTCCGTTTTCGCGAGCGCCAGCGTCCGTATTGCATAGCGTCCGGTCTTGGGTGACCATGATTTCGTCTTATTTTGAAGGCCAGCGTCCGTGTCCGATCCGACTTTGGGCGAAAATTTGGCACTATATATATTTTGTAAACGCGCGTTGAAACCCTAGTTCTTATTTTATTTTGGATTCGTCAGTTTATTTGAGAGCATTCCTCCACGCGAATTATTCCTCATTTATTTTCTAAGTAATTCCTTTGCATTGGATTGATTCAAGAACTTTGATTGAAGAAATTCTTCAATGACTTTTGCGATTGTAAGAATTGTTATTCTCTTTTCCTCCGTTAAATTATTGAATAATGATTTCTATTAATTTCAATTGTTTGATCCGTGAGATGAGCATGAACTAATCTTCTTCTAGGGTTGGGTGATTCAAATTGATTGATTGTTTATTTGTTTTGATTGAGTATACCAATTGAATCTTAGGGTTTACTGTTAAGTGATTGATCACCATTTAATTGTTTATGTTTCGTGTATTATCGAGAGATAGATACGTTGCATCATAGGAATCAATTGGATTAGAGGTTACCGGAAACGGGTACTCTAATAGTTTATGTATTTGTGAAATTTGATAACCTAGGTTTAATCCACGGAACGAAAGTCGAGTGTTTGGATTGAGGTTTGAGGATTGCATGAATAGGTAGATTTCTTAAGCAAGCATAAATCAATTAATCAAGGCGAAGAACCCTAATACCCTAGTCTTTCTCACAATCTTGAATTACTCCTATTGCTATTGAACTGCTTTGAACATTTGTTTGAATCGTTTGCGTGATTTAATTTCTGTCAATTTTAGTTAAGCATCACCCCAATCAAGTTTAGGATTTAGATTTACCGTTTTTATCGTAACACATCATAAGCCCTGTTAAGTCTTCCTCGAGAGATTCGACTTGGGTCGACCTTACCACCCTATAGGGACCTCGTACTATTGCGAGCGACTTAGTAGAACAATTTGGTCGGAACAAATTTTGGCGCCGTTGCCGGGGAAGGCTTTAGGCATTTTTGATTGTGTTATTTTCTCCTCCTTATCTTCTATTTTTCTTTATTTTATTTTTGTTTGGTTATTTTCTTCCCTCAGGTGCGCGTAATCCGTTTTCTTGTCTTGTGTTTTTGTATGCTAGGTCGTCGAAGTCTTAAAAGGAAGTTGGCACCAGTATTCGACAACATTCACAGGGTGAGAGATTTTAATCTTTCGAACTCGGAAGAAGAAAGCTCGTCTGAAAGTGAGACGAGTTCAGCGACAGTTGAGCACGAGAATTTGGAGAGTAGATCTCCAAGTGAGGAATTTGTGCCAGAAGAAATGGCAGCAAATGGAGGAGTCAACGAAGAAGGAAACCCACGGATGCGTGACTTTGCTCGACCCGTCATTGGGGTGACAACGTCATGCATAGTCCTCGGGGATCCGGCCCGAAACTACGAGTTGAAGCCCATCCACTTCAACCTTCTACCTTCTTTCTATGGGATGCCGAGCGAGGATGCTTTGAACTTCATCCGGGAGTTCTATGCAGTGGTTCACACTTTTCCGTTGAACGGGCTCTCAGAAGATACGCTGAGAATGAGGTGTTTTCCTTACACCTTGAAGGATAGAGCCAAGACATGGTTGATGTCTCTACAGCCTGGTTCACTGACGAGTTGGCAAGCCGTATATGATAAGTTCATGGGAAAATACTACTCGAACCAGAAAACACAAGAGCTGAGGGCTCAGATAGCCACCTTCAAGCAGATGGCTGGAGAACCTCTGCATGAGACATGGGATCGTTTCAAATCGTTACAGCAGCAGTGCCCGCATCACCATTACCCAGCTGAGCTTCTCAATCAGTTTTTCTATGATGGATTGACGATGGATTTTCAATACATGATAGATAATGCGGCTGGAGGAGACATTGGAAACTACATTGCTGATGATGTTAGCGAGATTTTGGAGACGCTAGCTGCAAACTCGCAAAGGAGAAGTGCAGGACGAAGACCTGCTGCAGTAAAAGAGGTGACGCCTAACTTTGAAGTGACACAACAATTGGCAGAACTCACTCGCCAAGTTCAGTTATTGAGAGTGAACGAGTCTCAACCCCGCCTCAATTCCAACAGCAACAAGTGATGTCAATGGAGACATGTGGTATTTGTGGTGAAGCGGGACACGGGGCCAACATGTGCCAACGAGTCAATGAGATGGCATATGATGAAGTGCAAGTAAATGCTATGCAAGGGTTCCAACAAGGGTTCCAAAGAGGCAATCAACAAGGGTATCAACCGAGGCCTAAATCGATCCTTTTCAAATTCATACAATCCCGTGGAGAGATCATCCTAATTTCTCTGGAGTCGAAATCAAGGGGATCTAGTCGGGAGCTCGGTTCGAGACAACAACCTCCTCGGCGGAAGGTTCCAAAGCGGAAAACAACAATTGCGTGACCACCTCCACAAACCCAACAAGCGGTAGGGTGCACGAGGAAGCCAACACTTGAGGATTCTCTACATACTTTTATCCAAGCAAGTCATCAGAGATTTGAGTCTGTGGAAGCATCAATGAAGAGGATAGAGACTCAAGTAGGACAGTTAGCTGGGACCGTTGGAGAATTGGCACAACAAGGACAAAAGGAAAATTGCCTGGTCGGCTGAACAAGCACAAGCAATCACGGTTCTCAGGAGTGGAAAAACGATTGACAATAAAGTGGAAATTCCACTAGAGGAACCAGAATTGACTAAGGTGACTGAGGAAGTGCAAAATGAAAGCACAGAGGAGGAAGAGAAGAGACATCCGAGGCTTCACAAAGCCGAGAATCCGTATCAACCTCCAATTCCCTTTCCGAGCAGGTTGAGAAGTGAAAAGAAGGATCAGCAGTTCTTAGAGTTCTACAAGATGCTATCTAAAGTGAATGTGAACTTGCCTCTCCTTGATGTTATTCGAAACGTGCCAGCATATGTCAAATTCTTCAAAGAGTTGGCATCGAAAAAGAGAAAGTTTGTAGATGACGAGAAGGTGATTGTATCCGAGGTTGCCAGTGCTATTTTTCAGCATCAATTGCCACCAAAGCAGCGCGATCCAGGAAGCTTTGTGATAAAGATTGCTTTGGGAAATGGAAAGGAAGCTACAGGCATGCTCGACCTAGGTGCAGGTATAAACTTAATGCCTTACTCTATTTTTGAGCAACTAGAATTAGGGGAATTAAAACCTACTCGCATGTGTCTACAGTTAGCTGATAGATCAATTCGTTACCCTAAGGGGATTATCGAGGACATATTAGTCAGAGTGGGTGGGTTGATTATTCCTGTTGATTTTGTTGTTCTTGATGTGGGTGACGTTAAGGAAAATGGTAGAGAGCACACAATTCTTTTAGGTAGACCTTTTATGGCTACAACCAACACGTTGATTGATGTTAAAAATGGAGTATTGAAAATGACAGTGTTGGGAGAAACTGTGTCCTTTTCTGTTAGAGATAGCACTATAGTACCATCTTCTGATGTGATTGATAATTGTTCTTACATAGATGCTATTGATTGCTTTGTGGTCGAGACATGTGTATTGCAGGAAGATCGCATAGAAACTTTCCTTGCAGGTTTTGATGAAAATGAAGAGAAGCTCTGTCTGGAGAGCAATATTGCGGAGGAGAACCGGAAGATAGAAGTGGAAAGATTACCTCCGCAAGGGAAACTAGACCTCAAAGAGTTACCCGAACACCTCAAATATGTCTACCTCGAGGAGGGTGAGCAGAAACCTGTCATAATCTTTGCCGGGTTAAATAAGGTAGAGGAAGAACAACTCATTGAGGTGCTAAGAAAGAATAAACAAGCTCTTGGATGGAGTATGTCTGATATTCGAGGGATAAGCCCAGCAAAGTGCATGCATCGGATAGTACTTGAAGAAGGGGCTAGGCCAATTCGGGAAGGACAACGAAGGTTGAATCCTAATCTTATGGAGGTAGTCAAGAAAGAGATTCTAAAGCTCCTTGCAGAAGGACTCATCTATCCCGTAGCAGACAGTCAGTGGGTTAGTCCAGTTCACGTGGTACCTAAGAAAGGTGGTATAACTGTGGTGAAAAATGATAAAGGAGAGCTTGTGCCAACAAGGACCACCACTGGATGGAGGATGTGCATCGACTACAGAAAGTTGAATGCCACCACTAGAAAGGATCATTTTCCTCTTCCATTTATTGATCAAATGTTAGATAAGCTAGCTGGACATGAATATTATTGTTTTCTTGATGGTTTGTCTGGTTATTATCAGGTAGCAATTGCTCCGGAGGATCAAGCCAAAACAACTTTCACTTGTCCGTTTGGCACTTTCGCATGGAGGAGGATGCCGTTTGGTCTGTGCAATGCCCCTGGAACGTTTCAAAGATGCATGACATCTATCTTTTCAGAAATGATTGGTAATTTCATTGAGGTATTTATGGATGATTTTTCAGTTTTTGGATTATCTTTTCATGATTGTCTTATGAAATTAGATGTGGTTCTTGCACGTTGTATTGAATGCAATCTTACACTAAGTTGGGAAAAGAGTCATTTTATGGTGACAAGTGGGATTGTATTGGGACATGTGATATCTAAAAAGGGGATTCAAGTTGATAAAGCAAAAATTGATGTAATTGAAAAATTACCTCCACCAATTGATGTTAGAGGAATTAGAAGTTTCTTAGGGCACGCAGGATTTTATAGGCGATTTATTAAGGATTTTTCTAAAATAAGTCAACCATTATGTAAATTGCTTGCCCAAGATGTTCCTTTTCTATTTGATGAAAGTTGCTTGCATGCTTTCAATACTTTGAAAGAAAAACTTATCTCTGCACCTATTGTTGTTGCCCCTGATTGGTCATTGCCCTTTGAGATTATGTGTGATGCATCGAACACTGCAGTAGGAGTTGTCCTTGGTCAACGTATTGATAAAATGTTGCGTGTGATTTACTATGCTAGTTTAACTCTTAATTCTGCACAAGGAAATTACACGACTACAGAAAAGGAGCTTTTAGCTGTGGTTTTTGCTTTAGACAAGTTTAGGTCTTACATTCTAGGATCTAAAACAATTGTACACAGTGATCATGCAGCTCTTCGATACTTGATGTCTAAACCTCAAGCCAAACCTAGATTGATTAGGTGGATTTTATTGTTGCAAGAATTCGATGTTGAGATTAAGGATAGAAAGGGTAGTGAGAATGCAGTAGCTGATCATTTATCTCGTCTCCCCTTTAACTCCCAATCGGATGACTTACATCAATCTGGCATTAGTGATGAGTTTCCCTTTGAGCATGCATTTGAGACTTCTGTTATTCCTTGGTATGCTGATATATGCAATTATCTTGCAAGTGGAAAATTACGTCCTGATATTTCTTCTCAAGAGAAGAAAAGGTTTTTGTCTTCTTGCAGGAACTACTATTGGGATGATCCTTATCTTTTTCGCCTTGGTAAGGATGAGGTTATCAGAAGATGCATTCCAGCAGAGGAGCAGCTAGAGATACTGACGTTGTGTCATGCTTCACATTGTGGAGGACATTTTGGGGGTCGTAAGACCGCCTTTAAGGTTCTTCAATCTGGATTTTATTGGCCGTCAATCTTTAAGGATGCGCATAATTTCTATTTAGCATGTGATAGGTGTCAACGGGTTGGTGCGATAGGAGTTAGAAATGAGATGCCTTTGAATACTAATCTACCTGTTGAAATTTTTGATGTGTGGGGCATTGATTTTATGGGTCCTTTTCCAAAGTCTTGTGGATTTGAGTATATTCTTCTAGCTGTAGATTATGTGTCCAAATGGGTGGAAGCGATTCCTACCCGGACATGTGATGCTAATATTGTCATCAAGTTTGTGCAGGATAATATTCTTTGCAGGTTTGGATTTCCTCGAGCTATAATTAGTGATGGGGGAAAACACTTCTGTAATAAGTTATTTGAGAAATTGATGAAGAAGAATGGAGTTTCCCACAAAGTAGCAACACCATATCACCCTCAAACTTGAGACGGTCGAGGCGAGCAACAAGCAAATCAGTGGATTACGGAGAAAATGGTGAAGCCATCGAGAAAAGATTGGGCAACTAAATTGAATGAGGCTCTGTGGGCATATCGAACAGCTTATAAAACCGTTTTAGGGATGAGTCCTTATAAGTTGGTCTATGGTAAGTCTTGTCATCTTCCGGTTGAGATTGAACATAAAGCATATTGGGCAATTAGGAATGTGAATTTGGATTTGTCTCAAGCGAAAAAGAGCGGACTTTACGGTTATGCGAGCTTGAAGAACTGCGTGATGAAGCCTATGAGAATGCTCGAATTTATAAGGAAAAGGTGAAGAGAATTCATGATAAGAAATTGGTGAGAAAAGATCTTCAACCTGGAATGAAAGTGCTTTTGTTTAATTCACGGTTAAGATTGTTTCCCGGGAAGCTTCGGAGTAGATGGAGTGGTCCATATGAGATAGAAGAGGTGTTTCCCTACGGAACGGTGAAATTGTACAATCGTGATGAGAAGAAGTCCTTCCAAGTTAATGGACAACGTGTGAAGTTGTACATTGAAGGAGCACCGAATGTGATGGAGACTGAGTCGATAAGACTCCAAGAAGCAGTGTCAGAATGAAGGATTAATGGTCGGGCTAGTGACGGTAAAACTAGCGCTTCGTGGGAGGCAACCCACGTTTCTTTATGCTTTGATTTTATTTTCTTTTGTTTTTGTTTTTGTTTGTGTTTTTGTCTTCGTTTTTGTTATGAGTGGTGTAGGATTTGGAGTATTATATTTTGAAGCCTTGGGTGTATGGAGAAGAAAAATCGAGGTGTGGAGCTATCATTTTGCAGCAGAAGCAAGACCCAAGCGCCGGACGTAGGCCAACCGGCGCTGCGTATTATCAAAATTTCATCCAGAGGAGTACCCCAGGCGTCGGACGCACCGAAACCGGTGCTGGGGTACCATTGAAACCATTCATCGTGTAGACAGAGAGTTCACCCAGCGTCGACGCCGGTGAAACCGGCGTTGGGTGCCAAACGTGAATGTGCAGATAAGGTGACCAGGCACGGGGCCCGAAACCGTGGCTGGGTCCATTTCTATGATTTTTTAAAAAAATATTTTATTATTTAAAGGGTTTATTATTATATAACGAATGTTAGGGTTTGGCTCTCACTTATTCGTTTTCTTTCAGCTTCTTCTTCTCGAGAGAACTCACGCTTCCATTCTATCCATCCGCCCTCCATCTCCTTCCGTCCGGCGTGCTCTCCAAGCCGCGTCCAACACCGTGTTCCACTCCTCCGTCCGTGCGAGCTCTCCGTCCGCTCTGCCGCGTCATGTCGCGCACTCTTCGCGCGCGCTTCTCGCCGTCCGCGCCGATCCGGCGCCCACCACCAGCGCGCCGCGCGCCGCTCCGTCCGCTTAGCTCCGTCCTGCGCTTCCACCTCAGCGCCGCGCGCCGCGCTCCTTCCGCTCTCAAGCCTCCGTCCGGTGTTTCCACTTCAGCGCCGCGCGCCTCTCCGCTGCTCTTGCCGCGTCCGCCTTCTACCCTTCCGACTCGCTTAATCTTCCTTCCGTCCGCGCCGCCATCCTTCCATCCGTCGCCGCGCCCTTGTCGTCGTGCCTTAAGCTCTCGCGCCGTCTCGAAATCGCGCCCGGCTCGTAAGCTTCACCCGTCCTCGGCTCTCGAACCGCGCCTGCCTCGCCCCGGCTCCGCGCCGTTCGCCCATTCCTCGGCTCCATCTTCGCCTCGTCCGTCTCGATCGCATCCGGCGCTTGCCCTCATCCTCGCGCCCGGTAGCGAGCTTTATCGAACCGGTGCTTCCGTGCCCGACCTCGTCCGTGCTCACTCAGCCTTATCCGGCGTTTCACTCGCCCTCGTCCAGTGCCTCTCGCACAAAGATCAATATGGTTCGCACGAAGCAAGTTGGCGGATCTAGCTCCCGTCATCCACGAGATGATGACGTTCCTATGGAGGAACCTGTAGAAGACATCAGTATAATGTATTCAGCCGCCTTTCCCATCTATAATCCTGTGGAAGGTACTCTTCATCGTCGCTTTATCCATCAAGATATAACTCCTCCACGTGTATTTAATTGGCAACTGATGATAAGCTTGGGTCTTGAAGATAAAATTAAAAAATATTTAAAGAACTTAGGCTTGCTTCAGTATGCTATGATGGAATTGCCTGGTTATTCTCCGTTATTGGTTGAATTCTATTGTACAATGAGATTTGATGATGAATCCGACACTATGACCTGTCGTCTGTTGGGGAATGAGTATGTTGTTACACCTCGTGTTATGAAGGGTGTGTTTGGATTTCCGACTTCAGGTGCACGTGGTGTACCTCAATCATTCAATGTAAGAGAGGCTTGGCAGGAATTATCAGGGTTTAACAACTGGTCATCTGTAGGAATGCCGAGTGGATTTATTAAGGATCCAGCATTGGCGATGGTGCATAAGTTTATCGCTTTTAATGTCTTCGGGAATGAGCAGGCCAATAAGGTCAACACTGCTGAGGTCTTCTTGCTCACTTCGTGTGATTAAGAAGACAAAGGTTTGCCCGACATTCTTCATTTGGGATCACTTACGCTAGTTCAACGGCGTAAAAATGTCGGCCTACCTTGTGTCAAATCCCTCTTGATGCATCGGTGCATTTAGGGATTATCAATAATGATGGAGGACATATTCGAGGACAAGATCTGATAAGACCTAAGTCGATTGATCTTAGTGAGCTTCGAGGCGCCCCGTTTGCATATAATGAGACAACCCTTGTACCTCATAATTTGAGGAACTGTGTGAAGAGATATATGCATGCGCAGCTCGCTGAAGCTCAAGCAGCAGGTGTAGGGCCATCTCATGCGCCTTCGGTTGATATGATCATTTTTGATACCACTCTTGCATCCGATGAGGAAGGCGACCATCATACCGAGGCAAGAGGGGATATAGAGCCAGTTCAAAGCAATGCCGACCCTAATCATCCTCAGTTCCCATTTCAGCAAGGTGCATCAGGGCAAGGTTATAATTCCATACGTGAAGAGTTGGGACAATTTAGGAGTGAATTAGTCGGTCCTTGGGACGAGTTTCGTCAAGATATCTACTCTCGATTTGATCAGCAAAATCAACGTCTTGACGAAACGAGCAGTTATGGCATGAGCGAGAACCGGTACGGAATCAATATAACGGCGATGATTGAGCAGAATCAGCGCATGGCTGCTCTTGAGGCTCAGTGGAACGCTTGGACTACATTTCATGGCGCTCCACCTCCACCACCGTCGTCTGACCAATAGTGATTCATCACTATTGGTGTGTATGTGTTTTTCTGTCTTTGTTGTTTCGTTTTGCTTTTTGTTGTTTTGCTTGTCTTTGTTTGCTGTTTTTGTAGGTTTTGTTTCGTGTTTGATGCCCCGCCGTTCCGTTTCTTCGCTTTCAGGGAAGTCGCCTCTACTCTACTCATATATTTATCTGCAATGAGGACCTTGCCTGTTTTAAGTGTGGGGGTTTCATTTTCTGTTTTGTTTGCGTTTTGTCGTTTTGTTTTGTTCTTAGCTTTGTGTTTGGATTAGAGAGGATTTTATGTTCTTGAAATCAATGGTACGTGAAAAATTATGCTTTAAGTTGGATTAATTGTGTTTTGATCTGAATTTCATGTTGTCTTGGTATATATGGTTTTTAATGTAATGAAACTTAGTTGTCAATTTGAACTGTGGGACATGATTAGGATGTTGTGATTAGACAATGTGTGTGATCGGTTGTCATATACTTCATACATGGGACCCTTGTCTTGTATGATTTCTTAAAAAAAAAAAAAAGAAAAAAAAAAATCTGAAAATCATTGAAATGATGTTGTGAAATAAGTGGGCTTAAAATTCGAATAAGGGGCTCTACCCCTCTTGCTTGTGTTGTCTCTCGAATGGAGACTCTATGCTATGGGTATAGATAACTACGTTAGGATACTCGAGTTTATCACTTGAAGGTTTCACCTAACGATTATTGTCCTATAATCGGTTTTAAGTTCCACATGTCTTATTTATTTTTATCATTGGGATGTCTTACATTAAAGGGAACCATGTGAGTTGTATATTGATTTCTGAAATCATATTTGAGTCGAAGCACAGCTATTCTATGATAAGTCACATGTTTGTATTGATGAATGAGGATCATTATATTGAGAACTATATTATTAAGATGCATTGAAAGGATGGGAATATGTGATTGATTCTATTTGAAGCATTGATTTGATGTGTACCATTCTTTTCAAGAAACTAAAATTTGCTCGAGGACAAGCAAAGAGTTAAGTGTGGGGGAGTTGTTTTGCATGTTTTTGTTATGTTTTTCTTTGTTTGTTTTAAACGATTTGATTCCTATTCGTTTAGTTTTGAATATCTTTTATTGGAATCATGTTCGTTTTTGTTTTGTGTAGGGAATGTTCGCGTTTAAGCATTTTGAGCATAAAAACGCACCCAAGCGCCGGACTCGGCGTAGCCGGCGCTGGGTGCGTTTGGCATCGTGAGGAAAAGATAGAAGGCCGCGTCCGTCGGGCTTGCATCCGTGCTGGGTGCCGTGTCCGTAGGCGCGCGTCGTCCGTGGCATCCCTCGCTGTTGCCAGAGGCGCCCACGTCGTCGTGGCGTGCGCCCGTGGCTGAGCGCCGAGTTGAAGTCGTCGAGCGCCCGCGTCCGGCGGCGTTGCGTCGTCGAAGCCGCCTAAGTTGAATCGTCGAGAGGCCCGCGTCGGAGATCTTGCGTCCGGCTGGGCTCCCAGTTGAATCCATCGAGAGATTATCCGTCCGCGCGTTCGGCATGCGTCCCGTTGGTTCCCTTTCCATGGGCGCCCGCGTCCGTTCGCTGGCGTCCGCCGGGGTGACCATGATTTCGCTTACTTTGAAGGTCAGCGTCCGTGTCGCGTCTGGCGTGAAATTTCGGCACTATATATATTTTGTAAACGCGCTGAAACCCTAGTTCTTATTTTTATTTTGGATTAAATCGGTTTTTTGAGAGCATTCCTCTCACGCCAATTATTCCTTCCATTGTTTTCAAGTAATTCCTTTGCATTGGATTGATTCAAGAACTTTGATTGAAGAAATTCTTCAATGACTTTTGCGATTGTAAGAATTGTTATTCTCTTTTCCTCCGTTAAATTATTGAATAATGATTTCTATTAATTTCAATTGTTTGATCCGTGAGATGAGCATGAACTAATCTTCTTCTAGGGTTGGGTGATTCAAATTGATTGATTGTTTATTTGTTTTGATTGAGTATACCAATTGAATCCTAGGGTTTTCTGTTAAGTGATTGATCACCATTTAATTGTTTGTGTTTCGTGTATTATCGAGAGATAGATACGTTGCATCATAGGAATCAATTGGATTAGAGGTTCTTGAAATGGGTACTCTAATAGTTTATGTATTTGTGAAATTTGATAACCTAGGTTTAATCCACGGAGCGAAAGTCAGTGTTTGGATTGAGGTTTGAGGATTGCATGAATAGGTAGATTTCTTAAGCAAGCATAAATCAATTAATCGAGGCGAAGAACCTAATACCTAGTCTTTCTCACAATCTTGAATTACTCCTTGTTGCTATTGAGCTGCTTTGAACATTTGTTTGAATCGTTTGCGTGATTTAATTTCCGTCAATTTTAGTTAAGCATCACCCCAATCAAGTTTAGGATTTAGATTTACCGTTTTTATCGTAACACATCATAAGCCCTGTTAAGTCTTCCTCGAGAGATTCGACTTGGGTCGACCTTACCACCTATAGGGACCTCGTACTATTGCGGCGACTTAGTAGAACAATTTGGTGACAATTGCTCGAGATGAACTCCTCTCATGCAGCCTTTTGCAACCAAACAAAAATGTAATCATATAACATTTGTAATAAAAGAAACTATATGATCTATATAAACATTACCAACTCAACAGCATACTGAAGAATAGGTTTGGAGCCTTCCTTGTGCTTCACCCGTCTGCTCACGGTCCCCGCAGCTCGACATGCGACACTTCTTCGCAATCTCTGACTTTCTCTTGACTTCTTCAGTTTCCCAATAAGCAAGCCAAGCAGGTCATTCATCCTCGTGGATACAAGGAGGTCTCGTCCTATTCTCGTCATCCCTTGTGGCCTTGATGCCACAAACAAGTCTCTATATCGTCGTGTGGCAATAGGGTACCAAAGGTTATAAATGACCTCATCTGCGATTGCCTCATCCCAACAGAAACGTTTCCGTTTCAAGTGAAAAGCAAAAAAATTCAATAACAAATTATGACTATATGTTTATTGATAATTAATAACCGTATAAGCATCAATTAGCCAACAAAAAAACTACCAATATAATTCTAGATCCTAGATGAATTAACAATCACCACAAATATTAGAACAACTAATTAACAATCACAAAAAAGGTTTTTAAGATTGTAAAAAAAGCTTATAAACATTCTTTTTGTTACCTCGAACTCATTGAAATAATCATTCTTCATGGACTGTGGCATCAGTCTCCAACTAAAATCCATTGGGTTTCGACCTGCTTGAATATACGAGTGAAGGCGCCAAGAACCACATTATATGGGACTAAGTTACTGCATAAAACATAAATATCATTAGTTCAACAAAATATCATCGATCACAAGCCTAGTCCGTCATGTCCTCGCTGAGATAGAACTTGATAGGATACGGCCCAACTACTAGGCCCAAGCATCAGGCCCAATATAAATGGGCCCCGACACTAAGCTCGGCCTAAGCAAGTTCAGCCCAAGAAGACTCCTAAACCAACTACAACTCAAATCACAAGTGGAGACGTAGAAGATTCGGATATATCCAAAAGAATCCTATTAAGAGAAGATCTCGTATTAGAGTCAATCTCAAAATAATGGTGTATAAATAGAGACTAGATTAGACGGAAAAGGATCATCTACACTCTTTGTAATCGCTTCTTAAGCACTAAAATACACATAAACTCTCTTGCTCCGTGGACGTAGATCTATTTTTAAGATCGAACCACGTTAACTCCTCGTGTTCTTTATTGCATTTATTACCTTATGAAAACCAGATCGATCACTGGCGCCGTCTGTGGAAAATGAAATTTTGTGTTTTCGATCTTTTTCTCGGGTAACAATCAGAACAACGATGAATACAAGAAGCATTACATCCAGGGCTGCTACTGGCAACAATAACGGCGGCAGGACGCGCCGAACTCGGCTTGGGAAAAGCCCGATAAGAGATGCGACTCACGAAGGACACATTCAAAGTCTCGATGAGCGAGGCAACCCTATCCTGCGTGAAGAAGAAGAAGAAGAAGAGTACCGTAGCGAAGGAGGTCGCAACAGCAACCGAGAGGAATCCCAAGCACCACAGTTGAACCTTGACGAGGCGGTTAAAGGGTTCCTCGAAAAGAATAAGGAAAGCTTCCTCCAGTACCTCAGCCGAGAACAAGGTCAACATTATCATGAAGAAAGGGCGGCCTCATCAAAGCACGAGGTGGCACGGTGAGTGAATCTCTAGCCTCGGATGATAGGCGCTCGTGCTCGAGGCGATACATATATGACGATATGTATTCAGGTATAAACCACAAATTCAAGTAAATCGGTCGAGGACCTTTGAACTCCTCAACACATTCCCATCATCGCCATCGAGCTCAGCGCACGTTTAAAACAAACATGCGGGGATAAGTACAAGAAATTTGCACTTAGTGGACTCATGCGAAAACATTTGATAGAATTTGGATTCTGTTGCCAATATCGGGTAAGTCACAAGGTTTTAGTTAAAATGCCTTGTGCTTACCAAATCATTCGAGTTAAATAAACATAGCTCGGCGAGCATTTTCTTGGTGTGTATGGTGTGTATGGTGTTATCAAATGTTTCTTGCATTACACAAAAATATTTCATTTTGTATGGATCTATCTGTTTGCCGGGTAGAGCTGTGGAATGGTTGGAACTATTATATCATTTGTTGTGGTAGCACAACCTTTTTAATGTCGGTCTGTGTCGGATGATAAATGCACAGCTAGGATTGGCGTGAAGGTTGGAACTATCTGTGTGTTAACATATGCTTGCGGTATTTGTGTCTTTATGCGGGATTACGGCGGTCACGGCGTCGTAGATGGGAGGCCTCACTCTCGGCGTTTATTATTTATTATTATTATGTATTGTGACTATGAGATACGGACCATACATACGAGAAAATGCTCGGCCGAGCTATGTTTCTGAGCGAAAATGATTTGGTAAGCCTGAGGCATTTTAACTAAAACCACTGTGACTTACCCGATATTGGCAGCGTAATCCAAATTCTATCAAATGTTTTCGGCATGAGTCCACTAAGTGCAAATTTCTTGTACTTATCCCTGCATGTTTGTTTTTAAATGTGCAGGTTGAGCTCTGATGGTGATGATGGGGAATGTGTTGAGGAGTTCAGTGTCCTTGACCGATTTACTTGAATTTGTGGTTTATACCTTGAATGCGCTCGTGCTGATTGGTTTCCAAACCAACCATGCAAGGGAAGAGCAGTGTGGGGCAGGACGTCGTGATCAGGGCGAGGTCGATCCCCACAATTATAACGAGTCCGGCCGACAACCTCAGCCTCATTCTCCGGGAGACGAGTTCGACGAATACGGGAGGATCATTACCCCCTTCTCCAATGAGATACTCGACACTCCTCTCCCGGACAAGTATCGGGTGCCAAGTATAGCCCCCTATGACGGACTGCGAGATCCACAAAACTTCCTCTCTCAGTTCCAGTACAACATGATCAATCAACGTCTCAACACCATCCACATGTGCAAGTTGTTCCCGGAGCTACTGATCGACAACGCCCGCCAGTGGTTCGACAGTTTACCTCCCGGCAGCATTGGATCTTACCGAGATCTAATGGAAGCCTTTCATCGAATGTTCTTCCAAAAGGCCGAGTCCAAAACTACATCGGTACATCTTCTCACCGTGAGGTAAGCTCGAGGCGAGTCCATCAGCGACTTCATGACCAGGTTCAACAAGGAGAGCCTAAAAGTCGAGGACGTAAACGATCTCCTCATTATCTCGGCTTTCCAAAACAGCATCTTACCTGGAGCCCTATATAAGGAGATCGTCAAGTACGAGCCCCGTACTACGTTGGAGCTGTGGAGCATAGCAGATCGGTTCGCCAAAGCGGATGAAGCGGATAGGAGAAAGTGAGAAGCTGACAAGTCAGAGCCCTCTGACAAGAAAAGGAAAGAGGATGGTCGAGGGGACCGAGGACAAGGTCGACGAAGTGCCTTGGAAAGGATACAATGTGTCCCTATAGAGTCCAGGCTCGGGCCACGTCATAACCCGGAACGACCTCAGTATACACCCTTGACGAAGTCGAGGGCGAAGATTTATGAGCTCCACATGGACATGTTCGAGAAGCCTCAGCCCATGCTAGGGGGATCGAAACGCCGATCCAAAGACAAGTATTGCTCCTTCCATGAAGATCATGGACACGACACGGAGGAATGCAGGGACCTCATGGTAGACATCGAGAAGTTGGTGCATGATGGGGTTCTTAAAAAGTACCAAGGTAATGGCCGACGAACTGGTCAGTACGAGGCCCCCCACCGAGGTCAGAAAAAGCGAAAGCAAGAGAGAAACAGGGAATCGCCCTCACAAGAAAGCAAAGCACGACACCGACGAAGAAGGTGATGACGAGCCTCAGTACAATGGGGTTATATCCACCATCACGGGGCTCCCCCACGGTACTACAAGGTCTTCACTAAAAGCCGAGGTCCGAGGTCCTCGAACCAGCGAACCTGTAAACAAGAGGTTCAAAAGGGGCGAGGCAATCACCTTTTCCGAGGATGATCCGTACCAGCGTAGTACCTCACCGGGCGCTTGCGGTAATCAAGCGAGATCGCCAACAAGTTAGTCCGGCAGTGTGCGTCGATAGCGGTGCGTCGATGAGCATCCTCTTCAAGGAGTGCTTCGACAAATTAGGGATTGAGGAGGCCGCCTTAAACCAGCACCACTACCACTTTGGAGCTTCGTGCGAAGAGCGCACCGGAGGATCATTGAACTACCTATCACGATGGGAAAGCACCACGGAGCTCCACCAAAGTGACACTTACGTGGTAGCCCACTCACCATATAACATCATACTAGGGTGAGGCTGGTTGATTCGGTAAGGCGGTGTGTTCAACGTATCACCCGACCATGAAGATCCCCACAAGAGGAGGAATAGGCGTGATCCGGAGATCGTAAAAAAGCAAAGAATGCATCTTTGGTTGCCTTAAGAGGTCTTGGGACTTCGACCCAGACCCACGGGCATAGCAATTCTGAAGCCCAAGGAGTTGAACTAGAAATGACGTCGTCAATTCTCGACTACTCGTAGAGAAGTCGCGTTATGAAGACGATCCCTCAAGGTTGTCAAATTGGTTCTACCAAGTACCTCGGCTAAGAAAACAGATCATCCAACTCCTAAGGAAATTCAGAGACGTCTTCGCCTGGTCACCCCTCGACATGACCGGGGTCTCACCAAGTGTTATTACTCACCGCCTCAACATTGACCCAAGCGTCAAACCAGTTCGGCAAAAACAACGGATATTTGCGGCGGAACGGAATCAGGTCGTACATGACGAAGTGAATCAACTCTTGAAAGCAGGCATATTGTTCGAAGTCAAGTATCCGACCTGGATAGCCAACCCGGTGATGGTCAAGAAAGGAGGAGGGGGATGGCGAATGTGTATCGATTACACCGATCTCAATAAACATTGCCCTAAGGATTGCTACCCCCTTCCCAACATCGACAAGAAAGTTGAGGCTTTGGTCGGATACGAAGTCTTCAGCTTCCTGGATCTATATAAGGGGTATCACCAAGTCCTAATGAGTGACGAGGATGCATCCAAAACAGCCTTCATCAAGGACTTCGGCGTCTTTACATATAAGAAGATGCCATTCGGACTCAAGAATGTCGGGGCCACCTATCAAAGAATGGTGGACAAGATATTTCAGCCTTACATCGATCAAAATGTGGAGGTGTATGTAGATGACATCGTCGTCAAGAGTAAGGAGAAAGCCACATGTGTTGCCGACCTGATCGCCCCTCGCTTACTTCCGTAGCAAACCCAAAGCTAAACCCCAAAAGTGTACATTCGCAGTTCGGTCTGGAAAATTTCTTGGGTGCTGGGTTTCACAAGAAGGATTAAAAGCCAATCCGTCTAAAGTTCAAACCGTTTTGGAGATGAAGGTGCTGAAGATAATCCACGACGTGCATAAGTTGACGGGCTGCATAGCTGCGCTGAGCCGTTTTCTTTCGAAAGCCGTGGATAAGCAACTCCCCTTTTTCAAGATTCTCAAAACGGCTCCAGAGTTCCATTGGGATAATAAACACAAGTTGGCCTTTGAAGATCTCAAAAGCTACCTCGCCAAACTACCCACTTTATCTGTCCCGAGAGAAGGAGAAGTCCTCCCCCTGTACCTCGTAGCTTCGGATGAAACCATAAGTACCATTTTGGTACGAGAGGATGGACATCGTCAGCTCCCTGTATATTTCATCAGCCGAGCACTCAAAGGGCCCGAAATGAGATATCAACCTTTGGAGAAGCTCGCTTTGGCATTAGTGAATGCGGCAAGGAGACTACGTCCCTACTTCCATGCACATCCCATACAAGTTCTCACCAATCATCCACTTCGGCAAGTATTGACAAAGCCAGAAGCTTCGGGGAGAATTGCGAAGTGGGCAATTGAGTTGGGCGAACACGATATCTCTTTCTGCCCTCGTCAAGCCATCAAGGGTCAGGCCTTAGCAGACTTCCTTGTAGAGGCTAACTTCACAGAGAAACCGAAACCCACCGAGCCTACTCAGACTATGCCGAAGCCGAACCCATCAAGGAAGCATCCAAGAATTGCTAGCAAATCTATGTGGATGGAGCTTTCGGTAAAACGGGTAGCAGGCGAGGCATCTTATACGGGACCGATGGCCAAGAGATCACCTCACGCACTTCGGTTTACATTCAAAATACGAATAACGAAGTGGAATACAAGGCCTTAATTCGGGACTTCGCCTAGCTCAAAGTCTTCGTCACGAGCCGTGCAAGTTCACAAAGGATTCCTGTGTCATAGTAAGCCACATGTTGGGAAAATACGAGGCAAAGGCAACAGGATGAAGAAATACCTTGAAAAAGCCAAAAGCCTACAACGCCTTTTCTCATACTTCCAGTTGGTTCGCATCCCAAGGGAGCAAAATAGCCGGTGACATCTTAAGCAAGCCGCCTCGCCATCAACGAGTTCGGCAGTAGAAGAAGTCTAAAATAGAAGCATAGACGATGTCGAGGTCGAAGTCAACATTGTCTCTGATGAAGAGCCTGATTGGATGACCCCCATTCAAGCATATTTGGAGAGGGGCGAATAACCTCATGACAAGATCGAGGCCAGGAGAATCTTGAGCAAATCTTTGCGATACGTACATGACCAAGAAATTCTCTGAGAAGTCGATTCCAGCCTCTCTAAGGTGTTTGGGTCCGAACCGAGTGAGTATGTACTACGAGAAGTGCATGAGGATCATGTGAAATCACATCGGACCCGCAGATTATCAAAGAAAGTCATGCGATGGGGATACTATCACCAACAATGTTCCAAGACTCAATCGACCTCGTAAAAAGTGTCCGGTGTCGATTCATGGAAATGTGCCGAGGCTACCTCAAACCGACCTCGTCAAGATGCAAAGCCCTCGCCATTCATGCAATGGGGATCGATATCGTGGGCCCCTTCGTAAAGCTCCGTGGCGTTTCGGCCCTCGATTGTCGCCATCGACTACTTCACAAAGTGGGTGAAGCGAACCCTTGGTGAAAATCACAAGCAAAACGCCTCAACTTTGTCTCGAAGAATATTGTGTGTCGCTCACATCCCTCATATCCTCGTTTAGGATAACACGGAACACGCTCATGACAAGGTGTTCAAAGAGTGGTGTCGAGAGCTTCAGATTCAACAAAATTCACCTCGGTCGCTCATCCTCAAGCAAATGGTCAAACCAAGTCACCAACAGACAATTGTGAAGGGACTCAAAACTCGCCTCGAAGTGAAAGCAATCTGGTGAAAAATTTGCCACAAGTTTTATGGTCATATCGTACAACACCTCGGACATCGAATGGAGAAACACCCTACGCTTGGGTGTATGGAACCGAGGCGAGTCATCCCAAAAAATCGGTATGCCGAGCCCCGCACCATCCATTTCTCAGCCAAACTAAATGAGGAGAATTTACTTAACCGACCTCGATCTGTTAGAAGAGAGAGACCTTGCCTACATTAGAAGCTTCGGTACAAGCAACAAGTAGCTCGGTATTATAACCAGCAGTCAAATCGACAATTCTAAGTAGGCGATCTCGCATTGAAATAACGAGGTCAAGAAGCGGTAAAGCTCGGCAAGCTAGAAGCCACATGGGAAGGACCATACCGAGTTGAAGAAATCCTCGAAAAATGGTCATATAAGCTCGCCCATTTATCCGGTGAGCAAATACCTCATACGTGGCACATCATTCATCTGAAGAGATATTTTGCATAAGTGTCAAAAGTTGAGTCTGTTCGGTCATGTCTTTAGGTCTTTTTCTGTTGTTACGTCGTACTTTATTAATAAAATCTTTTTATTGCATATTTTATTTGCCACTTATGCATACTACCTCTTCCCCATTATACAATACCCTCTAAGGAGGATGAACAATACCCTCTAAGGAGGACGACAAATACCCTCTAAGGAGGATGAACAATACCCTCTAAGGAGGACGACAAATACCCTCTAAGAGGATGATATCTAAACGCACGCGTGAGGGGACCACCCCTATCGATACTTCTCGACAAATAAGGAACCTATACCCTCGTTTATTTCGAGGATGAACTACCTTCATTTATTTCGAGGATGAATTACCTTCGTTTAATACGAGGACGAACTACCTTCGTTTATTTCGAGGATGAATTACCTTCGTTTAATACGAGGACAAACTATCTTTGTTTATTTCGAGGATGAATTACCTTCGTTTAACACGAGGACGAACAACCTTCGATTGATTACGAGGACGAAAATCGTTTGCTTAAAAAGGAAAAATCAACACAAGGCAAAGAAAAATTTGTTCTTATTTCCGAAGTATACAACGCATACATTACGAGGACGATGAAGGCCCAGGAGGATGGAAAAAGCTAAGCCAATCCCTAGAAAAGTCAGGGTTCAATAGCTCATCTATGCTAACCCTACCTCTACCACTGCCTCGTCATCGATCGAGTTTGGCCGACTCGACCTATATGCCTCGCCAAACGACCTCGGCTGCTCGACGATCCATGACCCGGCTGCCCGATGGACGACGTCTCTCTTGGGCATAAAACTCCGACGAAAACCTCTCTGCAATCCTAGTAGAAGCCCCGGCAGAAGAAGAAGCCTCGGCTTCCGGACGAAGCACCCACTCGAGTTGTGGGTGACGAGCTAGGACGGTCTTGTATATGCCACCTATTTTCTTCAGGTCGGCATACTGCTCCTGAAATTGCCAGGAGTCCCGACCGTACTCATGCCTGTAGCTCGAACAACGGGCTGCGATCTCTTCTACTTAAACTTCAACCTCGAGATCGTCATTCCACAAACCTCGGCGAATAACCGCCTCGTACTCGACGTGCTTCTCTGCGACCAATTTGGCTTTATCCTCCGTGATATCGAGCTTCTCCTCCAACTCAAAAAACCGAACTTGAAGCTCATCAAACTTCTCTTGAGAAGCCCTGAACTTGACATCGGCCTCTTCCTGCACATGGCCAAGTTTGCCCTCCAAGTGAAGGACCTCGACATCCTTCGCTTCAAGAGCTTGGTTAAAAATTTTATTTGGTCCAACCAAGGAGACATGTCAACAGGTTCAGGAAACAGACTGAGACGAAAGCAAAAAGAAGCACACTTCAATAAAATGAAGGAATTTTATTCAAGCCTTGAAGGCAGGATAATGTATTGAGTACATATACATTAAAAAAAAAGTGATCAACTGACCCCTCCGACAGCTTCTCCCTCGGGCTCGGCAGCCTCGGCCTCCTTTCGAGCTCCAGCAGCCTCGGCCTCCTTCCGAGCATCAGCCTCGGCAGACGCCGCCACAACCTGCTCTCCGACCACTCCAGCCATGATGGCTTCGAACTGGACATCCCGATCCACTGAGCAGGCACGGACTGACTCGACGGTCAGCAAGGTCGAAGACGAGGCAAAGCTCTCCACGACGGGGAAGCTCTTCATGCCGGCAGCTAGGACCTCGGCATATGCTTTCAGCAGGGCCTCATCCTCCATAACCTCATTCCCGTACTTGGACTTATCCAAATCCGGGTAATCCTCGGCCACATCATCGAGAGTATCCGCTGCCACTCTCTTGTTAAGGACCTCGGCCAGCTCGCCGGCAAGCCTGGAGAACCTCCTTGACAAAAATAGCTTCCCCGTGAAGGCTCGAAGGAGCTCTCCCTATGAGGCCGCCACCTCGACCTCCCTACACTTGGCCGCCTCCATCTCGGCCTTCAACAGAGCGACCTCGGCCGCCGTCTTCGCCTTCGCCGCCTCGACTGCCGCCCAAGCCGCAGCTTCCCTCTTGGCCGCATCCCGAGCCTACGCCTCGGCCTCGGCTACCTCGTGAACAAGGAGGGTCTTCTCGTCCTCCAAATCCTGGGCGAAGCGAGCCACTTGTTCGAATTTGGCGACGGCATCATTCAAATGGTCCACCACTAAAGTGGACGTCGCCGTCAACTGGGAGGACACCGTGCTAAGCTCGGCCTTCAAGTCCTCGGTCCCCTATACAGAAGTCAACAATGTCAGACAATTACATCAATACATAACTTGTGACGTACAGTACAATTACATTACCTCAGGGAAAGGCCGACGTGCGACCTAGGTACCGACGATCTCACAGTAATCATCGTTGGCGGGAGTGGAAAAACACTTCTCCTTGTCAGGGTGGGAGATACGCAAGGGCGAAGGCGACCTCACTCTAGCTTAGGCCCTCTCAGAAGAGGCCTCGGCCACATCCTTCGGTACCAGGCTGGGGGGCTCAGGCTCAGCCCTCGATCTCTTCCTCTTCCTCGAAGGAATGAAGTCCACTGTAGAGTTAAAATAAATGCAGAGTAAACACATAAACCAAAAAAATCAATCAAGAGATAAAGTGAAGTAAGGGGGCCTCACCCTTCACCGGCTCCACCGCGGTAGAAGGATCATAAGGGCTTAGCCCCGCAGCAGTGAGCTCGGCCTCTGAAAATTCTTCATCGACTTGGCCAGCCCTTTTTAAAACCTCCTCGATGCCACCGAAGCTATCGTCGGTGGCTACATCAGCTAGCTTCCCCGTGTTCCAGGCGAAATGAAAGGATTCTTCGAACTAACAAAAGAAGAACTTCTTCTGCCAGTTCAAAATCTTCGACTTCGTTTTTATTTTAAAACGGCGACGATGTGATAAATAATACCACCCCACGCTAGACTTAAGCTGGAAGAACCTGAGGACAAGCCCTAGGGTGAAAGAAAATTGTGGCGGTAGGAAACACCAAGGCCGCCAACCGCCGAAAAGAATTTGGCGTTAGTTGGGCAAGAGGTATGCCAACATTTGTCAAGTTCGACATATACGGAAGGAAAGGAAGACGAGACCGCACCGAAGTAGTCCTCAATCGGACAAAACCCTCCGGAGGGGCGCTGGCCCTATCCTCCGGCCGGGGAACGACCAACCCAAAAGATTTTGGAATTAAAAATCTACAGGCAATTTGTTTTATTGTAGGGGCTTCTAGAAAAGAAGGAAAGAAGAAACCCTACCAAAATCCCTCAAAAGAGGGAAACCTAGTCTACACACAAAAGGAAGGGTGGAATCAAGAGTGAAAACTTCTAAAACCGCCGGCGAGTCCGGCGGCGACACTGACACGATACGGCCTTCATGGCCGTGAGAATCCTCAGAAGAAGAAGAAGAAGAAGAAGAAGATGAAGAAGCCATAAAAACTTACTTGTTTAATGTTGATATCAAAGAAGATACACTGAAGCTCTGGCGAAGACGACAATGGTAAAGATACTGACACTTGCACTTTTTCAGAAAGACAAAGAGTTTTTGAGGAATTTGAAAGTAGGATACGAAAAAGTGAAATGGGAAAAGGCGTATCATGGAAGTTATTCCCCAATGTGCACTTTATCGGGAACCCAACCGCAGACGCATTAAACGAAAGTGACGATTCCGTGTTCGACATCGGCGTAACATCACGCACGCGACCGCAAAGGTCGAAGAGTATTAGAATTCGGCCAATTTGAGCCGAGTAGCATACAACCGGCGAACGCCTCGGCGCAGGAAGCAGCCGACATACGACTTCGCAGTAACGCCTTGGCGACGGCGAACCGACATACGACATCACTTGAATGCCTCGGTAGGGCGGCCAAGTGACATACGACTTGGCGACGCCTGGCAGGCGTGATGTACTCACTCGCCCGGATCCCGAGTTTCGGCAAGCAATGTCGAATCCACCGCCCCCATCCATCACGACCTCACTTCTACGTCTTTTTTGGGGGAGGGGGATGTGATAGGATACGGCCCAACTACTAGGCCCAAGCATCATGCCCAATATAAATGGGCCCCGACACTAAGCTCGGCCTAAGCAAGTTCGGCCCAAGAAGTCTCTTAAACCAACTATAACTCAAATCACAAGTGGAGACGTAGAAGATTCGGATATATCCAAAAGAATCCTATTAAGAGAAGATCTCGTATTAGAGTCAATCTCAAAATAATGGTGTATAAATAGAGGCTAGATTAGACGAAAAATGATCATCTACACTCTTTGTAATCGCTTCTTAAGCACTAAAATACACATACACTCTCTTGCTCCGTGGACGTAGATCTATTTTAAAGATCGAACCACGTTAACTCCTCGTGTTCTTTATTGCATTTATTACCTTACGAAAACCAGATCGATCAGAACCCGACCCCGAAGCTGAAGCTAAAGCTGAAGCTCGAGTTGAATCAGGGATGTGCTCCTCCTCCAATCGCATGCGATCAACAGAGGCATTGATACCTGCCTCTGATGCCGATGACAAAGGCGATGGGGATCCACGTCCTCTAGCAGATGAGGATCCACGTCCTCTAGGCATCTAGCAAAATAAATCAATTGAATAAGAAAATAATTCATATCTCATATTAAAACATACTATCGAAATATTTTTCTATCAAATTGATTCATATAAACCTTATATTAATCACTATCGTCGTCATAGTCATCATCATTGTTATCTTCCCCACTCGTCAAGTATGTATCTCCGTCTTCTTCACTATTGTTTTCATCTATAGGTCTATCAAGCCACCACCAGGATTTATTATTGTGTCTTCATCGTCTATATCTGGATTAGTTGAGATGATTAAGTCATCTTCCTGATATGGTTGGTCTGATGGTATTTCAAATGTTAATGTTTGAAATGGGACTTCAATTTTGGATCGTGCTTTTATCTTACAAACTTCCCATCAATCCTTCTTAGACTGATTCATACTCGGATAAGTACAATAATATACTTGGATGGCTTGGTTAGCTAGTACGAATGGTTCGTACTTATTATACCGACATGTATGATTTATAGAAACCAATTTGAACTGAGGATGCACTGAAGTCCCATACGTAGATGGATCAAACCATTGACACTTGAATAATGTAGTCGTCTTTTTAGATAGACCGTGATACTCCAGCTCACACACCTCCAACAAACGTCAATAATAATCGAGTTCACCATTATAATCTGAACCATAACAATCACCTTTTATGCAGACACCACTGTTCATAGTGGATCGAGATGACCCATGAGACATCGTATGAAATTTATATCCATTCACATAGTATCCTAGGGTATGTCGTGACTAATGTTAATGGACCTTTTACAAGACTAATCAAAATTGATTCTCGACATTGCTTTTTGGATTTAAGACCTGTAATAGTAAAATAATGCGAAAATAAGACTTCATTTTTAAACTATGATTGTAGTATTACTATATAAAGACTAGATAATCTCACAAGTGAATGGAACCATGATGCAAATTGTTCTTCCATCTGATCGTTAATTTCTTGCTCTGAGATAGAGTACGCGCACAACTGATCCACAAATAACCTTAAACACAGTATATACGTTACATATAATAATCTATATACAAATAAATGGTAAAATTTAGTAATAGTGCATACTTGAGATATGTCTCTGTAACTTCTACACAGTTGAGTAGAACATATGTGTGAGCTGCATGATACTCTTTGTCATCCAAGTATCTCTTCGACATTTTTCCAAAATAATGTCCTTTTTGTTTGAATACTGATAGTCTATTTAGATGTTCGGCAAATCTAACAGCATCTACACCATCAAAGTTACGAGGCACATTCGTATGTATTATGCTCACATGTTCCTCAAAGTAATATGAGCAAAAAGTAGATGCTTCTTCCACTAAGTAAGCATTACAAATAGAACATTCCACTCTAGCCTTGTTCCTTACATTGTTTTTCAACTTTCGTAGGTACCTATTCATGAATGAAGTTAGTTTACATATCAATTTTATAAGATATAGGGGCAACTTTGTTATCTTCAGTTACCTTTCAAATGGGTACATCCATCGATATTGAATAGGTCCTGCAAGGCGAGCTTCGTCAGCTAAATGAACTGGAAGATGCTCCATTGAATCAAAAAAGCTGGGTGGAAAGATGTGCTCAAGCTGGCATAAAGTGATAGGGATATTGTCATTGAGTCTGCACATGTCCTCACTTTGTATATTCCGAGAGGTTAAGTCTTTGAAAATAAACTTAGCTCGCGGATCGCCTTCCACACATTTTTTGGGAGTAATTCACGAAAAGCAACAGGTAGAATCCATTGCATGAACACATGACAGTTGTGACTTTTCATCCCAAATATCTTAAGTTTACTCATGTCGACATCTCTTCCCATATTTGATACATAACCGTCTGGAAATCGTAGGGTTTTCACCCATTCAAACAAGACTTTCTTCTCGTTCGTGTCAAGTATGTAACAAGCTTTTGGATACTTGTTTGTCACATCATTCTTTTTCAAAGATAGCTCGAGCAAGACATGTTTAGCTCCTCCCTAGATTTGGTCGTATCTTTTATCTTCACTGGTACGTTCAACACTGTATTGAACACATTATCAAACTCATTATTCTCAACGTGCGTGACGTCCAAGTTGTGACGAATTAAAAGTTGTGGCCTAAATCCCAAAATATACTACGTTTTTTCCACCTAGTGCCAAAACGACGAGCAACAACCTTACTAATTGTATCACTATTCTCTTCAGTAACTTTTAATAATCCCATCATTTCTATTTCAGCCAATACATCTTCGCCTGATCTTGCCAGTGGAGGTTCTACTGTAATAATCTTATTTTTGAGAAAAAAAATTTATCTCTTCGAAATGGATTGTCCTCAGGTAAAAACTTTCGATGGTTATCAAACCATGATTGTTTTCTACTATGTTCTAGGGTGAAAGCTTCAGTTTCATTCATGCAATGTGGACATGCAAGTCTTCCGGTGGTACTCCACCCAGACAACATGGAGTAGGCAGGAAAATCGCTAATTGTCCACATCAACGCTGCAGATTTGAAAATTTTGCTTCACCGACACGTCCTATGTAAGAACACCTATATTCCACAACTCTATCAGTTCAGATATTAGCGGCTACAAAAATACATCTAATTTCTCCTTTCGATTCCGTGGGTCGGGGACTAGGATTGTAAGGAACATGTATTGTTCCTTCATACACATCCAAGGTGGTAGATTATATGGTGTAACGATGATCGCCATGAAGAATATTGTTGCCCCGGCTGACCAAAAGGTTGAAAACCATCCGTGGATAATCCTAATCTAACATTTCGAACCTCTTCAGCAAAATGGAGAAAATTTTCATTCAAGTGTTTCCATGCAGGTGAGTCTGCAGGATGACGCATAACTCCATCATCTATTGACGAAGCATGCCAATGCATGTCTGCTGCTGTAGCTTTGGATGCATACAATCTTTATAGTCGATGAGTAAGAGGAAAATAGTACATCTTCTTTGCAGCTATCAATGTTTTTCCACTGATCCTCGATCCTCGATTATTTTCTTTGTAACGATGAGTACTACAGAATTTACATTGAACCAATTCACAATCCTCGCGCCAATAAATCATGCAATTATTCTGGCAACAATCAATCTTGTCTACGGGAAGCCCCATGTCACATAATAACTTCTTCGTATTGTAGAAGTTACTAGGAACCAAGTTATTTTCTAGCACAATTTCTCGATCAATTCAGTCCATTGATCAAAATTCTCTCGACATGTTACCCCGCCTTCAAGGACAATAGACGAGCCACAAGCGACAATCGTGAATGAGACTCAGCAACCGGCCAAAATCCCTTATCCGCAAGATCCAACATATCATACAGCTTGTTGTGCTCCTGATTAGGCAACTCTTCAAACTCTTGAAAATTTCTCCGAGAGTAGAAGAACGTCCGCCACCATAGTATGGTAGCTACTTTGTTCGTACTGAACATCTTCTAAATTATGATAATTTTCTGTTGGTATTTCAATTTTCCCATGAAACCTCCAAAGCTCGTAACCTTGCACGAATCCATTTTTTGCAATGTGATATTGAACAATATCTTTTACATGATAATACATATTATCACATTTTCTGTACGGACACTTAACTTTGTCCCCATCCAATAACATTGTCTGGGTCATTGCAAAATCTATGAATTCATTAAGTCCGCTAAGAAATTCGGGATCGAAAGTTCCATCAGGTTGAAACCGCCTATACATCCAAGCACGATTTGTATTCATTTCTTGAAGAAGCTATTATTTTAGAAAGTGCAAGTTGCGCGTAAGTATTTGACTTGGAAATTCTATAAATTATTCAAGGTGCAATGGATCAACCCTAAATATGAATATATTAAACATACCATCTTTCTTTCTATTAAACATACCATCTTATTAAACATACCACCACACCAAAAAAAGGTTGGCGAATACCCTAAATATGTGTCACATTTTCAGAGATTTTGTCTAATGAACTTTGATTCCCTTTGACGTCTTTGTGTACCGAAAATACAAACCAATATTTCATTATTGCCAACCAAGATTGTCACATGCGTTGTGCTAGAAATGTCGCATCTAATTCAGACAACATTTGCAGCATAAAATTTTATTGGCAATATTTTGTGTAATAGCGAGGAAGGATAATAATAATATTATTATTATTATTATTTAAAATTCTAATAAAAATACAGGGTTATGTATGTACGACTTTGGGATAAGTCATACGAACTAGTATTATGTCTATTATCATCCCATAATCACTGATACACTAACGCTATATATGTTGTCTCTATTAGCTTTTATTTAAGTTGAAGCTTTCAAAAGTTGAAGGATATGTAGTGCTTAAGAGCTATAAATATACATCAATAAAATCAAAATCACTATTATTACATGTATTGAAGGATTAGTATGAAAGAATGCCCTTAACTCAGAATTGTGAATTTAATGTCTTATCACTCTTATTTGACTGTTTAAGTGGTAATTTAGAGGTCTACTTTTGGATTGATATGAGTTGATGACATATAACCATTTCTTGGTTGTTTAATGGCCATAATTATACTTTTCCAATTGATAAAATGTTGATCTTTGTTACCAAAATTTTGAAGTTCAAAATACAACTCTCAATCACTTCTTCTCTAATCTCATGTGGTATTGATCTTTCTTTTATGCCTTTGTCCTAATTGGAGCCTACCTTACTTTTTAAATTATTTTCTTTTTCCAATTTTGTATTCTAATTTTTAAACTTTATTACCTAATAAATAAATAAAATACGATCTTATGGGTCAACTTTAACAAATTATATATATATATATATATATATATATATATATATATATATATATATATATATATGTGTGTGTGTGTGTGTGTATAATTGTTAGCTACAACAATTAATTGTTGTAAGCTAGTTTTTAAAGTAAAAATTAATCTATATTAATCTGTAGAACATTATTAATCTGTAAAAAGATTGTTGGCTATATTAATCTGTAGAACATTATTAGCTATAGCTACAACTATAATTGTTGTAAGATAGTTTTTAAAGTAAAAAATTAATAAAATCTTACAAAACCAATCGTGTCGTGGAAGTTGGTATCTATATTTGTTCGGTTCTACTGACTCAAGCCTAATATTACGTTAATCATGGACCAATTGTATTGCAACTACTCTAATTTAATAAATATGTAATAGAATTTAACTAGTAAATATATGAAGTGATACAAGAATTCCCTTTATCAATTGGAAAATATAATTATGTCCATTAAACAACCAAGAAATGGTTATATGTCACCAACTCATATCAACTAAACTAACTTTGCGATTCCAAATCATCGGCGAAAATTACGTCTTGGCCATGATTGACTCTCTCTCTCTCTCTCTAATGCAAACTTATATAAATTAACAAATAAAGAATTGACCACGATGAATTTATCATCCCAACAAGTTAACAATCAAAACATTTCAAACATATGCATCGAAATATAATCACATATTACTCAATCTCATCGCATATTGCTCAATCTCATCACATGGTGTGTATGTGAATTCAATACACATGGTGTATATTTCAAAACCAATAGACAAAATGCGGCTCTAATCGAGAATCGAACAAGATCATCATACATACACACATACACGATAAATATCATCATACGACATTCATGAATCTACGGAATGACCAGTAATCACGCTGGCTATATCATTGCTCTGGACACAAATGCTACAATTTACGTGAAATAAAGACATCGAATGCTACAATTTATTTAAACCGAGACATACAAGAGATAACGCCATACCCATTCACAATGACTATCTTCTTCATCCCTCTCTAGATGGCACCCACCACCGCCGAGGCTGGCAGGAGAGAGTTGCCCACGCCTTCTTCTAGTCGGGCGAAGCGCGACGCAATGTATAGGCTTCCCACGTGATGACATCCGCAAACAAATGTAAAAATGTTGTATTAAAATTCACAAATAATACATATCATAACGCTTTGTGCATACTAGAAAATAAAACGCTTGTGCATACTAGTGACAATTATCGCCGCCTTCATCATAACGCTTTGTGTGCATACTAAAAATGCTATAAATTCACAAATAATGCATATCATAATGTTTTGTGTGCATACAAAAATGCTATAAATTCAAACCCTATTCATCGTCGCTGCCATCATCATCATCCAATGTATGATTGTCTTCGACTGACAATTCAACTTCATCATCCTCATTATCGATGTCTCTTCAATGTCTATGAGTGTACCATCGATGAACTAGTGTCGTGTCCTCATCCACAACGACATTAGTAATCAAACCTAATGCATCCTCTCGAAAAGTGGAAGGTACTATCGATGCGTAACTCTCATCCGAAACTTCCACATTAGATCGAGCTTTAATTTTGCATACTTCCCACCACTCTTTCATAGATTGTTTTAAACTGGATATGCACAATAGTATACTGAATGGCTTGATCATGCGAGATAAACGGTTCAACTTGTTATATCTTCTCGTATGATTTCACCAAACCAACTTGTACTGGAATGAATTGATAACCCCAATCGTGAAGGATCAAACCACTCGCATCTAAACAATGTTGTGGTCTTCGGTAGCCCAGATATTCCAACTCACAAACCTCCAATAATCGCCCATAAAATCGAGTTCTCATGTGTCCGTACTATAAGTTTCACCTTTAATGCACACCCACTATTCATAGTCGATCTTGTGACCCATGTTCTAATGTGTGAAATTTGTAACCATTTATATAATACCGGCACGCCTTAATTAGAGTCGGGCCCTTCGCAAGAGACAATATGAACGGATTCACAATGTTGTTAGTATGATTCGACCTATTATTAGTAAAAACGATTAGAATGACTAAACGCATATATTAAATATTTTCACTAATAATCATCGTAACACTCACATATGCCTCAAACCAAAACGGAAGCCTCTTTCAATCGACCTTGAATATCGTAGCTAGAGATCGCTGGATTCGATCTTTCACATCTTCGATGAATAAACCACATCAACATATATTTACGAGCCTAGTTAATAATAACAATAATAATAATAATGTGGAATGAATTCTAAGAAAACACGACACTTACGCCCATGTAAATGTCTCCGAACTTCAACACGCTGAGCAACACGATAAACGAAAGCAAAGATCATATTCTCTACTATCCAAATATCTCGCTGACATATTTCCAAAAGGTCCGCCATCTTGCTTGAAGATTTGAAGATATCCGATAGTTTTCGTGCTAATCTCCGCTGACCATGATGCAAATCTCAACTCGCTCTACGTGATCATCAAAACACTGATCGCCCTTTTCACACGAAAAAGTGTAATTATAGGGTAAGCAAGCATCGTATCCACGTAGATTGCAATCCAAAACACGTAAGCTAATTCAACGACAATTCATCATTATCCAAGCACGTAATAAGGGCGAGATGTTTTAGGCTTCTAAATAAATCCAAAGCAAAGGAACCAAATGTAATTATAAAATAAAGCAATAAAACCCACTAAGATAACTATGGAGAAAGACTAACCCTTGGGATGCACCAATCCTATCCACAACGATGTTTATCCCGCTTATTATTAACCGCTTTAATCCGCATAAGACGGAAGATCACATATATAACCAACAACTTCGCCACGATAATTGCGGGCAGCTGATTACTAATTTTCCTATCACGCTTACGCCTCTAGAGGAAAATAAGCAACCCAAATGGATCACTAAGAATATGCTTCCTACGAATGTCCTATCTCGCCATTTACTCAAGGCTTATTCAGTATCATGCATTCAAGATCGATTGACAATTAATACAATTACGCCATTAATCGGCAACTAGATATGCATCAATATTGATCGTAAATCAACACATATAAATAAGCACCATGAATCATGAATCAATGCCCGAAGGTAAATAACAATAGCGTGAATCACAACATATAGGATCGGATCATGCAAACCCTGGATTAGAATGTAAACCAGCCACATAATAAACTAATGAAATACGATTTAACCATAAAAAGTAAATTAAATATATAAACCCGTAGGGAAGCGCTTGATGAACAATGGTTGGTCTTGAATCCAATCCCAAGCGAACGAACGGAAAACAACGAAACGATCGGACAAACGCTCCGATCGATAACAGACGATAAACTAAACTAGAATAACGTAAAAACAATACTCGAATTAAACTAAACGAAGACTAAAGCTTAAAGAATGTAAAACCGAGGAAAATCAAGAAAATAAGGTCTCGGGCGTGATTGGGGCCTCTGGCGATGGCGGTGTCGCCATATATAGGCACACCCCAAACCCTAATTTTCTTCGTCGCTGCCGCGACCACCCTTCGCGTCGCTAGGTGTGGTCGCGAGAATCCGCTGCCTTCTCGCCCGCGGTCGCCTCTGCGCCGCCAGGTACCGCGACCTTACTAGCGGTCGCTAGCCATACTTCAAGTGGTCGCGAGAAATCGTCCACTGGCTTTCTCGCTTAGGCTTCGCCGGCGCTCGCGCGGTCGCGGTCTTCCGGGTCGACGCGTGTTTCTGGCCGACCTAGCGACCGCTAGGCTGGTCGCTAGAAACACGCCAGATGTATGTTTTGCCTCGCAAGGCTGCTCCTTGCTTCGATTTTTAACATATAGACCTACACAACACCAAAAGAACACCCAAGAGCAAGATCTCTAAAATAGATAAAACATTAGGAATCGATACGAAACGCATTATTAAACGAAAGCTAAACTCATCTTCAAATATCAACTATAAACGTAAAATGCGCGCTATCAAACCCCAAACTTAAAGCATTGTTTGTCCTCAAACAAAACAGTAATGTAAAAGACAAACGAAAGATCAACGAGCATAGCAAAGAGGATAACCATTCTAGCCTCAAACATATCAACGCCAAAACATTAGCGCATATTACGACGACGTTAGTCCACTCAACACAAACAACAATTTACGGCAAAAGCTCATTTATTTCAACCTCACAAAGGCATGTGTGCAAAATATATATAGGATACACTCAAACTCATAAAGAAATTAAGGACGTATACACTCAAAGATCAATGCAATGCAACATCTTACCATAGGCTCGCTGCTTTCTAACATCTCCACCGCACAAATGTGTTCAAATAAGGATCAAAGAGGTCTTTTGATAGGTTATAATGTAGGCACATTGGTTAAGGTAGGATAATATATGGCTAAGTGACTCAAAAATATTCCAAGCACCCCATTTATACTTTTTTCGACACATATGGATTCTCATCCATTTTCTTCTTTCCCAACGTGTTAAATCGACGCTTTATGCCTCATAAGGTACCTATACTTTGCTTAAATGCCTTTATGCTCAACACTCATAGTGAACTTAACATTTTTCTTTTTCTTTTCTTTTCTAGAGCTTATAGGTTTAACTTTCACTTAACAAGGTATTATTCTTCACCACGTATGTATTTTCTAAAATAAACTTTTCGCCATCACTACATCAAAATTTCAACCCCTTTGATTCCCATATCCATCCTCACCTCCTATCATTCAAGTTAATCGAAAGAAAAGTCTAATAAAGGCTCAAAGAATGCATAAATGGTATATATCATCGGGTTAGTGTTTCAAGTGAATATGGTTAACAAAGACGGCCTTTTATCCTTTCCAAATTCAAACACATATTGCGCCTCGATACGTAAACACGGCAAGTTCTAGAAGATCATCACATGCATGATATCACACAACAAAAGAAATCAGATCAAGATGTTTATACAAAGAAGCTCAAGTCTCACGGGTTAAGCAAAAAGTGAAAACAACAAGTCTAAGCCCATCTCACGTTAAGCAAAAAGGTGAAAACAACAAGTCTAAGCCATCTCACGTCATTCATGCGCTATTTTCTAACATATCATGTGCACTATCATTAAATTTCACAAAAATTTCTATCGCCATCGGCCACATGGATTAACACACTTCACTTAACTCGCTGATCGATGCATACCTAAAACGAAAAGAAAACAAGAGATACGACACAAAAAAAACAACACAAACGAAAACAAAACAAAACATGAAAACAAAACAAAGAAAACGCTGGTTACCTCCCAACAAGTGCTTACTTTAACGCCTTTAGCTAGACCATCACTAACCTCGCTAACTGCATTTTAGTAGCACTTGACATCTTTCCCGACTTGTGGAACCTTCTAAACTTCAGATTCACGGATGACCACCACCGACTATGCAAGTGGCCCCCAAACTTGAATGATACACTCTGAGTTCCATGCCGAGTCCACTTTCTCTTCTCACAGCCTTCCTCAATCGGTCGAAAGTACCTCTAAATGCGGACGTGAGCAGCAGAGCAGCTATGATCGAGCAACAATCTTCCGGCTTCCCAACGCCGGGTTGCTTGACGCCATATATGGAAATTTTGAGCCCTCATCGCTAACACGAAACGTGAGGTTTCCTTCCGCACATCAATCAACGCATCACCAGTTGCTAGAAAAGGTCTACTATGATTAGCGGTTGTTGTTCAATTCGAATATCAAGAATAACAAAGTCGCAGAAAACAAAACCCAATTTACCAACACGCCTTCGACGATACCTGATATGTGACCGATCGGTCACCCATCATCGCGAGATCTTCGCCGCTTCATCTTTCCAAGGTGTAGCCGGTTGAAAACGCTCAATGGCATCGATTGATGCTCGCCTCAAATCGCATAAGACATTTGGGAAAATCTGCCGCGATCTCGCACTCTAACGTGAAACCGCCGATCCTTCGCTTCAGGGAGCCTTTGCAAGACGGCATCAAGACTTCTGGATAGGGAAATTTTCTCAAATTTCCCAAGTTTCTTTTTGCCGGCAAGCAGCCTTTAAGAACTTCATGTAGCCCGGCATGTTTCGCAACGCTCAAAGAGAGGCAAATTTATCTCAACTTTCAAATACTTTGAACGAGCAAATTCGTCATATTTCGACTTGACAAGTCGACTTAAACGGGCCGAGGAATGTACGCGAGGTTTAGCCTCGCGTGCTCGCGGTCGACCTCGCGATCGCCGGATGGTCGCGAGGAGTATGCCGCACGATTCGCCGCTCGCGCGCGAAGCTATGCGCGGTCGCGAGCGCCGGGTCGCCGCGAATCGCTCGATCGACCGCGATCGGGTTTGCGAGCGCTGACGCCACAACAACTCGCGCGCGATACTTGGGTGGCTCGCGGTCGACGCGCTGGCGCGCGCCGTCGCGCGCGCCCGTGGAGCAAAATTATGATGGTCGCGATCGTCGCGGTCGCGAGCTCGGTCGCGAGTTTCGCCGTATCGTTTTCGCTTTTCTTTCTAGGGCTCGGTAGGCTCGCCCGCCTCGCTTGAATGGCGGCATTGACTCTTCGGGTTCACCTCCGACACTTCCGGAAATTGGCCCGCCTTTTGTAGGGCATTCACTTGACGGCACTTGACCGATTCGAGCTTCCAACATCTTTATGTGCTTCCCATAGCCGCCATAGTCGACTCCAAATGACTTATCTTTCGCCTGTGTTGCCGATGAACGACCGATTCGTTAATTGTTGGTTGCTTACAACCAATCACTGATCATATCTTCGAGACTTGGCTTCCTCGGCCTCAATCAATTCGACTATCAAGTCAAAGGTTGTCGGAAATTCAATGACCTCCGATTGATGTGGTCGACGCTTCGCCTCAATCGACTTTTCAAAAGAGTGAACTTCTTCATGAGGTCGCCATATCAATCACCTCAACAAGAAACCGCTTGAATGATGGCGCCTTCTCCGCTGGGCCATGATAGCTGTCATACCATCTCTTCTACAATACGGCTCGCCTCGCCGACCGGTCGACGAATTAGCAGCTCACCGACGATCTACCATGCTCCTCGCCCCGCCATGTCACCCACCGTAGAATTGTGTGATTTGGTCGTCTCGAGAACCCATGTTGTGGACATCGCCTTAATAGACCTCAATCTCTCCCATGCCTCGAATAATGATTCGTGGTTTCGCAAAATGAGATTTCGCAATGATCTTCAAGGCCACATGGGCGGAGTATTTCAAAGAAACTTCTCACAAAGTTTCTGTGTCGATGCCACCGGTCCAAACTTCAACTAATCTTTCACCTGGTCACAGAGCCGAGAAACCGAACATGCGATCCGGATTGTGTTCAGGCACCCCATTCTGCTTGATTGTCACAAATGTCGAGAAACGCCTCGAGATGCGCATTCGTCTTCCGTGACTCCTCCCCAAACCGCTCTCCTCGACCATACCGATCAGTACGGCTTGAGCTCGAAATTATTTCAGATCTACGCAAGGGCCCCAACCGCCTCCTTGAACTGCTCGGGATGTCGATACATGTGGTTTAGAGGTTTATTCTCCTGAGCAGGACAATGATTCTATGTTCGCTATCCGACGCCGATCTCTCGCAAAGTCACCAACATGCGCAACTTGCTCGGGAGAATGCCCTGCTTATGGATCGGCCGCCATTGCACTGCCTCTTCTCTCGCCCTCTTCTCTTTGAGAGCTTGATCTCGGATCTAAAAATATTTCGTGAGGTCCCCGAGATCTTGTACGACAAACTACCCGAGAAGAGAGAAATTAGTACCGATAAAAATAAATAAAATAATATATATATATATAACTTGAATTAATAAATCCAAATCGTCAAATTATTCCTATATGATCTTAATAACCTTTAACGGCGCCTAAATTTGATCGCCCTTTTCACACGTAAAAGTGTAATTATAGGTAAGTCAAGCATCGATCCACAGAGATTGCAACCAAAACACGGTATAATTCAACGACAATTCATCATTATCCAAGCACGTAATAAGGTGTAGATGTTTAGGTTCTAAATAAATCCAAAGCAAAGGTAACCAAATGTAATTATAAAATAAAGCAATAAAACCCACTAAGATAACTATGGAGAAAGACTAACCCTTAGGATGCACCAATCCTATCCACAACGATGTTTATCCCGCTTATTATTAACCGCTTTAATCCGCATAAGACGAAGATCACAT
This sequence comes from Salvia rosmarinus, assembly GCA_036937905.1. Lineage (NCBI taxonomy): Eukaryota > Viridiplantae > Streptophyta > Magnoliopsida > Lamiales > Lamiaceae > Salvia > Salvia rosmarinus. The sequence continues at coordinate 101,146,968 of CM072819.1, forward strand.
ATATAACCAACAACTTCGCCATTTATAATTGCGGCAAGCTGATTACTAATTTTCCTATCACAGCTTACGCCTCTAGAGGAAAATAAGCAACCCAAATGGATCACTAAGAATATGCTTCCTACGAATGTCCTATCTCGCCATTTACTCAAGGCTTATTCAGATCATGCATTCAAGATCGATTGACAATTAATACAATTACGCCATTAATCGGCAACTAGATATGCATCAATATGGATCGTAAATCAACACATATAAATAAGCACCATGAATCATGAATCAATGCTCGAAGGTAAATAACAATAGCAGTGAATCACAACATATAGATCGGATCATGCAAACCCTCAGATTAGAACAGTAAACTAGCCGACATAATAAACTAATGAAATACGATTTAACCATAAAACAAAATTAAATATATAAACCCGTAGGAAGCGCGATGAACAATGGTTGGTCTCAATCCAATCCCAAGCGAACGAACGGAAAACAACGAAAACGATCGGACAAAACGTCTGATCGATAACGGACGATAAACTAAACTAGAATAACGTAAAACAATACTCAATTAAACTAAACGAAGACTAAAGCTTAAAGAATGTAAAACCGAGGAAATCAAGAAAATAAGGTCCGGGCGTGATTGGGGCTCTGGCGAGGGGTGTTGCCATATAGCACACCCCAAACCCTAATTTTCTTCTCGCTACTGCCTCGCGACCACCCTTCGCGTCGCCAGCGTGGTCGCGAGGTAATCCTCGCTGCCTTCGCCTCGCGGTCGCCTTCGCGCCGCCAGGTACCGCGACCTTACTAGCGGTCGCTAGCCATACTCAAGTGGTCGCGAGAAATCGCCCAGCTGCTTTCGCGCCAGTCGCCGCTGGGCGCGTTTCGCGGTCGCCGTCTCTGGTCGACGCTGTGTTTCCTAGAAGCCCGACCTAGCGACCGCCAGGCTGGTCGCAGAAACACGCCTGATGTATGTTTTGGCTCAAGGCTGCTCCTTGCTTCGATTTTTAACATATAGACCTACACAACACCAAAAGAACACCCAAGAGCAGATCTTCTAAAAATAGATAAAACATTAGGAATCGATACGAACGCACATTAAACGAGCTAAACTCATCTTCAAATATCAACTATAAACGTAAATGCGCTTATCAAACCCCAAACTTAAAGCATTGTTTGTCCTCAAACAAAATGTAATGTAAAGACAAACGAAAGATCAACGAGCATAGCAAAGAGGATAACCATTCTAGGCCTCAAACATATCAACGCCAAAACATTAGCGCATATGACGACGTTAGTCCACTCAACACAAACAACAATTTACGGCAAAAGCTCATTTATTTCAACCTCACAAAGGCATGTGTAAAATATATATAGATACACTCAAACTCATAAAGAAATTAAGGACGGTATACACTCAAAGATCAATGCAATGCAACATCTTACCATAGCTCGCTGCTTTCTAACATCTCCACCACACAAATGTGTTCAAATAAGGATCAAAGAGGTCTTTGATAGGTTATAATGTAGGCACATTGTTAAGGTAGGATAATATATGGCTAAGTGACTCAAAATATTCCAAGCACCCCATTTATACTTTTCACACATATGGACTTTGTCCATTTTCTTCTTTCCCAACGTAGTTAATCGACGCTTTATGCCTCATAAGGTACCTATACTTTGCTTAAATGCCCTTATGCTCAACACCATAGTGAACTTAACATTTTTCTTTTTCTTTCTTTTCTAGAGCTTATAGGTTTAACTTTCACGAACAAGGTATTATTCTTCACCACGTATGTATTTTTCTAAAATAAACTTTCTCGTCATCACTACATCAAAATTTCAACCCTTTTGATTCCCATATCCATCCTCACCTCCTATCATTCGTTAATCGAAAGAAAAGTCTAATAAAGGCTCAAAGAAGGCGACAAATGGTATATATCATCAAGTTAGTGTTTGGTGAATATGGTTAACAAAGACGGCCTTTTATCCTTCCAAATTAAACACATATCATAGCCTCGACACGTAAACACGGCAAGTTCTAGAAGATCATCACATGCATGATATCACACAACAAAGAAATCAGATCAAGATGTTTATACAAAGAAGCTCAAGTCTCACGGTTTACAAAAAGGTGAAAAACAACAAGTCTAAGCCATCTCACCAAGTTACAAAAGGTGAAAACAACAAGTCTAAGCCATCTCACGTCATTCATGCGTATTTTCAACATATCATGTGCACTATCATTAAATTTCACAAAAATTTCTATCGCTATGGCCACATGGATTAACACACTTCACTTAACTCGTTGATCGACGCATACCTAAAACGAAAAGAAAAACAGATACGATTACAAAAAAAAACAACACAAACGAAAACAAAACAAAACATGAAAACAAAACAAAGAAAACGCGGTTACCTCCCAACAAGTGCTTACTTTAACGCCTTTAGCTGACCATCACTAACCTCGCTAACTGGCATTTTAGTAGCACTTCGACATCTTTCCCGACTTCAGGAACCTTCTAAACTTCAGATTCACGACGACCACCACCGACTATGGAAGCTGGCCCCCAAACTTGAATGATACACTCGAGTTCCATGCCGAGTCCACTTCTTTCTTCTCACAGCCTCAATCGGTCGAGTACCTCTAAACGCGGACGAGCAGCAGCAGAGCAGCTATGATCGAGCAACAATCTTCCGCTTCCCAACGCCGGGTTGCTTGATGGCGCTATATATGGAAATTTTGAGCTCCTCATCGCTAACACGAAACGGGAGGTTTCCTTCCGCACATCAATCAACGCACTACCGTTGCTAGAAAAGGTCTACTATGATTAGCGTTGTTGTTTGAATTCGGAATATCAAGAATAACAAAGTCGCAGGAAAACAAAACCCGAATTTACCAACACGCTTCGACGATACCTTTTGGATATGTGACCGATCGGTCAGCCATCATCGCGAGATCTTCGCGGCCATCTTTCCAAGGTGTAGCCGGTTGAAAACGCTCAATGGCATCAGATTGATGCTCGCCCAAATCGCATAAGACATTTGGAAAATCTGCCGCGATCTCGCACTCTAACGTGAAACCGCCGGATCCTTCGCTTCGTAGGAGCTCTTTGCAAGACGGCATCGCACTTCGGATAGGGAAATTTTCAAATTTCCCAAGTTTTTGTGCGGCAAGCTGCCTTTAAGAACTTCATGTAGTCTAAGATGTTTCGCAACGCTCAAAGAGAGGCAAATTTATCTCAACTTTCAAATACCTCTTTGAACGAGCAAATTTCGCCATATTTCGACTTGACAAGTCGACTCGGAAACGGGCCGGAGGAACGTACGTAAGCGAGGTTTAGCCTGGGCGTGCTCGCGGTCGACCTCGCGATCGCGGATGGTCGCGAGGAGTATGCCGCGCGCCGATCTTCGCTTCGCGCGAAGCTATGTGTGTGGCTCGCGAGCGCCGGGTCGCCGCGAATCGCTCGATCGATTTCGCGATCGGGTTTGCGAAGCCGACGCCGCAACAACTCCGCGCGCGGATATCAGCGGTCAAGGGTCGACGCGCGCAAGGCCGGTCGCGGGCGCCCGTGAGCAAAATTATGATGGCTCGCGATCGCTCATGTCGCGAGCTCGGTCGCGAAGTTTCGCCGTAATGTTTTCGCTTCTTCTCTGTAGGCTCTGCAGGCTCGCCCGCCTCGCTTGAATGGCGAAGATCGACTCTTCGGTTCACCTCCGACATTACCTCGAAATTGGCCCGCTTTTTGTAGTGCATTCACTTGTACGGCAATTTGACCGATTTGAGCTTCCAACATCTTTATGTGCTTCCCCATAGCTGCCATAGTCGACTCCAAACGACTTATCTTTCGCTCGGTGTTGCCGATGAACGACTCGATTCGTTAATTGTTGGTTGCTTACAACCAACCGCTGCATCATATCTTCGAGACTGGCTTCTCGGCTCTTGAATTGAATTCGACTATTGAAGCTCGTCAAGGTTGTTGGAAATTGAATGACCTCCTCCGATTGATGTGGGTCGACGCTCACCTCAATCGACTTTTCAAAAGAGTGAACTCTTCACGAGGTCGCCATACTGAATCACCTCAACAAAGAAATGCTTTGAATGATGGCCTTCCGCTGGCCATTGATAGCCGTTGGCAGCCATCTCTTCTACATACGGCTTGCCTCGCCGACCGGTCGATTTAATAAGCAGCCTCGCCGACGCATCTACCATGCTCCTCGTCCGCCATGTCACCCACCGTAGAATTGTGTGATTTGTCGCCTCGAGAACCCATGTTGCGGACATCGCCTTAATAGACCTCAATCTCTCCCATGCCTCGAATAATGATTCGCCGTGGTTTTGGCAAAATGAGATTTCGCACGATCTTCATGTCACGGCGGAAAGTATTTAAAGAAACTTCTCACAAAGTTTCCTGTCGATGCCACCGTCCAAACTTCAACCAATCTTTTCACCGGTCACAGAAGAGAAACCGAACATGCGCATCCGGATTGTGTCTTGTGGCACCCCATTCGCTTGATGGTGTCACAAATGTCGAGAAACGCCTCGAGATGCGATTCGTCTTCCGTGACTCCTCCCCAAACCGCCTCCTCGACCATACCGACGTGTACGGTTTGAGCTCGAAATTATTCAGATCACGCATGGGCCCCAACCGCCTCCTTGAACTGCTCGTGGGATGTCGATACGTGGTTTAGAGGTTTATCTCCTGAGCAGTGACAATGATTCCATGTTCGCTATCCGACGCCAGACCGCAAAGTCACCAACATGCAGCAACTTGCTCGGATGAATGCCCTGCTTATGGATCGGCCGCCATTGCAGCTCGCCTTCTCTCGCCCTCTTCTTTGAGAGCTGATCTCGGGATCTAAAAATATTTCAGAGGTCCCCAGATCTCAGACGCATAAACTACCCGAGAAGAGAGAAATTAGTACCGACAAAAATAAATAAAATAATATATATATATATAACTTGAATTAATAAATCCAAATCACAAATTATTCCTATATGATCTTAATAATCTAAGAACGGCGCCAAAATTTGATCGCCCTTTTCACACGTAAAAAGTGTAATTATAGGTAAGTAAGCATCGATCCACGAGATTGCAATCCAAAACACGTGTTAATTCAACGACAATTCATCATTATCCAAGCATGTAATGGTGAGATGTTTTAGGCTTCTAAATAAATCCAAAGCAAAGGTAACCAAATGTAATTATAAAATAAAGCAATAAAACCCACTAAGATAACTATGGAGAAAGACTAACCTGTGGATGCACCAATCCTATCCACAACGATGTTTATCCCGCTTATTATTAACCGCTTTAATCCGCATAAGACGAAGATCACATATATAACCAACAACTTCGCCATTTATAATCATGGTAGCTGACATAAATTTTCCTATCACAGCTTACGCCTCTAGAGGAAAATAAGCAACCCAAATGGATCACTAAGAATATGCTTCCTACGAATGTCCTATCTCGCCATTTACTCAAGCGCTTATTCAGATCACGCATTCAAGATCGATCGACAATTAATACAATTACGCCATTAATCGGCAACTAGATATGCATCAATATTGATCGTAAATCAACACATATAAATAAGCACCATGAATCACTTAATCAATGCCTGGAAGGTAAATAACAATAGCAGAATCACAACATATAGGATCGGATCATGCAAACCCTGTGATTAGAACAAAAACTATGCATATAATAAACTAATGAAATACGATTTAACCATAAAATGTAAATTAAATATATAAAACCCGTAGGGAAGGCTTGATGAACAATGGTTGGTCTTCAATCCAATCCCAAGCGAACGAACGGAAAACAACGAAACGATCGGACAAAACGTCCGATCGATAACAGACGATAAACTAAACTAGAATAACGTAAAACAATACTCGAATTAAACTAAACGAAGACTAAAGCTTAAAGAATGTAAAACCGAGGAAAATCAAGAAAATAAGGTCTGGGCGTGATTGGGCCTCTGGCGAGGGGCGCTGCTATATATAGCACACCCCAAACCCCACTTTCTTCTTCTGCTGCCTCGCTGACCACCCTTCGCGGTCGCTAGTGTGGTCGCGAGGTAATCTCGCTGCCTTCTCGCCCATGTCGCCTCAAGGCCGCTTGTACTGCGACCTTACTAGCGGTCGCTAGCTATACTCAAGTGGTCGAGAAATCGCCCAGCTGGCTTTCTCGCGCTAGGCTTCGCTGCCTGCTGCTCGCGGTCGCGGGTCTTCGGGTCGACGCTGTTTCTAAGCCACCCAATGACCGCCAGTCGGTCGCTAGAAACACGCCAGATGTATGTTTTCGCTGCCGCTCCTTGCTTCGATTTTAACATATAGACCTACACAACACCAAAAGAACACCCAAGAGCAGATTCTAAAAATAGATAAAACATTAGAATCGATACGTAAACGCATTATTAAACGAAGCTAAACTCATCTTCAAATATCAACTATAAACGTAAAATGCGCTGCTTATCAATAATACGAGCAAAATGTCGATGCTTCTTCACTAAGTAAGCATTGCGATAGAACCTCAACCTCGGCTTTATTTCAGACGTTGTTCTTCAACTTACGTAAGTATCTATAAAATTTAGAACGTTGTTCTTCAATTTATATATATATATATATATGTATATATATATGTGTGATAATGTACGAGCAAGACTTTTCAAATGGATACATCCATCGGTATTGAACAGTTCTCGTAACACGGGCTTCATCACCTAGATGAACCGGAAGATGTTCCATGGAGTCAAGAAACTAGGGGAAAATGCGCCAAGTTGTATAAAATCACCGAATATTTTCGAGCCCGCATGCATCATCAAGCCCTATGTTTCGAGAAGTTAAATCTTTGAAGAATAAAGATAATTCTGCATGTTTTCCAAACATCAGCGGAGAAGTTCAAATGCACGTAGAATTCACCGATGAAAATGTGACAACATGACTCTTCATCCCAAACATCTTCGCCATTATGTCTACACATCTACCCATGTTCGAAACGCACTCCATCCGGAAATCTTAAACCTCTTACCCACTTACATAAGACTTTTTCTCACGATTGTCAAGTGTAAGCAAATTTCGATATTTTCCGTTGATTCATTCATCGTCAACTCGTCTCAGAAAAGATAAATTAAGTTCTTCTCTAGATTTGCTCGTATCTTTGTCTTCCTCGACATTCATGACCGTGTTGAAGACATTATCGAACACATTCTTCTCTATGTGCATGACATCCAAATTATGCCGAATCAAAAGAGAACTCCAGAAGGTAGATCCTGAAAATACTTTTCTTCCATCCGCCCAAACCGCTGATATTCTCGCTATTTATTTCATCATCGCCAATCTCTACATTTAGACTAGTCCCATACCCATAATTAGTGATGTAAGCTCATCTCCGATAGCACTTCGTGGATCGTTAGTAATCACCGTGTTCTTTCGAAACCTCTTCGATCCCTTCAAATGGGTGATTAGAGCTAGAAATTTACGATGGTTATCAAACCATGATCGCTACCACTTTTAGCTAAAGTAAAGCATCGGATACTCCATGCAAGGTGGACAAGCTAATCTTCCAAATTGCATCCATCCGCATAACATAGAGTATGCGGGAAGTCACTAATTGTCCAAAGTAATGCAACGATATTTGAAAATTTCGCTCAACGATACATCATAAGTAAGAACGCCATCCCACAAATCTATTAACTCGCTATCAATGGTCGCAAGAACATATCAATCTTCTCCTTCGGATTACGCGGTCCCGCACTAAGATCGAAGAAACATGTATTGCTCCTTCATACACACCACGGGAAGATTATATGGGTCGATAACGGGCCATGATGAATATTGCTTTCCGATCGACCGAATGGCTGAAACCGCCGCTGAGAGTTCCAATCGCACGCTATGAATTTCGATGCAAATAAGGGAAACTTCGTGTTCAAATGTTTCCATGCAATCGAGTCTGCTTGACGACGATGACCCCATCATCGACCGACGATGCATGCCAACGCATATTTTCCGTTGTAGCATCGATGCATATAATCTCTCGTAGTCGAGGAGTTAGAGGAAAATAATACATCTTTTATATGCTACTTGTGCTTTCCGTCGACTTCCACCACCGAGTATTGCTCTTGAAACGAGGATGGTTACGTAATTTGCAGCTCGTCAATTCGTAATCTTCGCGCCAATAAATCATGCAATTAAATGGACAACAATCAATTTTGTGTACGGGCAACCCCATGCCACGCAACAATCTCTTCGTCTCAGAAGTCATCGTGCACGCACTTCCATCCGATGCGACTCTTTCATCGCCTCGATATTTGATCAAAACCCTTCAAGAATGTTGTTCTCTCTTTCCAACTCGTAAGTCGAGCCACAAATGATAATTGTGTATGATCCGAGCAACCCGGCCATAAAGATTTATCAAAGATTCAACATATCGTAAAAATTTTTGGTAGAAATAGGAATGAATATGGGCCTTTGATTTGCTATATCAATGGTTGAGATTTAATTTTCTAAAGTACAGCTTTTGTGTTTTGTGTGCTATATGGATTATTATGCAACACTATAACTCTTTTGTGCTACTCAGAATGAAATATGTGCTAAACTAATATATTTAGTATATGTGCTACGAATGGATGGAATATGTGCTAAACTAATATGTGCAATATAGTAATTGATTGTACACAAATATGAAAGATGTGCTACTAATCTTATTTTCGACATTAAGAAGCTTTCACCAGAACCAACCCCTATATATATATATATATGTGTGTGTGTGTGTGGGGGGGGTGACCAAGACAATTTCTATCGATAAAATTTTGTACAAGATAAGTCGTGATGTTGTAGAGGTGCAAAAGATGAGTAAGATAAAGATGGTTTGATGATGATTATAATAATATAATATAATAATATGTTAGAAATTTAGTTTTGACGACTTCCGATTTTCTTGTGATCAAAATATTTAATTTGAGATTGAATGAAATAGGATTATTCAACGTGCTGAATAGATAATTTGGTATATTTTACTGTTCAAAATCGAATAACAGTTGGTGAGAGGCAGATAATTGAAGTTAGATACGATGAGTCATGTTTAAGTAATCTCACATTGAGTATTTAGCATTAAAGATGCCTCTATATATATATTATTACACATATTAAATGTAATAACTAATGTGTACATGTAAATGAACTTCACACGCACGGTTGTTGTTCTCCTTATTTCGGTCTCGGCCATTCATGGCCTTGGACTTGACTCTTTTCGTTTGAAGAACTTCATAAGGGCAATTTATTTTAATCGTGTTTTGTTTTCCTTCGTATTCTCAGTTCTCTATATTTTTAGTTTAATATTATATTCGAAACAAGTATATCCAATAGTAATATGTTATTATTGTTAATAATAACACATTCCTTCCCTTATTTCCGTTTTTTACGTTAACATCATCCTTGACCATGCCAACTTAACTAACACATTTGGCATATTCGCATTCTTTCACTTGGCCATAACTGGTCAAACATTGTTAAGATTTATTAGCCATCAAAATATTAAGATTTTTGTAATTTGACCATTCATTCCACCGTTGTAAAACTTCATTTAGTTTTCCAACTTTTAAAGAATGCTAAAGTCAATAATCCATATAATAAAAATCATTTCATTTGACCATAAATAAATGTTCCGTTACTCCTTTCTTTCTTTTCTTGTCCTAAAAGAGGAAATTCTCCCCCTAGAAGAGTCCACGTTCGAAGGAGGTAAAATTATGATGACTTGGTGGTTAAGGATTGCATAGTGTTCACAAGGAGTCACTTTAATAGTGTAAAATTCTCATACTACGACTGTTAGGACTCGATTTTTGGTCCATATCCATAATCTACTAACCCTTAACCAAGTAATATAAGCCTGTGGGAACTGTTTTCTTTCTTTTCTTCAACTCAAATTAATCCGTTTTCTCTTTTATAAAGAAGTTACTTTTCAGCAATGGAAATTATCACACAAATAAGAATATTTAATAAAATTTGACACTTATAAACGATGTTGTAAATGAATTTAATTTGAGGATGAAACATAAAAGAAATGTCGTACCAAAAGTTATTTGTGAAAGTTAAATGGACTAGATATTAGATATGGGCCTAATTATTAATTGTTTGACATTAGTTAATTAAGCATAAAGCCCATACAATCTATTAGTGGGTAGTTATCTATTATATGGAAGTTAATCTTTGAGATTAACGTGAAACCGTAAAAAGAGAACACACACTGAATACGCATCAAAATTCAATAGGAGATTCTCGCTTCTCTCGTGAATTTTGCCACCGGCGAATTGTTCATGCGGCCGATTAAAGACACATGGATACCATAGTAGTGGAAACGCCTCAAGGATTCCTCGAAGCTTTACTACTACCGAAGCGTAATAAACACGTAAGTCTTCGATCTTAGTGTTCTAGGGCTCATCGCATGCTTTAATTATAGATCTAGATCTGTTCTGATAGTTTTATTCCGCTGCGCATTAGATGTTGTCAAGAACTAATCCTAACAAGGGTATCGAGCCCGGCTCGATCTATAATTAATTAATTCGTGTTCTAACAAAATTGTGGATTATCGAATTATGAATTTCAGATTTTATTTCTTTTTGTTCGCTTGTATTCCTTTATTTTAAATCTATTTTATTAAAAAGGAAAAGAACGAACGGAAAAGAAAAAGAAAACCAATTGTGTAATTGAAATTGAACGCCGGACACCGCATCTCTCATCGAGATGCGCGCGACTATCTCCTCGAACATTCCGGACAAGCGGCGGTCGAGGACACGGCGCAGCGCGCAGCCGCCGCCGCGCGATCAGATGTTGAAGCTTCTCTCGTCGCAAGAACGGAGTAAGAAAGCGAGATCCGCACAGCGTGGCGGCGCTCACCGGCCGACGCCGCTGGCGGGCGCGTGACGGACGCTAGGCATCCGGCGCGCTGGCGGCGGTAACGCCGCCGTCGGCGAGAGCGAGCGGTGGCGCAGCGTTGCCGCCGTAAACCCTAACGGGTCGGGCGATCCGGTCGGGCGGGTCACGTCATGCGCGCGCCGCCTCCGCGTTTGCCGGGCTTCCGGCACCGCCGGACCGGACCGCCAGCTCGTTCGCGGTCTGCCGCTGGCCGGGCTCCACCGCCGGCCGCGACAACGCCGGGCCGCGAGCTCCCCGACGGGCCGAGGCTTCGGCCCTTTGGGCCGTATTTAATATGGCAATTGGTCGCCAAAGTTTATAAAAAAACGTTTATTAATTTAGAATTAATAAAATTAATTTCAATTTCACAAACATTAATTTATTAATTGATTAATAAGTTTTGTTTAATGTTATTAATTTCAAATAATAGCATTAATTTCGATTTTGTATTAATTTAGAATTAATACAATCTAATTATGTACGAGATTTAATTTATTAATTTAGAATTAATAAATTTAATCATAATTTTAGAAATTAATTTATTAATTAGATTTATAATTTTAACTTTATTATTATTTTGAAATAATAATATAAGGTTTGATTTTATATTAATTTAGAATTAGTATAATTTACTATCGTATATGGATTAGTTTATTAATTTAGAATTAATAAATCTAATCACAATTTTGGACATTAATTTATTAATTAGATTAATAAATTTTAACTTTATTATTATTTTGAAATAATAGTATAAAGTTTGATTTTATATTAATTTAGAATTAATATAATTTGTTTATGTTCATATATTAAAGAATTGATTTATTAATTAGATTAATAAATCTCATTTGATTTTTATTTTAGAAATAATGATATTAAATGTATATTTATATTAATTTGGAATTAATATAAATGTTTAAATCCACTTTTAATTAGAGAATTAAATTATTAATTAGATTAATGAATTTATTCGTTGAGCCCTATTTGTTGTTGTTCGTAATAAGCATGCTATTTGATTTTATGCTTATTTTTAACTATAGTAGTTAGAGACCGCTTATATTTGGGTGGCGGCGCTCAATATATGTGGTCCGATTTCATGCCCGGCAAGGCACCCAAGAATTGTTTTGATTTAATATCGATATTAAATATACAATTAGTGTCACATGTTAAATCCCCACTAAATACAAGTCTTGCTTTGAAACAAAACGTGTCGTCCATCATAATTGTTTGAGTCAATAACCTTTTCGACCAATAGTTTTACACCGTGTTTACTCCCAAATCTACAAGGCCGCGCTCACCATAGATGTATGGTTAGCATCGTGTGATGGGTTGATTGCTTAATTATTTCAAACAGCCAAAGCGATCAAAATAATTAGTGAACACATATTAATCGATTAATAAACCAAGAATTGAGGACTTTATTGCATTCGGATTCAAACCCACCAAGTGTCATTATTGTGGTCATCACCGCAGAGGCGCTGCAATGATGCAGACTTAATCGATGCAAAACTATCGCCGCAATCGCTTTGAGGCCCATCGAGTGATATTATTTGTAGTCATCACCGCAGAGGCTACATAATATCGACTTGATCTTGGACTACTAAGATTTATATATTTGTTATAAACCGTATTTTACATTTGGGGTGCAATATATGTTAAAATTAGTGGAGCTAATCAATACAATAAACCCTTGTTCGATTAGTGATACGATTGTGATCTTTGTTTACTTTGTTCTAATTTGTTCCAATTTCGTTAATTTTATTCAGCCACGATGTCGACTATGTTAGATAAATGTTTGATGGAAACAAATATGTCGATCGGGTCAAACTATACGGATTAGCTACGTTGTCATGCTGTTTGGTATTAAGGATGAATAAGATTGAGTATGTCTTGACAAACCAATCAAGATCATCCCCGGCGTGCTTCTCCTAAGTATGCCTTGTTTGACAGGTTGCTCATGATAAGCATGTTGAGGATGCTATGTCGGCTCAAGGAATTATGTCGACTTCATGAGTTTAGAACTCCAAAGGCAACATGAATGCATGCCGCCCTATGAAATAATTCAAGACTTGAAGAGTTTGTTCGCCTCGAGGCACAAACCTCGAGTACGAGATACTCCGAGATCTCTAAGTGCATGCTTTCATGAAAGGGCACCGAAGAGAGATCCTAAAATTTAAGGCACAAGCGCAATGGGTGATAGCTCGGGTATATTTGTCGTTGTGACAAATATGTCTATAAACAATTCACATTCTCGGGTATTAGATACCGGTGTGGCTCACACATTTGTAATAATGTGGAGGGGCTTTGTGACAGACAGAAGGTGAACTCGGGAGGTTGATCTCGCGTAGGAAACGGAGCAAGAGTTGTCACGAACGCTGGGGACTTATAGATCGATCTTCCTTCGGTTATAGACTAGATTTACATGATTGTTATTTCATTCCCGAGATTTCAAAGAATATTATTTACATTCCTATGTTGACATCAAGGGTTTTTCCTTCCATTTTGGAAACGGTAGATGCTCGCTTTTAACTGAGTGTCTTATGGAAAAGCTTTTCTTCTCGAATGGTTTATATATGCTTGAATGTGAACTAGATATTCTCAATGTATAAAACAAACGACCTAAGCTAAGTAATACTTAATAATGCTACTTATCTTAGCATTGTAGACTTGGTCATATTAATGAGAAAAGGATAGCAAGGTTGAGAAAATTAGATTATCTCACACCATTTGATTTCGAATCATATGGTACTTGTGAATCTTGTCTCAAAGGAAAGATGACTAAGAAACCACTTTCGGGAAAGGGTTACGTACAAAGAATTGCTAGAGTTGATCCACCCGTGATGTGTGTGGACCGCTTCCAACTCAAGCAAAGGTGGATATTCGTATTTCATTGCTTTTATCGATGATTATTCAAGGTTTCGAATGTATCCGATGAAACACAAATCAAGCTCTTGATAAGTTCAAAGAGTTTAAGTTAGAAGTCGAGAAACAACTTGGTAAAAGTATCAAGCATCTTCGATCGATCGAGGGGAATACTTAAGCGATAATTTCGATTACTTGAAATCACATGGAATCCGGCGATCGACTCCTCCGGAACACCACAATTGAATGGTGTATCCGAGAGAAGAAATCGAACCTTATTAGACATGGTTCGATCCATGATGAGTTTCGCTAGTCTCCTTTTATTCCTTTGGGGCCATGCCTTACTTATCACGCTCATATTTTGAATAGGGTTCCTTCTAAATCACGAGAAAACACCATACGAGATATGGTATGGAAAAGAGCAAATCTTAACTATTTACTGACCGGGTTGTCTCCGCTTTGTTAAGAAAATGTCGATCGATAAGTTGGAATCTAAAAGTGAGAAGTGTTATCTTGTGGGATATCCTAACAAACTAGAGGATATGAATTTACTTATCCGAGATCACAAGGTGATCATTTCTAGAATGTGACGCTTTCAAGACTCCTATGTTTGCAAGGAACAAGGTCACAACGAGGTAGATCTTGAAGAAGTTCGAGAACCACAAAACAACACAGAGGACGCAAAGATTGTTCAATGGTGTGAACAAGAACTCATGGGAGTATTCGACGATCTATCGGGAGGAAACGACTCTTAGAGGACACCTCACGACAACGAGACTCATCAAATACAAGACGACACAATAGTTGTGCACCTCCACCTCAAGAAATTCATGAGGAAGTTCTGAGAATCTCCAAATGTTGATGAAGTCAACACGAGTGAGCCTCCCACTCACGCTCGTAATGAATACCAAACTCACAAAACAACCCAACTCAATAGCCACAGAGGACTCGGCTGCACCCGAAAGATCAATCTAATGGTTGAGAACCAAGATGATGAAATCGAATCGGATGATGAAGAACCTAAGACCTATAATGAAGCGGTGTCGACACCGATTCAAAGATGGCTAGAAGCCTTAACATCCGAAATGGACTCGATGTATTTCAATTTAGTCTGGGAACTAGTTGATGACTTACTGATGGGGTTTACCCATAGTCGCAAATGGATCTTCAAAAGAAGAGAGATGCAGATGGTAAGATACAAACCTACAAGGCTAGGTTGGTGGCAGCGGTTATAGTCAACGTGAAGGCATCGACTATGATGAGACCTTCTCACGGTTGCAAAATCAAGTCCATTAGATCTTACTTGCAATAGCTGCATACTATAATTTTGATATTTGGCAAATGGATGTCAAACCCGCTGCTTCAATGGAGAATTAGAAGGTGATGTCTACATGACTCACCTTGAAGGTTTTGTATCCAAAGAGAGGTCGAATGCAAAGATGTAGGACTTAAGCAAGATCGAAGAGTCGAATATTTGTTTTGACAGAGCTATCAAATTGTTTGATTTTGTCGAAGCAAGGGTTTATAGTAAGCAGAATGGAAACGTTGTTCACCTTGTAATATATGTCGATGACATTCGATTATGGGAGCGACCATTCATGATACAATCCGTGAAAGACCGGCCGCCTAAACTTTATGATGAAGGATCTTGGTGAGGCCTCCTACATCCTTGGGATCAAGATCTATCGATAGACCTAATAGATTGTTGAAGCTGTCACAACCACTTACATAGACAAATTGCTACGGCGCAGCAATGGAAAATTCTAAGAAATGATTTCTTCCTATGGGACATGGCATCAAGTTGTCTAAGAAGGATTGTCCTTCTAATGACAAAGAAGTTGCTTGCATGAAAAGGATCTCATATGCTCGCTATAGATCAATCATGTATGTCATGATATGCACTAGCCGATGCGGCCTATGCGCTAGCATGACAAAGTGCATTTCAAAGAAATCCCGTGAAGAATATTGAAAACTCAAGACTATTCTAATACCTTAGAAGGACTAAAGAATACTTTAGTCTATGGTGGGCAGCGAGAGCTATCGCTGATCGAGTACACCGATGTTAGCTTCCAAACGTAAACAAACATGTTTCAAGACGATATCATCCGATTAGAGAAATAATATAAATGAGCAATGTGAAATTAGAAAGAGTATCCACCCATTTATATCTTAGTCGATCCTTTTACCAAGCCATTTTGAGAGCTTGTGTGTTCGACATGTAGGATGTCGGCTTTGATTCAGGGGAGTTTATAGTTTGTATGTTTTAGAAACTCCTTGTTGAGACGCATTTCTATTTATCACAATCAAGATAATGTTTTATCTATGGGTTTTGTACATTTAATGGAATAATTATTTTGATGTTTGTTGTTATTCTCTTATTTGTTCCTCGAATTATCATCGTTGTTTTGCCGTGTGAGACATCAATGATATAGTATAATTCTAAAATAGCTAACCAATGATCATCAAGAACGGGATATTGATGATATGTTATAGGTTAGCATGTGGTCTCGCATCACATTCTTAGAGAATGTAGTGGTTCTCACAACTACGTAGATATTTGATATCCGTGATGGACACATGAATACTTTGAGAGTATTGGTATACCCAACTATTAAATCGCTTTGTTTGATGTCTACGATTTCTTAGTGTGTGGAGTATGTAATAGTCCTTAGACTTGAGGTCATTATACATTTTGTTTGTCGAGTGTTGTACTTTGACCAAGGCAACGCTTGCAAGTGGCAAGAAACGGCTCGATTGGGTGCATCATGAGACAAATGAAATGATAGTCGAGCCAAGAATGAGATTTATTCCTCGATTAGATTTTCGAGTGAGCACTTATTTTCTATATTATTCGACCATAAAGTCATTGGTCAATGTAAGAGATATATTCAATTAAAGTAATTGAATATGATCATATGGGTCTTATAATAAAGATGAGAAAATGGTTGAGCTATCGATGTATACATAGCAAAATTCTGAGCTCAATCGAGTGTGTCATGAATGAAAGGATATTACATAAACTTCATGTAAAGGTTTGTTTATCGCTTTCCACGAAACGTCTCATTATATATCGAGTTCACGCACAACGCAGTCCAAGAGTTTTGTGCAGACTTTGATTAGATCATCGCTTGTGAATGGGGCCTATTGGGTCACACTATCAAGTGTATTGTTAATCGCCTCATGTATATGCATAGTGCACCAGATGTTGTCTAATGTTAGTCCAAGTGGAGATTGAAAGTTAAACGGACTAGATATTAGATATGGGCCTAATTATTAATTGTTTGACATTAGTTAATTGCTCAAAGCCCATACAATCTATTAGTGGGTAGTTATCTATTATATGGGAAGTTAATCTTTGAGATTAACGTGAAACCGTAAAACAGAGAACACACACTGAATGACGCATCGCAAAATTCAATAGAGATTCTCGCTTCTCTATGAATTTTGGCTACCGAGGAATTGTTCTCGCGCCGATTAAAGACACGCGATACCATAGTAGTGGAAACGCCTCAAGGATTCCTTGAAGCTTTACTACTACCCGAAGCGTAATAAACACGTAAGTCTTCGATCTTAGTGTTCTAGGGCTCATCGCATGCTTTAATTATAGATCTAGATCATATTGATAGTTTTATTCACAAGACAGACGTTGTCAAGAATCTAATCCTAACAATTTGAACATTTAATTATTGTAAATGGACGAATTTAAGCTTGATCTCGATTTTGCACATGAACTTCAAAACATGACAGCAATAACATTATATTACGAATGAGATCAACCAATCTTGCCTTTGGCCTGCCCACCCAGCCCACGCCCGGGTTCGACGACTCTCCTTTGTTAGAACTCGTTTTTCGACACATGTACAGTTCTAATCAATAAAAGCCGACTAAGATTACCATCTTATATTCTTGTATTGGACTTTATCTTTTATCGGGAAAAAATGATAAAACTTTAAAAGATTGTTTTTTAATATTTTAAGAATCTCAACATTTTCCAGTACTTTACTCATAAATAAACCAGTTGCTTCTCATTTCGTCGCATTAGTTGCAGTCGGACTCTAGTAATTGTCTAATAAAAATGAGTTGCAATCAATTTTTATTTATAGCTCAAGGCCTAAATTACGCCATAGTTTATTAGCCTAAAAGTCAACTCAGAGCTAGCAAAATGGAAATATCTCTATTAATAATGTTTCAGAATTTCAGGAAAAAGTTTTGTCAAAATTTTAAATATATATTGTTGGGCAAAGTGCTTGTAAAGCATTGAGAAAGTCTTATCTAAAACAAACCTGTCTATGAACATGACTGATTGTAACAATTAAACAATTTTAAGTGACACAAATATTTTAGGCTGATTATGGTACTTATAGGCTTATATAGATATTATAGGATAGAGGCTGTCGCAGAAAAAAAAACTATATGGCTCCATTCTTTCTTAAAATTTGCACGCAATTAATCATAAATATTTAAAAAATAATATATTATATTATAAAACATTATAAGAATTAATAGCAATAAAATAAAACATTTCATACATTAAAGACAATATATCAACGTATATATATATATATATTATTATTATGAAGTATGTATTCTAGATTTATTGTCTTTACACGAAGCAATTTGATGCATCATCATCATCATCATCATTAGAGCCAAATACACCCTTATGGTTGTACCTAAATTACAAATATTCTCGTAACATTATGTTTGGCGCAATTTAACCTTAAATTTTACCAAAAATATCATGTTAGTATTTAAAATAATTGTTGAATGTAATGTTTGTCGCCATCATTTCATCCCCACCAATGACTCCAATCTAACCCCCATACAAAATAAACAAATTTGGTACATCACATGTGTATAAGAGAGATCAAATGAAAATTTCCAAGTGTAAACTAAAAGCAACTTAGATAATAGACTTTGTACGATATATTATTTATTATCATAAAAGAAGCATTGATGTATATAAAAAACTAGTATGAATAACGAATTAAAGAAACATGTTTCATAAGTTAAAACTTTTTTAACTGAAATCGCTAGCTATATGTATAAATATATATTCTAATAAGTTTACAATTGGACTGAATATCGGCTTGGAATTCTTTTAGTAGCAAACCACTTGGTGATTGTTTGAATTGATTTTGAAATTCATTATTGTTATTTTTGCCCAGTTTTTGAGTGGTTTAGTGACTAGCTCCAAAATTTCGTAAAAGTTTATGAATTTGAAACCCAAATATTTAAATTTATTCACGATATATATATATATATATATATATATATATATATATATATATATATATATATATAGAGAGAGAGAGAGAGAGAGAGAGAGAGAGAGATATCATATCAGATATATATTTGTGAGAAATGAGAATAATCTAAACCATTGATTTCAAGAATCAATGGACAAGATTTATATTTGTTGTGCTACAAAATATAATTATTTGTGCTATGAAAAAATCTGTGTTTTAAATAAAGGTTAATTAAGTAATTACAACTTTACTAATTAGTTTTTTTCCTTATTTTTAGGCACCACGGTTTATATACCTATAAATAGGGATTTGTTATATCTATCATTTAAATTTATCTTCAACGTTATTTATATTTCACTAATTACTATATACAAAATTATTGAAGATACAAACGAACCGATCCATGGAGAATTTAGGTACATAATATATATATATTGTTTCATACGTATGGTTAATTACATTGCATCGTAGAAGCATTTTATTGCATATTTTTATTAAATATTGCACAACACTAAGATTTATTGATTTTCGCCAAGTTTTTCAATGTGATAAATGTTGCAACATTATCGATTTATGTGGTAGATTACATTGCGCCGTAGTTGCGCTTTTATTGCATATTTTTATTAAATGTTGCACATAACACTAAGATTTATTGATTTTCGGGCCAGCTTTTTTCAATGTGATAAATGTTGCAACATTATCGATTTATGTGGTAGATTACATTGCATTGGTAGAAGCGTTGTATTGCATATCTTTATTTAATGTTGCACATAACACTAAGATTTGTTCAAACTACACACATTTGTAAAAGTGTACACTCATTGATCGCTCTTTTTCACACGAAAAGTGTAAGTATGGGGTGTTAAGCATCGATCCACGCAGATTGTATCACGAAACATAGAAGCTAGCTCAACGACAATTCATCATTATCCAAGCACGTAGTTTGGGTGATAGTTTAGGGCTTCGAAATTAATCCAAAGCAAAGGTAACCAAACGTAAATATAAAATAAAGCAATAAAATCACGAAGATAACTAAGAAGAAAGACTAACCCTGTGGATGCACCAATCCTATCCACAACGATGTTTATCCCGCTTATTACTAACCGCTTTAATCCGCATAAGACTAAGATCACATATATAACCAACAACTTCGCCATTTACAATTGCGGCAGTTGATTACTAATTTTCCTATCACGCTTCGTATCTAGAGGAAAATAAGCAACCCAAATGGATCACTAAGAATATGCTTCCTACGAATATCCTATCTCGCCATTCACTCGCGCTTATTCAGATCACGCATTCAAGATCGATTGACAATTAATACGCTTACGCCATTAATCGGCAACTAGATATGCATCAATATTGATCCGAAATCAACACATATAAATAAGCACCATGAATCATGAATCAATGCCCGGAAGGTAACAACAACGCAGTAACTCACAACATATAGGATCGAATCATGCAAACCCTAGATTAGAACGAAACTAGCCGTATATAATAAACGGAATGAAATACGATTTAACCATAAAACGGAAATTAAATATATAAAACCCGTAGGAAGCGTTGATGAACAATGGTTGGTCTCAATCCAATCCCAAGCGAACGAACGGAAAACAACGGAAAACGATCGACAAAACGTTCCGATCGATAACAACGATAAACTAAACTAGAACAACGTAAAACAATACTAGAATAAAACTAAATGAAGACTAAAGCTAAAGAATGGAAAAACTGAGGAAAAACTTAAGAAAAACGTGTCTGGGGCGTATTGGGTCTATCTGGGGCGCAAGGGGGTGTTGCCATATATATAAAAGGGTGGAAACCCTAATTTGCGCCTCTGCCCGCGCCGCCCTCATCGGGTCGCTAGCTCGACCATGAGCCATCTCCTCACGCTCTTCTTCGCCGCGGTCCTCCTCACTGCCGCATGGTACCGCATGACCGGGCTAGCGGTCGCTAGTATTCCGCACCGGTCGCGAAATCGCCCGCTGAGTTCTCGCGCTAGGCTTCGCCGCGGCACGAGGTTGCGGCCGCGTCATTGGGTTCTCGCTGCAGCCTTAGCGGCCAGCCTAGCGCACCGCCAGGCTGGTCGCTAGAATCATGGCAGATTGTATTTTCTCGCAAGGCTCGCTCTTGCTCGATTATCAACATATAAACCTACAAACGTCAAAGGAACACCCAAGAGCGTATCTTCTAGATATAGATAAAACATTAAGAATCGATACATAAACGCACATTAAACGACGAGCTAAACTCATCTTCAAATATCAACTATAAACGTAAATGCGCGCTTATCAAACCCCCAAACTTAAAGCATTGTTTGTCCTCAAACAAAAATGTAATGAAAGACACAACGAAGATCAACGAGCGAGCGAGGATGATAACCATTCTAGGCTCCAAACATATCAACGCCCAAAAACATTAGTGCACATGACGACGTTAGTTCACCAACACAAACAACAATTTACGGCAAAACTCATTTAATTCAACCTCACAAAGGTATGTGCGTAAAATATATAGGATACACTCAAACTCATAAAGAAATTACGACGTATACACTCAACGATCAATGCAATGCAACATCTACCATAGGCTTGCTGCTTTCTAACATCTCCACCGCTGCCTAATGTGTTCAAATAAGGATCAAAGAGGTCTTTGATAGGTTATAATGTAGGCACATTGGTTAGGTAAGATAATATATGGCTAAGTGACTCAAGAATATTTCAAACACCATCATTTATAAATTTACGATATGGACTTTGTCCATTTTCCTCTTCTCCCAACGCATAAATCAACGCTTAATGCCACGTATGTACCTATACTTTGATTAAAGACCATTTATTCTCAACACCATAGTGAACTTAACATTTTTCTTTTCTTTTCTTTCTAGAGCTTATAGGGTTTAACTTTCACAACAAAGGTACTATTCTTCACCACGTATGTATTTTTCTACAAGAAACTTTTCTCCATAACTACATCAAAATTTCACCCCTTTGATTCCCATATCCATCCTCACCTCCTATCATCCGTTAATCGAAAGAAAAAGTATAATAAAGGCTCAAAGAAGGCGACAAATGGTATATAACATCGGGTTAGTGTTTGGGTGAATATGTGGTTAACAAAGATGGCCTTTATCCTTTCCAAATTCAAACACATATCATAGCCTCGACACGTAAGAACGGCAAGTTCTAGAAGATAATCACATGCATGATATCACACAATTAAAAGAAATCAGATCAAGATATGTATACAATGAAGCTCAAGTCTCACAGATAAGCAAATGGTGAAAACAACTAGCTTAAGCCATCTCACGTCATTCATGCGTCATTTTCTAACATATCATGCGCATTATCATTACAATTCACAAAAATTTCTATCGCTATTGCCACAAGGATTAACACACTTCACTTAACTCGTTGATCTACGTACACAACAACGAAAAAGAAAAACAAACACGACAAAACACAAAACAAAAATAAAGAAAACGCTGGGTTACCTCCCAACAAGTGCTTAATTTAATGTCTTTAGCTGACCATCACTAACCTTGTCAATCCGGCGTTTGTGGCAAATGTAAATCCTTCTCAACTCGTGGATCCTCCTAAACTTAGCATTTACGGATCTCCACCACCGACTATGGAAGTGGCCTCAAACTCGAATGATACACCGGAGTTCCATGCCGAGTCCACTTCATTCTTCTCACGATTCTCGATTGGTCGAGCACCCTCTAAGCGCGAGACGCAAGCAGCAGCCATGATCGAGCAACAATCTTCCAAGTTCCAACGCCGGGTTGCTTGATGGCGCCGTATATGGAAATTTTGAGCTCCTCATCGCTAACACGAAACGTGAGGTTTCCTTCCCGACATCAATCAACGCATCGACCGGTTGCTAGAAAAGGTCTACCAAGGATTAGTGGTTGTTGTTTGAATTCGGAATATCTAAAATAACAAAGTCGGCGGGAAAACAAAATCCCAATTTACCAACACGCCTTCGACGATACCTTTTGATATGTGACTCGACCGTCACCATCATCGCGAAATCTTCGTCGGCTTCATCTTTCCTAGGTGTAGCCGGTTGAAAACGCTCAATGGCATCGATTGATGCTCGCCCCAAGTCGCATAAAACATTTGGAAAAATCGCTCGCCGATCTCGCACTCTAACGTGAAACCGCCGATCCTTCGCTTGAGGGAGCTTCCTTTGCAAGACGGCGCGCTGCATTCTTCGGATAGGGAGATTTTCTTGAATTTCCCAAGTTTCTTCTTTGCAAGCCGCCTTTTAAGAATTTCATGTAGTCAAGATGTTTCGCAACGCTCAAAGAGAGGTAAATTTATCTCAACTTTTGAAAACCTCTTGAAACGAGCAAACTCCTCGTCATATTTCGACTGACTAGTCGACTTGGAAATGGGACCGAGGAGTGTACGTACGATTAGCTTCGGGGTGCTCGCGGTTGACCTCGCGATCACTGGAAGGTCGCGAGGAATGCTGCGCTGATCTCCGTGTTCGCGTGCGCGAAGCTTGCGGGCGCGAGTCGCAGGTCGATTTCTGCCGCATCGCGACTTGATTGCTCATGGGTCGGCTTTATGCGCCGGGTCTCGCGAACAACTGGCCGATACCGATGGCTCGCGGTCATGTGCTGGGCTACTGGTCAACGGGCTTCGTGGATAATTTTACGATGGCTCGCGATCGGGGCTCGCGTCGCGAGCTCTGGTCGCGAGTGTCCGCCTTTAATGCTTTGCTTTCTTTCTCGGTAGGGCTCGGGTAGGCTCGCCCACCTCGCCCGAATGGCGGCACCATTCTTCTAAGTTCACCTCCAGACACTTTGGAATTGGCCCGCCTTTGTAAAGGCATTCACTTGTACGGCTATTCGACCAATTGATTCTCCAACATCTTCATGTGCTTCCATAGCCGTCACGGTGGACTCCAAATGATTTATCTTTCGCCCTGTTGCTTATGAATGAATTCTGATTCGTTGCCAATTGTTGGTTGCTTACAACCAATCACGCATCATGTCTTCTAGACTTGCTTCCTCGCCTCAATTACACTATTCTCGAATCGGCGCAAACCTCTGGAGGTTGTTGGAAATTCAATGATTCCTCTAATTGATGTGGTCGACGTTCGTCTCAACTGGACTCTTCAAAAGAGTGAACTTCTTCATGAGATCGCCATATTTGAATCACTCTCAACAAAGAAACGCTGAACGATGGCGTTTCTCCGCTGGCCATTGATAGTCTGTTGGCAGCCATCTCTTCTAAAATACGGCTCGCCTGCCCACCGGGTCGGTTCAATAAGCAGCCTCACCGACGCATCCACCATGCCTCGCTCGCCATGTCACCCACCGTAGAACTGCAGTGATTTGTTGCTCTGAGAACCCATGTTGTGGACATCGTCTCAATAGACCTCTCAATCTCTCCCATGCCTCAATAATGATTCGCCGTGGTTTTGGCAAAATGAGATTTCGCGATGATCTTCTGCGCTTTCGGGCGGAAAGTATTTCGAAGAAACTTCGCAAAGTTTTCCCTGTTGTCGATGCCACCGGTCCAAACTTCGAACCAATCTTTCACCGTCACAAGCAGCGAAACCGAACATCAGATCCGGATAGTGTCTTGTGGCACCCATTCTGCTTGATGGTGTCACAAATGTCGAGAAAAGTCTCAAGATGCGATTCGGGTCTTCCGTGACTCCTCCCCAAACCGCTCTCCTCGACCATACCGATCGTACGGCTTGAGCTCAAAATTGTTTGCATCACGCAGGGCCCCAACCGCCTCCTTGAACTGCTCGGGATGTCGGTACATGTGATTCGAGGTCTTTCCTCCGAGCAGTGGACAATGATTCCCATATTCGCCATCCGACAGATCTCTCAAAGTCACCAGCATGCGCAACTTGCTGCGGAGGAATGCCCTGCTCGTAATTAGCCGCCATTGCAGCCTCGCCTCTTCTCTCGCCCTCTTCTCCTTGAGAGCTTTCGATCTCGGGATCTAGTAATATTTCGCGAGGTCCCAGATCTGTACGCATAAACTTCCCGAGAAAAGAGAGAATTTAGCTCGTAACAATAAATAAATAATATAATATATAACATGAATTAATAAATCCAAATCGTCAAATTATTCCTATGTAATCTTAATAATCCTCGACAACGGCGCCTAAAATTTGATCGCCTTTTCACACGTAAAAGTGTAAGTATGGGTGTTTAAGCATCGTATCCACAGAGATCGTATCACTAAAACATAGAAGCTAGCTCAACGACAATTCATCATTATCCAAGCACGTAGTTTGGGTGATAGGTTTAGGGGCTTCGAAATTAATCCAAAGCAAATGTAACCAAGCGTAAATATAAAATAAAGCAATAAAATCACGAAGATAACTAAGAAGAAAGACTAACCCTGTGGATGCACCAATCCTATCCACAACGATGTTTATCCTCGCTTATTACTAACCGCTTTAATCCAGACAAGACGGAAGATCACATATATAACCAACAACTTCAAGCCATTCGATAATTGCGGTAGCTGATTACTAATTTTCCCTATCACGCTACGTATCTAGAGGAAAATAAGCAACTCAAATGGATCACTAAGAATATGCTTCCTACGAATATCCTATCTCGCCATTTACTCGAGCTTATTCAGATCACGCATTCAAGATCGATTGACAATTAATACAAGCACGCTATTAATCGGCAACTAGATATGCATCAATATTGATCCAAATCAACACATATAAATAAGCACCATGAATCATGAATCAATGCCTCGAAGGTAAATAACAAAGCAGTAACTCACAACATATAGGATCTAATCATGCAAACCTTGTGATTAGAACGAAAACTAGCCGCATATAATAAACGGAATGAAATACGATTTAACCATAAAAACGGAAATTAAATATATAAAACCCGAGGGAAGCGTTGATGAACAATGGTTGGTCTTGAATCCAATCCCAAGCGAACGAACGGAAAACAACGGAAAACGATCGGACAAAACGCTCCGATCGATAACGAAACGATAAACTAAACTGAACAACGTAAAACAATACTAGAATAAAACTAAATGAAGACTAAAGCTAAAGAATGGAAAACCGAGGAAAACTTAAGAAAACGTGTTCTGGGCGATTGGGTCTATCCGGGCGCAAGTGGGTTGCCATATATATAGAAAAGGGTGGAAACCCTAATTTGCGCCCGCTACCGGCCGATCTTCGCGATCGCTAGCTCGACCGCGAGCCATCTCCCGCTTTCTTCTTCGCCGCGGGTCCTCCTCGCGCCGCATGGTACCGCGACCGCTAGCGGTCGCTAGCACCCGCACCGATCGCGAGAAATCGCCCAGTTCTCGTCGCGCTGAGCTTCGCCATGCTGCACGAGGTTGCGGTCGCGGCTCGCCGGGTTCTCGCTGTTTCCTAGCGGCAGCCTAGCGACCGCCAGCCGGTCGCTAGAATCATGGCAGATCAGACATTTTCGCGTGCGCCGTTCGCTTCGATTATCAACATATAAACCTACAAAGCGTCAAAGGAACACCCAAGAGCAAGATTTCTAGATATAGATAAAACATTAAGAATCGATACATAAACGCACATTAAACGTAGCTAAACTCATCTTCAAATATCAACTATAAACGTAAATGCGCTTATCACTCATACTCATTTTCCAAATGAATACACAACATACCTATTTATATTTTTAATATATATC